>VXBL01009105.1:178750-284707 GCA_013400195.1 Aramus guarauna | reverse complement strand
TGAGGACAGGCTGAGAGAGTTGGGATTGTTCAGCCTGGAGAAGAAGAGACTCCGGGGAGATCTAATTGCGGCCTTCCAGTACCTGAAGGAGGCCTACAGGACAGATGGAAAGCAACTGTTTATCAAGGACTGTAGTGACAGGACAAGGGGTAATGGGTTTAAATTGAAGGAGGGGAGATTTAGATTAGATGTTAGATAGAAGTTCTTCGCTGTTAGAGTGGTGAGGCACCAGAACAGGTTGCCCAAAGAGGATGTGGAGGCTCCATCCCTGGAAGTGTTTAAGACCAGGTTGGATGGGGCTTTGAGCAGTCTGGTCTAGTGGAGGGTGTCCCTGACCATGGCAGGAGGGTTGGAACTAGATGATCTTTGAGGTCCTTTCCAACCCAAACCATTCTATGATTCTATAAAACCTGAAATCCCAAGCTCTTTGGTTCTTTGGATGTGCAGCAGTACAGAAACACAACCTGTGAAAGACTGCCCTACCCCAGTGAAAAACTATGTGCTCCCAGTGGGAACCAGGTGTAATAAGAAAACAGTAACAACGTCAATCTTGCTGACGTTGACCTCTCCTTTGAGAACTGCAACACATTCTGCACACATCTGTTAATTATACATAATGCTTTTAAGACATAAAAAGCATTCGACCCTGTTTGCTGTTTTAGATGGATTAGCTGAGTCAAGAAAGGGCTCAGTGAGTTTCCTGTATCACACAGCAGCGTGGGGATGGTTTCCTGAATAAAACCTGATAATCCTGACTCCCAGACATTTGCCACAGCCAATGAATCATTTCTGTGGTTTGCTAGCAGGTTGTATACCATTCTGCAGAGTGGACAACTGAGTAAATACATGGCCAGCTCATACAAAAAGGAGGAAAACAGCATCAAAACTGAGTAGTTTAAATATTTTGCAGTCATCCTGTCACTTTCTGCTCATTCACATTGTTCAACAGGGCTTGCCTTAAGAAGCCTATTGGAGATAGTACTGCCTTTGTCCCTTGCCAACAAGATCACAGAGCAATGTTCAGCCCAAGTCAAGCTACAATTGTAAAATAGTGTTTGTGTGTTAACTCGCTTCTTTGTTGAGCGTTTATACCAAAGCCAGCTGTCAGCCTAGAGTTAATACTTCATGATCTGTCAGTAAGCAGTCTGGTCACGTCTCCAGTAGAGTATTTCGCTATTAAACCCAAAAGCAATATGAACAGTTTGGGGGATGGGGGGGAGGGGGGGGAGTAGTTTTCCTGTCTGCAGGAAGTCAAAGTATTTATGTTCCTGAAGAAGACAATTCAAAAAGCTGCAAAGTCATCAGGAAAAACATGCATATGTTTTTCAGATAAATACAAGTGTTAGAACATTTTAGGGGAGGAGCAGAATTGCCCAGGGCTCTCTGGCTTTGCAATCTGTCAAGGAGAAGCTTTATCAATAATTTATTAAGAGAGGAATAGTTAGCAAGACAGTACCTCATGCACACACTGCACACTTACTTGGAATAAATGCACTGTAGTGAGAGGACCCTGACTGTATGCATGGCTGCTCGGGAGACAAATTTGATTCAAGGCCATGGCATTGCCCTGGCTGAAGTGAAATGAGGGCTTTAGAAGAGTGTGCTGTGGGTTAAGTGGGGAGGGTTTCACACTGCTCTGCATGAGCTACTCTGGGTAGGTGAGATCATAGAATGATAGAATGGTTTAGGTTGGAAGGGACCTTAAAGACCATCTAGTTCCAGCCTCCCTGCCATGGATGGGGAAACCCTCCACTAGACCAGGTTGCCCAAAGCCCCATCCAACCTGGCCTTGAACACTTCCAGGGATGGGGCATCCACAGCTTCTGTGGGCAACCTGTTCTTCTCATAGAGAAGAACTTCTTCCTAATCTAAATCTACCCTCTTGTAATTTAAAGTCATTACCCCTTGTCCTATCACTACTTGCCGTTGTAACAAGTCCCTCTCCAGCTTTCCTGTAGGCCCCTTTAGGTACTGGCAGGCTGCTATAAGGACTCCCCGGAGCCTTCTCTTCTCCAGGCTGAACAACCCCAACTCTCTCAACCTGTTCTCATAGGAGAGGTACTCCAGCCCTCAGATCATCTTTGTGGCCTCCTCTGGACTCAGTCCAACATCTCCTTGTCTGTCTTGTACTGGAGTCCCCAGAGCTGGATACAGTACTGCAGGTGGGATCTCACAAGAGACGAGTAGAGAGGGAGAATCACCTCCCTCGACCTGCTGCTCACACTTCTTTTGATGCAGCCCAGGACACGGTTGGCTTTCTGGACTGCGAGCACACATAGCTGGGTCATGTTGAGCTTCTTGTCCACCAACACCCCCAAGTCCTTCTCCTCAGGGCTGCTCTCAATCCATTCTCCACCCAGACTGTAGTTGTGCTTGAGATTGCCCCAATCCCTGTGCAGGACCTTGCATTTGGCCTTGTTGAACTTCATGCGGTTCACAGGGGCCCACCATTCCAGCCTATCAAGGTCCCTCTGGATGCGTTCCCTTCCCTCCAGCATGTCGGCCACACCACACAGTAAACTTGCTGAGGGTGCACTCAATCCCACTGTCTGTGTCACCAACAAAGATGTTAAACAGTGCTGGTCCCAGTACCGACCCCTGAGGAACTCCACTTGTCACTGGTCTCCACTTGGACATGGACCCATTGACTACTACTCTTTGAGTGTGACCATCCAGCAAATTCCTTCTCCACCAAGTGGTCTATCCATTAATTCCATGTCTTTCCAATTTAGACACCAGGATGTTGTGCGGGACAACGCCAAATGCTTTGCACAAATCCAAGTAGATGATATCATTGCTCTTCCCTTACTCACCAACACTGAAACTGCATTGTAGAAGGCCACCAAATTTGTCAGGCATGATTTGCCCTTAGTGAAGCTGTGTTGGCTGTCACCAGTCACCTCCTTATTTTCCATGTGCCTGAGCATAGTTTCCAGGAGGATCTACTCCATGATCCTTTCTCTGCTCTCCCTTATCTCTAGCCCACAGTTTGGAGAACAGGGTGCAGCCTTAGAGGAAGTTTCTGCACCATTGCTTTTCCTGAAAATGTGAATAAACTGAGATCAGAGTGGACATGTTTTGTTTCATGATTCATAAGCAGAGCAAGCTTCACTCCATAATTTTGGGGCACATCATTGATATTAAGCTCTTGACTGCTCCATACAGCAGCTCTGTGAAGGGCAGCAATGTCATGCTGCTATTAGAGGATGAAGGAGCCCCAAGCCTTTGCAGTTGCAGATCTGAGAGTGTTACTTGTATCCATGTTAGAGCCCTGAGCCTTATCTCTGCTACAAGGATATCAACAGTTGTATGAAGTTAGCAAAGAGTCAATTCCACACACACACACCCCCAGTGATCATGGGTCCTGGCATTTTGCTTGTGCTTTGAGATAAAAGAATGAAAAAAATGTCATTGTTTCAGTCACTGAGAATGGTGATTTGGCATTTTGGTGGAGGGTTGTTTTCCTGCTTGCTATCTGCCCTTGGGTAGTTGCCTCATGCCATTGGGGAGCTGCTCCAGCCAACAGATACTTTATGTGAGTGCCTGCTGGCTGAAGGGAAAGGGAAAAGGAAAGGGAAGGCAAGGCAAGATTTTATCTGAGGCAAAATAAAAATAAATAAAAGCTTCACCAAAACTAAGTCAGAATCACTATCTCCCCCTATCCCTGCACAGATCAGCTGTGATGGGGGAGCAGCTGCATCAGGGCAGGAAGCTACCATTGGCTCCCAAGTTCTTGCTTACTGCCACACACAGGGCTTTGTGCTGAACACAGCGAAGTAGTACCACAATAAAAATTTATCAATCAATCAGCTTAAGTGGCTGTTATCTTTCCTACAACCTGCTATCCAAGCATTCATTACCAGCCAGCAAGAATCTCCCCTATGGGAAGTGATTTCGATGCTTTGAGATGGGAAGGGCAGTGGAGATGTTACTGCTGTAAATAGGGAGACATGACAATTTCGAAAGACTGGAGAGAGTTGATATGGCCAAAAATAGGAGTTCAGACTAGTAATGTCGGCTCCTAAATGAACCCCCATGGGAGGGAAGGAAGAACTTCACAAAGCACTGAAATAGAGTTGGTGCTGGGGGACAGGGAAGGGCAGAGGATCAGATTCCGGGAAAGAAATACAGAAACAGCAAGAAGACAGCAAGGACTGCAGGCACTCAAGGAAGACTCTGAAATTGGATCAGGTCATACAAAGCCACCCCCTTCTTCCAAGCATGAAATGGAAATTCTGCATTTGCATCGGCATGAAATCTGCTTTTAGCTTTGTCTGCTTAGGAGGATAGGTGCTCATTACTAAGCTTCAAATGTCATACCCCTTTGGAGATAAACACGGAATAACTCTGTGGGAACTGCAGCTCACGGCTTCTTTTGTAGCAGAATCAAAGAAGTACCTGACCTGAGTAGGTGTTAAGACTCTCACTGTACGTGTCCTTTTCAACAGAAATTAAAAACTTTCAGTGTTTCCTGGGATCTGGTCTGAAAGCCAGCTTTGAGTAGAGAACCAAAAAACCTCATCACATTGACTAGCAAAGTAGCTATGCTGGCAAAAAAATTATTGTGTAGAAGCCTATATGTCAATGAACAGAACTCTATTTCAGAATTTGTCTTATCTTCCTCGGGTGATGATTATCAGTGGCCAAGGAACTCTGTCTTTTTTCTTTAACTTTATATTTTCACATTTTAATGGAAATAAATTCAGATACCTGTTTCAAAAGGCCTCTCTAAGTCTTCCAAGACTTTCATAGAAATTGCTTTTGTTTGTACAAACTTCTCAGGTCAGCAGGTCAAAACAAGGACAAAATTTATAAGTGTTCAATGGCATGATAAGAAGTGATTCTTCATTTCCAGCAGCTGCTGCCTTCTGTTTCTCAAGTGATGCTCCTCTCTCTCTAACTGCTGTCTCCAGATAAACACCAAGACATATTCACATCCTTCCAAAAGAAGGTTGTGCCACTGTTGGCAGCACCATTCAAGAGAATAACTGGAAATAAGGCTTGGCCGATTCAGTCTCTGTGCACTTAATGTTATAACCTTACAAAATAAAAGCTTCCCAGTTGTTCCAACTATGGCATCATCCAAAGATCCCAATTAAGGACCAAGGTAGCATTAGGGTCTTTACACAGTGCTTGTCAGGAGTCTAGGTTTTCACCCAGCTGGTCAGGGTGGTTTTGCCCAGCTCACCATGCAACCCAGGCCATTAAAAGTTCTGATATGGGGGTGGCCTTCAAAGTGTTTAGATCCATTGCCAAATTCAGGAAGTCACTCTGTCTCCCCAGATACTTTTGGAGCAAATTGAGAGGGAGAGCTCTGGGGAACATCTTTGTCATAGCCTGGCTGAGAAATGGGCATTGTGTAATGACATCAGCAGGACTAGCAAGAGCAAAGCTCTTGCTTCTGGGATGAGGTTCAGACAGATCTGACAGTTCTTCCCTACATGTCACAGAAAGGCCAGTCGTATTTCTACAAGGTGATAAACTTTTTAACTAGAAAAATCTTGAGATACTGTATACAACTAATATAAACCAAAATCATGAACCTCGCTTTGACCATCTTTAGTAGCTCCTTGTGGAGAGAGAAATCTGAAGCTCAGCTGCTTTGGGGTGTTTGGGGAGGATTTGAATGGTAGCCCACTGATTCCAGCTCACAGAAGGAGAAGTCTCAGTCTCTACTTCTGTAAGTGATATTTATAGCTTTACTAAAGGCTGAAATAATTCAAATATTACTTGATTATAAATATCCCAGCACTATGTGGGGAGTTGCTAAATTAGCATTATTTTTTTTTATTTATTTTGTTTTACTAAGATGGATGCATCTAGGAGAGCTCTGTTATTAAATTGAGGAAGAAAGTAACCTTTAATTTGCAGGTATCTGTCAAGAGGCTATTTGAAACACTAAATTATCCCTCTAGATCTCTAAATGAAATTGTATTTGCCTTTCATATTACATTATTCAGGTTATCAGGTAACTTGTAACTTTACTCTGTTAAACTGCAGAGATAAATGCTGTATCCAAATTAATACATAGTCTAAGCCAAAAGCCACCAGGATGACTGTGTGGCCAGACCCAATCCTGGTGTAAAGAGGTGGAGATCTATTGAATTCTAATTACCAGGGCTGCATTTCTGACCCAGAGAGTCATGAAGATTTAGTGAATTATGGTAGGAAGCTCTTTGTAAGCCTCAGCTATTGGATTAAAGATGAGAGGTCTTCTTAGAATTGATGGATTGTGAAGTCTCTTAGTAATTGCAAAGGCAGTGCTCGACCCACAGTTTATATTCTGCACTTTGCACACTACCTCTTCCCCACAGCAGACATATAAAACAGAGCACCTCTTACAATTGCACACCTGCCTTTGTGCCTCAATGATGTGTTGCCTTCTCCCAGTGACACCCAGCTCTTTAGGACATATCACTGGAGGTCAGGATGCTCAGGGATGCACTCCCTGCTGGATGACATGCTTTCAGGGCCAGGGAGAAAGGTGTGCAGATTACTCCAAAAGATATCACATCCAAGACTCAGTCCGCCAGTGTTCAAACACTGTCAACACAGAAAAAAAGCCAAACCCAAAACACCTCTGCAAAGGGCAATGAAGAACAATTCACGTGGAGATTAGTTCCCTATGTGCACCCATGACATCACCCATTCCTCCCTAAACTGGAGGAGCTCAGGGTGAGAAGGTATGCCCCAGATCATTGTATCTAGCCCCTGCTGTTGCAGGCAGCCAAATTATGTGCCAAATTCAAAATAGTTTAGTTCTGGACCCTGCCCTCATCCAGAAACTGCTCCAGAGCCTCGCTCCTCTGATGGTTAGAAATTTCTAGCTCGAGTATCTCCAGGTAGTTGGTGTGTGTCTGTTCTTTTACCTGCATTAATCTTCTCTTCTCTGGTGCTGAGTACCCATCCTGTGCATTTGCTCATCCTCACAAATTTGCTGACAGTGGTCATACACTTGCTCCTTCTTCTTTTGCTAGGATGTAAGTTATACCCTTCTCGTCTCTTTTTGTGAAAAACACTCTCTTGCTCCTATCCACTCCACTTCCCTGCTCCTGTTGGTTTCTGATTAAACTCACTTGAAGGTAGATGGCCAGAATTTTACATTCACATTTACATTTTATATAGAAAAACGTTGCAATTGCTGATGCCTGACCAGTGCCTTACACAGTGGTGTCACTATTTACCTGCCTCTACTGGATGTGCTTCTCCGAGTGCAGCCTGCCATGGTATTTGCTTTTTCAAAGCCATGTCACATCTGTGGCTCATGGCCATCTTGTGAAGGAAGGTATTTCTCTATCTTTACCATTTCTCCTTTATTGTCTGTTGCATGATATTGCAAGGATTCTTGAGAAAGATTGCCAGCAATTTCCTTCAGACTGATATATCTCCTTTCTGTGCAACTGCTAAAGCCTCCTTATTGACCTTGCAGTTCTTGCACTGGTCCTCATGTTTTCTGATTTTACTGATAGTTTCCCATGTGGCACTGTCTCACATGGGTTTTGATTTTGTTATACAAGGGAAATCTCAGAGGTATAATCTCTTTATCAAAGGAAGATATCAGGCAGCACAGTATGCTCTCTTTGAAAAACCTCTGTTGTTTTTTAGTCCACTTTCTGCTCACCTCCATGTCTGATTGTTCCTTGCTTTCACACCGATTCCAAAACATTTGGTACAATTGCAATCAGATTAGTTGTCTCTACTCCTTTCCCTGCTCCTTTCTCAATGTCAGCACTGTACTCTCCAACAGTTGTAGCATACATTTATAGAATTGCTACTGTGAATGCAATTTCACCCTCCTAGCTTTTGGTGTCGCAGGACAGTGATTCTCCAGTCTCCCCTAGCAGAGCACATTAATCTCTCTGTGTTCACTATTCCTTCACATTTACCAATGTATTTTTCCGTACATACGTCCTCACTGGCTAGCACACCTTTACTTCCAGGTCTAGCCTCATCGTCTTTTGTGAAAATTGATGCTAGGTAAACAATTAGCTTTTGACCTATATTTGCATTATCCTTAAAGGTTATAAAAGCCTTCTTCTTTCCTCATTCACCCACTAAGCTTGAGATCAAAGGGAAAATTATTGTGGGAAAAGCCCACTGGTCATCACAGCACAGGCAAGAGAGAATGGAAGATAGCCAAAAAATGTCAGTAAAGCAGAGCTGCATTTAAATGTAATCCTCCCTTGCTGTGAACCGTCCTGTTTTACGGATGAAGGATGATCTGGACACGTAGGATTTCATTACCTTTTCTTTGATATATCAGCACATTCAATGCTACAGCCCTCCCACCTGTCTTCTTTAGTTTATTGTCTGCCATTACTTTACAGTGCTAAGCACAGTCTAAACTGAGCTTCTCACAGCAGATACCTGCCATTTTAGAGGTCCATAAAGTGCTGCGCCTATGAGGCTGTCTGAGTAAACTACAAGAATGCAATAAAGATGACTGGAGTGCAATTATAGTTGCTAGCTTGGCTTTGAAAATGACATCTTAAGTCAAGATCATCCAACAAATAGACAAAAGATAGGCTGCAACTAGGAAAGCTTTGGCTCCTCTGCTAACCCTGCCCTGGCTCTGTGACCTTGGGCCACTGCTTCACCTCTCCAGGCATCCTTTTCCTCTCCCACCTTTTGTTCACTTGTCTGTTTAGACTGTTGGATCTCTGGAAACAGAAGTGGATTTTTTCTTTCATTTCTTTTTGGTGCCTGATGCTTCTCACAACACAAAAAATGTATCAACCCCCTCAGGTTATGGTTCTGTCCCCACTTGAAAGCTAAGCTAGTCTCTTTCTGCCCTGAGTGCTGTCACGAGCAGATGCACCACTTGGGAGTGTGAGCTTTCCTCTCTGTGCACAGTGTGTGTACACACGTGGGAGCAGGGTTGCAAAGGAGCAAGGTAGCTAGCTTCCTTACAAGCCAAAACTGGAACTTTATTTGAAGTAAACCTCAGGGGAGCAAAAGCATCTTTTTCACTCTGTAAAGGGTTGTGCCGCAAGGTACAGCACTCATTTCTTTCTGCATCATGCCAGAGGATTTACAGTAGAGTAGGTTTTTCTCACTATCACAAGGAATAGTATTCGTACCTTCTTTCTAAATCACTAAAGTCCCTTCTGCCTGCTATCAACTTTCCTTGCCGGCTGCTGACCTCTCCCATATTGTCCATCTTTGCCAAGGAACATCACAATGTGGTGTACATGCCCCAGGAGCTGGGAAGGTCCATCTGTGCTGCTATTTCCTAGCCCACTCTCTAGCAGACCTTGGTGCCCTGTAAGATATTAGAACATCCTTCACAAAAATATTACTAAAAATAAAGTTCAAATGCACCTTTTTTTCCATACATGGAAGTGAGCAAAAACTCAGCATGAGAGAAATGAGAGAAATGAGAGAAATGAGAGAAATGAGAGAAATGAGAGAAATGAGAGAAATGAGAGCAATAAGTAATCACTGCACACTGACCTTATTTTACTTTGATTACATATAAAAAGCATTGTAGTATCAGCTCAGAAGGTGATACCTGATGGATTATTTTCTTTTTTTCCAGAAACTTTCATGGTTCTTTGCTTGAAAGGGCAGTCAAGATGTTTTGACCTGTGCCATCCTGCCCGTGTCTGTGGCCTTAGCTCCCCAGCAGCACATCTTCATATCTGAGACATGGATTAGCTCTCCTGCCTTCTCCCTGCAAAACAAACCACCTCACCACACTCTTTCTTTTCCTTAGGAGAAAGTCATGAACAAGTGTGAAGAGACAAATGACTATGGAAAATGGGAGCAGTTGTCCCCGATGGGTTGACTCAAGTCTAGCTCAGCCAAAGTCCTCAAATACACTGAATGCTGACAATCTCTACCCATTGCTGAATGATATCAAATGATCCCTATCTGCTTTGAGTAGGTCTGTCCAATGCAATGAGGTCAGTGCTGGTGATAACGTGACATTTTTACCACTGCTAAAGCACATTTTCAGATGCAGCAAGGTGTGGAGATTGCATTTTCAAAAGCAGAAAGTTTTCCTTCTTCATAGTATTGCTTTTCAATAGATTACTGAGAATTTACCGGTGTTAAACTTCTGGGGCTGATTTCTGCCATAGATGTGTGAGGTTTGCTTCTTCAAGAGTTGTTAGCAAGGTTTGAACCCCTGACCTGTGGAGCTGAACGCTGATGTACACCTCTCAAACTCAAAGCTGAACTTCACCAGCTGCATTAGACTCTTATCTTCTTAGACAACAGGGAAGCATGACATACACTTTGAAGGCACCTGCAAGTTCTCCTGAAGCCAACTACCTGAGGGCAAGGATTTGGCCTCTCACTATTTTGTGGATTTCCTTGCTCAGACCAGTCAATTAAAACACACTGACATTTGCTACAATATTCCCTTTCCAGCTGTCTTTTAGGGTCTTTCAACAGGCTTTGGTGCCCAGCAGGAGCTATAACTGGAGCAAGTCTCTGACATTTTAAATTCAAGCAGCCGTGACACTTGCCGGAACAACCCTTCTGAAGTCAGTCACGTAATGCTCCCCTCATCCACCTGTCCAAGCAGGTCTGACTTGAGTGAATGCTTGTGCTGACAGAATAAGTTTCCTTTGGTAAATTTCTGCCTTGTGTAGTATTTATTGATGAGGGTTGAACTGAACATGAACCCGGCACAAAATCTTTCCCATATTCATAGGCCAAAAGAGAGAGAGTAACTAATTAAAAGCAAAAGAACAAGCCATGAACATTGTGGTTTAGAACAAGTCCAATAGGAATATGACAGGGGACAAAGATGTTTTGACCTCTGAATCTAGCAGAGTGGGCTGTAGAGTGCCACGGGACCACTGCTGGTTTCTACGAGGTAAGCAGAACCCACCAGTGATTCATTAAACCACTGAACTTTGAGAATGGGGTTGGAAGGGGGAAGAGAAGTGGAAATAGAAAAATATCACTTTGTTTATGTGCTTACTTGGCTGGTGTAATAGTCCCAAACTAGAGAGACCTCCACTGAACGCTCTCGCAACAGTAGAAATTTGCCCATTTAATGCTACACTTCCCACATGGTAACTGTGGTCCTCTTCAGGGTATTTTAGTGCTCAGCCATGTATCAACTTGCTTTTTCCTTGTCTCGTAGCTGATTTGACTCAAAAGGATGCTTTCCTGCCAGGAGGGTTTTTCCTCTGGATAGAGACTCAAACCTACAAGCTGTGGAGCCAATGGATGGGGTGGGAAGGCAGGAGGGGACTCTGCCTTATCTCCCTTTCCTCCTGATGCTGACAGATTTGTTGTCCTTTTGCCTTGCTACTCGTTTGTATAGCTAAGTATTTCAACATAAGTAGGAATGGTGCTGATACAGGCTAAGCTCTCTGGGTCCAGCTCCAGAAGACTTGAAGGATCTGTCCTCTGCCTCCCTGTGTTGCTGCTCTCCTGAAACACCAAGTGAGTGCTCAGAACTCATCCCAAGCTTACAAAGTGCTGCCACCCATGCCTCAATCTCTCCTCAGTGTCACAAGAAGCAAATCAGTATTTCTGTCCTCTGTATCATAGCCGTGCTATCACTTCTGGCATGGAGCAGGAAAGCTGGGTGCTGAGCTGAACACAGAAAAAAGCAGAGCTGTTTGATTAGAAAATGTCCAGCAAGACATTCTTTGTCAAGAAAAGATGAATTATCAAGAGCCTTTGGTCTTTCTTTTTTCTTTTTATTCCCCTCCCTCCCCCTCCAGACCAGGTCTTTTTGTTGAAGAGGGTGAGAAACCAAAATCCCCCATCAGTAGTTGAGCAGACCAAGGAGACACAAACTGCACTACTCCAACTTGTGCTCATGCATGGATGTTTACTCAGAGAGATATCAGACATGGGGGGGGAGGTTGAAAGAGCCCCTTCCCTACTAACAAGCAGAACATCCACAGGGTATGCAGGAGGGGGACTCGACTACCAAGCTATTTGCTCTCCCAAGTCTTCTCTGTTCCTCAATCTCCCTTCCTCATTTATCAGGAAAAAATAAATAAGTAAGCATAAACATTTTGATAGGTCTCCAATGAGCATGGGTTTGGCACAGCAAACTCCTTGAAGCTTCAACATTTTTCACAGGACAGGAAAATGGATTCACACTCACTTCTAGTGACAACAAACCATTTTCTGCTTTGAGCACTTTGCATTCAAAACTACCTCTTAACATCCATTCTTCAGCCAGCTCCTGAAATATGTGCCCCTTCAAATGTGCTTCTGTTGGGTTTCTGATTAGCTCTCAAAGGCAAATCTACCTCTTGAGAATTTAGTTGCTTAGGGTGTTGGTAAGTAAGGATCACAGTGCGTTAATACCTCAATAAAAGGCATTTTATTCAACATGAAATACTACTATTATTATTCCTTTAAATCATTTAAATGGACTTGATGATTAGAGGTAGATATATTCTCAAACATCCAGGAATTATTAATCTTGTTTGTTTATGCAGGGAAAATTGATAGAGTCATGTAATATAAAACAAAGGCAAGAAAAAAGTAATTTTACACAAATGTCTTATTAGTTAAATGCTTGCTTCTATTTCATGATTGAAGAAGACAAGGAGAGCAACAGAATGAAAAGAGTTTTTCAAAACTAAACATTTCTTCCAACATTCTCCTGTCTGTTTTCTTTCACACGCAGGAATTGCTCACAGACAGCTTTGTGGCAATTTTAATGACTTTTGTTAAGCCTCTGAATGAGGGGAGGAAAAACTCACCCATAGGGAAAGCTGGCAAATACAAAAATAACAGAGAGCCAGAGAGATTTCACCCAGTTGAAACATTTCTTTGTAAGGCCACTGAACTTTTTCAAACAGTAATCTGCTGCTTTGAAACAGAGAAACACACCACCACTGCACGGCCAGGGATGCTGCTGTGGGAGCAGATGCATTGTTACAGTCTGCAGCCTCCAGCATACAGATGAACCTCCCTTTTGGGGCCAGCACTCCTGAAAAAATATTTTCATATGTTTTATTAGAGTCTGTTCATAAGTGGAGGCTGTTGTCTGGAACAATGAGGTCCTTCTTATGCCTTACAAAATATCTGCCAGCCTCATGTGGATGGCTTAGATGAGCTAAGATGTCTCAGATGACAACAGGTGCCCCCTTAGGATCAACCATAAATTAGAGCAGCCCTACCACTACTACATGTTGTGTCTTGTGGATCCACATGGATGTGGCAGGAATTGGATATTAAAAATTACCATCTTTCCTTTAGCCATGTTTGTAGCTAACATGAGGAAAGGGCAGCCAAAATAAGCTGTGTTTCCCAGAGGAATTTTCCATCAGGAGAGGCTCTTCAGTGCTCTCAGAAAAGGGGAACATGAGTGGGGAGGAGCAACAACCATGCATGAGTTTGAATTACCTGAGAACATCACCAGCCCCACAGTATTGGATCAACTTTTGTTGACTGCCACTAGTAATAACTCTTTTTCTTCTGAGGTTGCGTTGCTCTCCTTTGGTAAAACAAATTCCTACAGTGGGAGTTACAGCAGCAGTGACAGAGAAAGCCCCAAGTTTTGCAGAACATCTCTATTCATCTCACACTTCAGTGCTAAGGCTTGTCTTGCACCAGACTGACACAAGCCAGAGTGACCCAGGAAGGTTTAGCGGAGACAGTGACACACTCCTGCCCTATTTGCAGTCTGAAGACACTAAAGGGCCCCAAGTTGGGTTTCTCCAGTACTTCCTGATGTGATTTTCACCACTCGAAATGGATGTGAAGTACTCCCATGCTGACTGATGAGTGTGCAAATCACTGTAACAAGCCAAAGAGAATCAAAATACTGCTTCCCCCACTTCAATCAAACGATTCTGGCTCATTCAAACACGTAGATACTCTCCAGCCCTGCCCTTACTAGACATCTTCAACTGGGCCAAGCAAACAAAAACTGTAAATACTCACAGTCCTCACCTGTGTGATACCTTCCTTTGGCAGAGGCACAAAGGTCTATACACAGGGTGGGACCAGGGAGGACAAGAGCTAGACAGTGTAAAGCAGTTGCACTGATTCTTGTAAATGCAGTGTTTGAAGTGATAGGAAAAGGCTGTGCAGTCCCAAAGAGCTAAGAACATGGTAAGGCCTCTAGTGTAAAGATTTAAATAGAATTTGACTCTTGCAGAATGAGGCGTGCAAGTCACAGCAACCAGTGGGAGGACCATTTTCATCAGTGAGGGCTGACCTCATGGAAAAGGATGGCCCTTAGCTCTCCTTTTCTCTATCTGCAGTGTTTGATGAGTCCTCATTTTCCAATCTCCCACTAAAATTATTACGCAGTTTAAACATTCATTTGAAGTAATTCATTTCTAGACAATTTCAGAGTGCTAAATTCTGCTTGATTACCATTTCCCTTATTACTTCCATCATTATAGCTGTAGCATGAATTTTATTTGTTTTAGGTAGATGAAAGACAAAAAGAGACATATAAATCTTCTAGTGATCCCCTGTAGCGAGCAACCTTTTTTGTTTGGAAAGGCAGACAGATGCAGGTATATTTGCCCTCCTCCAAATATGACTGAGTAGCATTTGAAAATTAGATCTCAGCTGTTTCTGTTTGTTCTAAATATTTAATTAAGCTGCCAGATAAACATTTTTCAGCATTAAAAATATACTGTATTTCTACTTAATGGCATTAATATAAACTAATGTGTTTAAATTATCTTCAACTTTTTAATGGAGTTTGTAATATATTTTTAGGCAGATATGCAACTTAAACATCAATCTTTGTTTGCTACTTTAATTTCACTGAGCACTAAGATAAGAATTTCTGGCATAATGTAACATAGAAAATTCAGTCATGATTTATGAAAAGCCTCATTTAACATTAATAGACCTACAGGGACCATTCACCCCTGGTCAGTGCTGTATTCTTAAGGTAGAGCAAAAATACATGCCTTAAAATGTGCTTTGCAGTGCCAGAAGAGTAAAGAGAGAGAAGGAGTGGGATTTCAGCTTTACTGCTCAACTGCAAAATGGTTGTTGGAGCAACAGAACCAAAACGCATTGAGCAATCTCAGGTGGGACAGGACAGCCACCTCGCCCAGACCTGGCACCCAAGGAAATACAAGTGAAATTCTGCCATCCCTGTTCCTGGGGTTCTCCAGTTCACAGCACGTGCCCTGGAAATGTACAAAAAGGGCTGCAAAAGTGACAAACAGATGGATGGCAGAAGAGATCCCAGGGTCCCAAGAGGAAGGGTGCAGGAAAGCCCCCCAGAGCAGAGAGTGCAGGGGTGCACCATCCCCTTCCTCCCTGAATGAGCTACATCAAAACTCTTCCCAGATGTAAAGGAAAGGAAATAACATAACTGTGGTGAGCTGAGAAGAGGAATGTGTCCTAGAGAGTTATCAAAAAGCAGTACATTTAACCTGCTAATAAAGTGAAATTATATAAATGCATAAATTACATAGTATATAGTAATACTATTACATTTATTAGTCTTTCCCCACTTCTATTCTGAATGTGGGCTTGAGAAATTTGATAATTTTTAGAGAAAAGTGTATAAAACCCCCAAAGCTTTCCCTCCTTTATCTCCTCAATTTAGCCTCCATGCTTTTCACTCACATACTGGCAGTCAGAGGAAAAATGTGTCATTAGATGAGATTTCCAAAGGGAAAGAATGATCAGAACAGGAAGAAATAACCCACAGCAGATCATTTTTAGTACAGGATTCTTGGTTGCTCAAAGTTGGGGAAACCATGCCCAAAACCTGAGCTGGGAGATGTTCAAGGTAATCCCTCTTCAAGGCACTGAGGCCTGGGCTCCATGAAGGCAGGAGGGCAGTTGTCCTAGAGCACTGAACCGGACATTGATGATTAGCAAGACAAATCCCACTTGTATCTGTGGGGACAGCTGGCTACACAACTCCCAGCCTTCAAACCATGAGTGAAATGGTACTGCTCTTGGCTGTTTTCATGAGTAGATGGAAATACTTCACGAACAGAATGGTGTAACCACAGTAACCATCCATGTTGTGAGAACATGAGCATCCTCCAACATTACCCACTTGCTGCTTGCTCAGGCTGCTGTAGGGAAGGGAACCTGCCCTCTCCCCAAATGACAGTCCCCTCCCTCCAGTCAGTCCCCTCCAGCAATGGAGGAAGATGCATTCTCAACCTCAAAAAAAAGCATGCTTGGTCCTAACTTCAACTCAAAGGCATTTAGCTATGAGCCTGTCACCAAGTGGCTCAGTGAGAGAGTAAAAAGTGATGTCAATCCTTCTCCTAAGTGAATAGAGGCCAGCAAACTTCTACAGGTCTGTCTATTCTGCCAGTCAGCCAAATCACTCCTTCACAAGCCCGAAGGGCAAAAGAAGTTGTGAAGACATTGTCCCTAAAAGGGACAAATTATTTCCTTTTTCTCCCTATCTCCCCAAAACCTGCTTCATCTCTGAAGTTCCCGGTGTCATTGTTGCTCTAAATGCTTTTCCTCTCTGATTCATTTCAGATCCAATTTGCTGCCTTTTTCCCTGCTATTTAGTCTGTGCACATCTGTGGAGCCAGATATTATTAAGCTCTTCATATTTTCTATAGTTAAAAAGGTTGGGAGTGATAAGTCCCATTGCAGTTCTTACAACTGGGTATTCCTCTTACTTCTGTCCAATGTGCTTTTTTACCAAATGGAGGGTGACATTACAAAGTGTTCTGCTCCATCCCAATCCTACGAGCCGCACACTGACTGCCATGTCATTGCCTTCCCCTGCAACCCACTCAGAGGTTTGATAGCACAAAGGCTGAGCTTCAGACAGCAGTTCTTTTTAAAAGCAAGTTACCTTTTTAATGAATCCTTATCACTGGTAATTATTCTGCTCACAACTAGATGACAAGCTATTGGATCTAGGGGTGGGTATATTCTGCCTCATTAAAACCTCACTCAAATGTTCTGACTGCGTTGCAGACACAACCATCATCTGTTTCTGCCACGAGTTGTGATTTCACTGCAATCACCAGGCTAAGTTACAAACTCCAAACTGTTACTCCCAACATTTATTCAACAAAAGAAAACCCTCCAAATCAGCAAATTCTTTTCAACAGCATTCATAGTCTTCACATTTTCCCGATGGAAACAATCCCAAGGCAACTTTCTTCTGCAAGAACATCACTGGAAGGTCAAGGCACTGACTCGTGCAACAACCAGTGAATATAGAAGTTGACCATTGCAGCAGTGATTTGCACACAAACAAACCCAGCAAGCAAATTCAGAATTAGCTTCACTATTTTCAGCTAAGACTTCTTGAACTCTTTTTCTAAGGATATAGAATTTAAGAAGCTATTTTCTGTATGTGCGTGTGCATGTGCGTACAAGAGAAACTGTGTGGCAGTCCCGCTATAATAAAACCAAATTCAAGACAAGAGCAGAATTCTCAGAGATGTTTCATGAAAATTGGCTGCCAAAGAAAGCTTGTAAAGTACTAAAAGATGCAACATGAACACACACTTCATTAGACACTAGACAGCCAACCACAAGGTATAACCTAGAGGAAAACAGACCGCATCAACTCCAGTACATACAGACCAATGTGCTTTTAAAAGGGAAGCCCGAACACCCAGCAACCCTGCTGCTTTTAGCATTAAGTACTTTGTTTCACAACAGGCCGGGAATGATAATTGCACTCCTTAGTGTAACAAATCCTGCCAGAAACAGAAGTAATGTGTAATTTTTTCTAAGTCTTAATTTCTGAGAACAAGAATTTTAAGTGAAATATCCGAATAAGTGAAAATCAGTGTTTGTCGGCAAGCAGTCTTTGTGGAAATTTTGAGTTCGGTTCCTTGCACAACTGCTGTGTAGCCTTTGACATTTGGAAGCCCTTGAGATTTAAGCAGTAATCCTGGATCACCTGTATCTGAAGGTTTTAACATCAATATATTTAAAGTTTCATCCTACAGAGGAACTGTGATCTTCTCAGGAATTTGAAAGTACAACAGAAGATAAGGACATTTAGTGGAAAAAATACAAATCCTAACACAGACAACAGTTAAATAATGACCTCACTTCCATTGAACTAAGAAGGGTAATTAAACCATTATGGCTTTGTTCAATTTTTAAGGCAAGTACCAGTAAAGTGAACCACCAAGCAAGTAGAGCCAGAAAAGGATGCGCCACAGCCATCACAAAATGTCAAGACTGGAGCCACAGTTTGATGGTACTGAAGCCACAAGTGATGGTACTGCAGTGCTGGTTCCTATTACCCTGCAATGAAGTACCACTTTCTCAATGGTATTGTCATAAATATTGATGGGGTCTTCTGAGTCAGGCTAAAAATTAAAAAACAAACAAACAAACAAACAAAAAAACCCAAACCTGGTGGGGTGTGGAGCAGGAGTGGAAGCAAGCTCCCTGTTCTCAGGGGGCTGGGAACTCCTCGAGTTATTATGGTGTCCCCCTTTCCTGGGAGGCTTCTCTGGGTTGATTGAAGGATGAACCAAGTCTCAACCCTCATTCTAGGCTAAGACTGACTCTTTCTAGATTTTTTTCCACTGAGGATTTTTCAGCTTCTGACAGAAGCTTTCATTGTTTCAAGGGAAAATATTTAACTCTTCTACACTGTGCACCTATGGGGTACTGAAGGAACCCACCTGGTCCACATACTTGTGAATCAGCAGAAGAGATTTGTATATCTACGAATATTTTTGCATGCCACCGTCTATGTCTACCATAAGCATTCAATGTGTCATTGTATAAAACTTACAGGCATCCATTAAGGTTAAATGTTAACATAATCAAAGCAAAGTAAGTTTTCCACTGAAACAGGTTATCCAAATTTTCTTTCATTTTGAAAGGAATGGGAAAATAAATATGCTTTGCATTTTATATTGCTGGTTTTTTAAGCAGACTTTGAACCCTATTGAGTAGTTGATTTCCCACTTCCCCTACAGGAAAAGACTATATAAATATCATAATTCAAACAATGGCATCAAGTAACCATAGTTACTCTATATGAAAAAAAAAAATTCAAGATGAAAACTCAAAAGATTAATCACTAGACTAATCCCAAAGACAAAATTATTTTCTCTCTTCTTGTTCGAAGAAGCAACCCAAATGTTCTGTGATGCAGGGCAGTATCAGCTGTATATGTGCAGAAAACGCTACACATGAGCAAGCTGTTTGGGAAAACAGTTGGCTTTGACACTGAAGGAAAAAGGCTTATGCATGCTAAGCATGATTTCTTCACCTTGCTGACTGCTAGACCAGAAAACCTTGACGTGTCTGGGCCACTTAGAGAAGGTTATACAATGATTTCAGAAATCATTATGTTTATTATAGAACATCAGCAGGAGGATGATGCAGGTAATTATTTAAACAGGTGATTATGCAAAATACTATTACCAAACAATTTGTAGCTTTCTTCAGAGAAACCTGAAACACGTTTTCCATTAGTGAGAATCTCATTCTGCTGCCATTCTTGGAGTTAAGATAAGTAATAAGTAGAGGTAAGATAAATGCTTCAAGTCACTGTATAAAATCAATATGCCATCAATGAATTTTGTATTTATGTTCCTACATAACATCCCAAGTGTTACCTGCAAGAGTGTTTGTGATTTTAAAGGATAACCAGAGAGCAGTTTAGTGACATCTTAGCCATTTATCTTACATAGTCACTCCAAAGGAGGTAGATTATGAATCTTGTAGTCTTATAATTGCTTATATCAGTTAATTGTCTTCAGACATATTGGGGGGAAACATGCAACAGCACTACCTACAGAGCTGTTCTGCTCTGGATTGCAACCAAGCACTGATGGCCTAAGGAGAAAAAAAGGCCTATTGTTTAAATACTGCAAATACCACAAATGTTAATAAGAGACAGGATAATGTACCTGCACAGTTTAGCAAATCAATTTTTTCACTGATTTCTGAGCTGGACAATGCCACCTGATGCATAGTTGTTTAAATGGGCAGCTTCGGTAGCTGTTTTGGCAATCAGACTAGGGCGCTTGGCCTGAGCTATGCTAGGCACTGGGAGTCGAGCTGCCTGCCATCACTGTGGATGGCAGAGCTGACCCTGCCACTCGGACAAAACTTTGGTTCATAAGTTACTAAAACTGGACTTCTTCTTCCAACCAGAAAGTCTTGGATTTATGGAGCTTCATCGGGGTTCACACATGACCAGTACAAAAAGAAAGGGATTGATCTCACTTAACCTTTGACATTTGAAAAACAGAGGGTTACATCAGACCTTCTCACATTGGGTTCCCTTTACAGTCAATAGAAAGAAGTTGATACATCTAGTGTGGGAGTCATATGACCAATTTCAGATGTCTGTTCCAGGATGAGATGAATTGCACCATAGATCCCAGTGACTTATACTGACTAAATCTCCATTGATTTAGTCATGGTGTAGTCAATGGGCCTATTGACTAGCTCGTACAGATATCTGCATTGTAGATATCCAGATTTACTCAGACAAACCTCTCTCTGTGGACATAATTAGGTTCCTAAACACAGATGTACCTCCCAGGCAAAATGCCCTTGGGTATGTGGGACACCCACGTGTGTTTTGCAGGCAAGACACAGGATCGATGGAAGTCTTGCCTCCTGCAGTGATACTGGTTGGATGGGACACCCTTGGACATCTCACGTGGCCCCTGAATTGACCCACAGAAATGCAGGAAAAGAAAATTATTGACATTTTCAGATGAGCCGGCCTTCCACACCATCTTTCATGATGGCAGTAGCAGCAGCAACAGCTTGGAGCTGCACATGTGGCCAGGGAAAGGAGTTTAGCCATCTGCTCCCAGTAGTCACACCTTGCTGCAGGCTGTCCTCTGCCAGGCAGAAGGTCCTTCCCAGGGGGATCTCTGCAGGCACTGCTGCAGAGCTCCCAGTGCAGTTACCACATTAGGTAGTTTATCTTGCAAGCTTACTGAACTCTGCTTCAAGAGTTGACAAGTTTCTTTGCCCTTGTTAAACTAAGTGATCAGAGCAGTCCAGTCTAAATTTATTCATGGAAAATTTATAGTAATTTTGTGTTGTTCCAGTTCTGACCTTTGGCTGAAACAGTTCTTTCTTCTCACTTACGCCTTCTCCTCTGTTACACTCACAGCAAACAACAGTTCCCTACAACATCCACATGCAGCTTTTCTCCAAAGGATAAAAAGGGAGAAGAAAGCATTTCATTTTTCAGCCTGGGGAAATAAACACATAGTCTCCTCCTTTGTAAAATAAAAATGCTGCTTAACTAACCTTATACATCTCTGTTCAGTTCACAGCTGGAAAGCAACCATTTTAAAGTGCAAAATATTTTTCTTCTCTAACATTTGTTAGAGGGGATTAAAACTGGTCCTTCCTTTCTCCAGTTTCATATTACAGGGATTTACATCTGGTAGGAGCCTTGAGAGATATCCCTTGTTCAATGGCATTGTTGTCCTGCAGTTCACTCACTTTCAAAAATGAACCAGGATTGTCTCAGATTTTTATTAAAGGCTGCTGAGGTGAGCCAGGCACTTCTCTTCTTTTCTATATGCTTTTCTCTACCCTTTCCTACAGCTTAAAATACTAAAAAATCAGTCTTACAAGTCATGCACATGAGGAAAAAGTCGCTACAATGAAGCACATAAACTTGAATATGATACCAAATGCACTAATGGAGCCTGGAAGAGTAAATAATTAAATGATGGTGGAATAAACATAGAGTCCTTTGAGAATCTATGAAATAAAACAGTCCAAAACTATGCTCCAGGAAGGATATGAGTCTAGTACTAGGCTGCAATCAAAAACTGACCTTACTCTGAGACATTGTTTAACTGTGAGAAGAAAATTGATGCCTGATCAGACAGAGATCGATGCTATATGATATTTTGCTATTTGACCTTATTGATTTGTTGGAATAGAAAAGTTCTGCAGGGATGTATTAGTTTTGAAGATGCTCCGATAGATCGTAGGTTGACTGCCAGCTGAGCTCTGCCTGTCATGTACATTTGGAGGCCTGGTTGTTTTTCAAGACACTTCAATGATCTTCCTGACTCTGGTTCTCATCAGTCCAGTCCCACTTCTGGGGTGTTACTACTGGTTAGGGAGCAGTCACCCTCAGCCACTCATTACTAATGAGGGCTTTTTTTCCCCTCTAACTATTACCCATGAAGGCTTTTTTCCCTCTAAACCACTCCAATAATGGAATGGGACCCCAAATAGAGAAGACACCAACTTTTCCTACAACCAGTTCTGGGATTTCAAAGACTCTGAAGAAGATGCTGTAGCTTGTATGAAGATACGAATTGGTCTACAGACTTCACACCATAAAAAAGGAAGAGGAGTAGTGTATATTCATTGCTGTTTTATCTGTACCTGTGCTAAATTCATTTCAGCACTGTCCTTGGAATGATTTTGGCCTTGTGTAAGTATTCGTTGACTTTGAAGTGCTATACAAAAGGAAATTTATGTCAAAACTGCTATTTATGTCAAAACCACGTTGTTGGTTGTCAACAAACAAGAGTCCATATGCATTCAATTCCTGACATGGCAATGAGCATGAGGCACAGGCACTACTGCAAACCATTTCTACTCACTGCTGGATGCAGACTGCCATGAGCTGAATGGGATATCATTAGCTTCAGAAGATTTTTAAGTATCCAGTACAGGTGTTAGGAAATTCCCAACAATTGGCCCATTTTACTTATTTCATATAATGCAAACATTATGGGTAATGTTTCATCTCTGTATGATAGCAATTGAACCATGACTGTTACCAGTAAATCTATCAGTGGACCATAAGCAGCATGAGCTTGTCCTGGTTTCAGCAGGAATAGAGTTAATTTTCTTCCTAGCAGCTGGTATTGTGCTATGTTTTGGATTTAGGATGAAAATAATGTTGATAACACATTGATGTTTTCACTTGTTGCCAGGCAGTCAAGGACTTTTCAGCTTCACGTACTGCCCTGCCAACGAGAAGGTGGGGGACAATCAAGAGGCTCGGAGGGTCCACAGCTGGGGCAGCTGACTCAAACTGACTAAAGGGGTATTCCATACCACATGGTGTCATGCTCTGTATATAACTGGCAAGTTGACTGGGAGGTGAGGCAGCACGAGAACTAGCTGAGCATTGGCTTTGGGTAGTGAGAAACTGTGCTGTTCATCACTTGGTTTGTATACTCTTTCATTATTATTGTGGTTGTTAATAATAATAATTAATAACAACAACAACAACAACAACATCTTCCATTTCTATGGAACTGTCTATTAAACTGTCTTTATCTCAACCCATGACTTTTACTGTTTTCATTTTTGATTCTCTCCCCCATCCCACTGGGGAGGGGGAAGGTGAGCAAACGGCTGTGTGGTTGTTTTAGCTGCCGGCTGGGCTAAACCACGACAGGGCTGAACAGGGATCCCTGGGTTGTGAAGTCACGTGTGAACTACAAGAAGAACATAATCCACTTCTAAAAGAGACTTTAAAATATCTAGTTCTGCTGAGCAAGCTATATAGAAGTTTATGAATCTCCACGTGATGGCCATAATGAGCGTTGATCATTTGTACTGTTAAAACTTCAGCACATATTCTATGTAGGAAATCTATCTAAAAGAACAGATTTCAAAAGGCCATGCAAAAATATCTGGCCTCCAAAAATCCCTAATCTCTGTGGGTTCAGCCTAAATCCTGGCAAAGTTAAAACAATCTTGCCACTGATTTCAGTGGCTTTTGGATCAAGCCATTCATCCAGTTGTACAGAAAACGCCATGAAACTGCTCCATTCAGGTTTTGATGAAGGGACAAGTTACAGGTCACTGTTGTATGCTGCATCAGTTACTCTGGCAGTGCTGTGCAAAGCAAAAACATTAATTCCATTGGCTGTCAGAATGTGAGCTTGGCTCATGGAGATATGAATCCCTGGAGTTTTTGCTGAGATAGTGTTGATCTATCTGTGATGCAAACGAGTCTCAAATATGCATAAAATCCACCCAAGTTCCAGCACCTTCAGTGTGACACAAAAAATCACCAGAATCAGCAAATGTTGTTATACCAGTCCAAAACAAATGCACAGGGAAAACAGAAAGTGCAAGAAGCAAACTGTGTTCACAGCAAGCTCAAGAACATTATTGATAACAGCCTTTAAAATATGACACAGCTACATCTTGTGTCTGGGAGCATCTCCAGGAGACCTAACAGCAGATCTAGCAGCAATGCTACAAAATCCGTGAAGTTGTATGGCCCATACTGGCACAACTGCTAATGTGCGCAGAGGGGAAAATCTAACTGGGTTTTAAAGATTAAAAATTTGAGCTTGAACCAAAAGGCTTGACCAACTTGAATTGATAGAGAAGACACACTCAAGACACACAGATTTGTGTGTGTTTGGCTTTGGTATGAAATCAAGGAACAGAGTGAGGTATATTCCATCCTTTATCTTAGCTTTTCTTATTGCATCAAACTAAAAGTAGGCTTTTAAATATATACATAACATGTAGAGATGTGTTTTCTGATGTTCTTAAGTGCTTTCTGCTTCTACTGAATTTAATGGGCATTGCTTACAATAATTAGGCTGCTTTGGTACTTCCTAGCATCCCATGAAAGAGAAAAGGCAGTACTTCTGGTACGTCCCATAGACCCTTTCCAAATATCAGGTCTAAGACCAGGACTTCTTTGAAGATTTGCGTATTGAGGGGGAAGATAGAGAAAACAAAAATGTTCTCTTACTACAACTACCTAGGCTTCAGAGATACTCGTAAACCTGCCCAGATTCACTCAAAGATTAGAACAGATGTACCTAGAGCTTTCGGTGAATGTATTTAAAATGTCTAGTTTGCAACAAAACCAGCAATGGGTTTCTGCAGTTCTTAATTTCAGGCTGCAAGTTGCACGGTATTCTTGTTTCCTGTCTCTGACAAACGCCTTTTCAAGTGGTAGGACTACCTTTGAAAGCATGAAAGGCATTCCCCTTTGAAAAATGTCTTCTGTGGAGATAGGTATCCCTATGATCAATTTTTCATGCTGCCCTTTTTCTGTCTTTGTGTGATTCTCATTCTCAAATGATAACCTACTAGAGTCATTGCATATTTTATTTTAGCTGAGCTATCATTAAAAATAACATTCTCATCATATCTCTCCCAGATAAATCATGTTACTTTATGCAGGACTGACTTTCTTTTTTTTTCCCCCAGTGAAAATAGTACCAGGACTTCTTTCACAGAGAACAAACTGCAACATTTTTCCTCAAAGTGATAGACATATTGACTAGAGCTGACTCACCAGCAGTCAGGAATTGTGGGCAAATTGCTTCAAATTGTTTAAGAGCAAAGTTGAGTGATTGTCAAGAGAAGTTAAACTGGAGACATTCAAGTTCAAATGCAGACCTCTGTCATGTGTGTTAATAAATCCATCAGCTGAGTGCAGTCTTTGGCTGGTAATGGTCAATAGCTCAGATTAGAGCCAAGAAGCCACATAGACCTATATCGAACTGGTGGAATAAAAACAGAAACAAAAGTACTGTCCACTTCATGCTTTTTTATTTAATTATAGCTCTTTATTTGTCTATGATTAGAATAAAAATTACTCTCAGAGAAATTACTGTCATGATGTACCCCACTTAGTCAGACCTAAAGTTTATAAAAAAAACTCAGAAAAGATCTGCTTCCTGAAATTTCTGGTATGGTTTCTTGAGGACTGATCCTATAGAAGTCTTTTTTACATAAAATTAATTAGAAGGGGAGAAAATACACTTTTTTTTTTTTTTTCCCCCGACAAAGGAAGCTTTAGAAAGGTAACTAGCATTAGCTATGGGACTGCATCTCATTCACCACTACACTTACGCACACAAAGGAGGAAGCCCCAATCCAGTAATGAACTTTCCCAGAACAAAGACCTCTGGCAATGTCCTCCTTAACCTACCATTAGGATCTAGGGCTCCTGCCATGGGTTTCCCATCAACAAGAGCTCTGCTTATTCAAATAAGCATATACTCAAGCTATTAATAAGTCATGCAGACTTATCAAGTCATGGGCATGACTAATCAAGTCATGGGCCGTGATTATTGTTACCCCATGGGTTGGCAGAATTCTATTAGCTCAGGACTCCTAATTACAGGAGACACAGAAGCAAACCTTGGGATATTTTCTACATGACTTGATAATAATATACGGTCCTAACACATGTGCCATTGTTCAAAGTACCATTCTTTCTTTTTCTGGTTTTGGCTTTGGGGTTTTTTACAGCCAATATGGCCTCTTTATGTGCAGAGTATACTTAAAAATAGGTACATTTATTATGAATTAATAATTCATCATGCATTCTGGTAACACCTTTAATCCTTCAAGAGGACTTTACAGATTGAATGAACAAAATCTAGCAACTGGGGCTGCTCTAAATATTTGCATAGAGCCTTAAATCTGTACAAGCTGGATCTACACTCACAGAGCCCAGTGTAACATTCTCAAAAGCCTTTTCAGACCTAACATGAGGCTGCTTGCATAGCTCTATGAGGCAAATCCCACCTGGCCTCTTCAACACTGAAGTTCATTGAACTTTCAAAGAGCCTGCAGCATTGGGCTGCACCATCAGACTCTGTGGAGTCTGCCCAGCTACGCTCATAAAACCCCTCTGTGACAGGTGAGCATTAGGTCCCTCATTTTACAAACAAGCCCAGAGGCACAGTTGAAAACTGTGATCAATATACAGACAGAATAAAAGAAGAAAAAACCCAAACAAACAGATCAAATAAATTATTTGTTACACATTATTCATTCAGCATCCCGTGGAAGCGAGCAAATTCATAGTGAAGTCTGGAAACATTGTGCTGTTCCAATGTTGGTGTATGTTAGCAGTTTTCAGCTCTCCTTTTTTTTTNTTTTAACTCCTTCTTTTTTTTTTTTTTTTTTTTTTAATTTTCAGACCTTCGGACATTTCCCACAGAGGCAGGAACCCCTGGATAGTGAAGTAAGCCTGAGTATTTTTTTTTCTCCTAATTACTCTTTCAGGATCCCTAAGAAGTAAGCACAGACCCTCTTAGCCCCCTGCTCTCATCCTCCCTCCAGGGGACCACAGACCATAGACTGAAAATCAAACCGCATAGATTTTTCTGTGTCTCTCCAGCCCAGACTGTTTGTAGCTCCCTATCTCTATGATCTCCCATTTTCAGAGCCTGTTCCAAATGCACTGAAAACCAGTCAGGAACAAAATAGGTTCTTAAATAACATCTTGGGGCTAATAGAGTTTGAATACAGTACAGCAAAATCAGAAATGTTCCATTTATTAAGATTCGCTTTCAATATCTAACAGCTCAAAGTTGCTTGGTTTTTTTCTTTTTTGAAGTACCTGGTGCCTGGACTGATTCTTTCTCTGAAAGAATGGGTCCTCTGACAGGTCTTCTGAAGGCTGGACTGCAAATATTCAGGTATTATTAGGAATAGACTAGCTTCTACTGACAGGTATCTGCACCATGACTGTGTTCTAATGTCTTGCCCTGGTCATAGCACTATGTTTCTCAAGCCATGTAATCCAAATCACAGCCCAGAGAGATTGTTTTGTGCCTTGATCTGTCAGCTCGTCCTGAGAAGAGGAAGGCAACTAAGTCTCAAAAACTATAAAGCAGATCTATGTGGTCAGCACATCTCTTAAATGGTCCAGGACAATAAATTTGTTTGCTTGTTACCCACACTCTTTCTTGCATTTCCCACCATATCCCACTGAAAATGAGGGCCAGTCCAACACTGAGACCTCAGTGACAACTATTTTCAGCTACTCTTCTGCATTTTCTAAAGTTGATGGTGATTCTGGAGGCCTCTTTTACCAGCTGCATAACCTGAAACATAGTAAGTCTCTCCAGAGAATCACATCGAACTCTTTTTCTATGAAACATAGAAGTCTAGGCTCTGAAATAAGGAGAAGCCTGAAGTCACCAACTCTGTTTCAAAGACCTGGCTCAGATGGGACCAATTCTGCAAACATTGGTTCTCCTACTGCTGCCACTTGAATTATCTTGGTACAATAGTGGGAAATCCGAAGGCAAATGCTAATAAAGGTTTTAGTGTTGTTCAGGAAAAAAAAAAATCATCCCAAATAAACTGGAGATATTGCTTTTGTGCCAAGTCCTACAGCCTACTTTAGAAACCCTGTTGGTAATTTCTGTTTACCGAAAATCTTCCATGAGAGGCATAATGCTCAGGTTCTCTGCAAAGTCAAAAGCTCAAAACCCCACCATATGTACGTGCCTGGGAGCTTCCCTCTGCCACCCAGAGCAATCTTTCCTTCTCTCCAGGGTTACAGGGAGAGAAAACATCTGTCTATAGAGAAACATTTCCAGAATTCTGTCACTTTATCAGCCAAGGCATTGAACTCACATAGAAATAGAGAAGGCACTGGAAAACTAGAAGCTTTTCTGAAAAACAGAACTCTGTTCACTTGCCAAAAAGGCTCTAGGGACCAGTTTAAACACTAAAACATTATTTCTAAAGCTTTGCTTTTTTTTCGAGAGGGGAGTCTGGCCATCCCAGATCATATCTGATAAAGTATATGTTGGTCAGGGAGGACAGTGACAACTGATCTTGGCAATTGTTGATACAAAATTAAAATGACAAAGTAGGTAATGTGCTCAAATAAGAGCTAAAGAATGGCTGGGAAGCTACAGAGCATGAGGTACTTGATTAAAGGTGGCTTTTATCTTAAATCAAGTGAAAATTGCACCTAGAAAAATTTGGCTTAATCTATTCAAGTAAAGTAGCAGCAAGAGGAATAAGTCAACATTTAACAAGCAGAAGTGATGGGTTTATGTTAAATAATCTGATAAAAACAAGGCAACCCTGTTTCTTGCTCCCTACACGCAGTTAATATGCTGAATTGTCTCCACAAATAGCTCGTTTCAGTGGCTCATAAAAGCCATCAGTTGGCGCCTGGTAATGTCAACTTGTGCTCTAAAAAGTGGTTTGGCATTAATGCCAATGTGGGATTCTGTGTTTATTGCTTCTCAGTGGTTTTCAAATGAAATGGACTCAGGAACTGAGTCATTTTCACATGAGGCTACTCCAGTCTCAAACACACTCTGCTGAAGGAGACAAAAGAAAAGCAAAAAACATGTTGTGTGTAGCTGAAGCAGCCACAAACCATTCTGCAGATTTAAATGAAGGCTTTCCACCTCAGTAGAACCTCCTGCTGGAGTCTCAAACTCAACAGAGATAAAACAGTCTTCCCATGAGCCAGTACAATATTCTGGAGACCAGATAAATTTAAATATCAGTCTGGCTGGAGAGTCAAATCAAAAACTCCAAGAGAAATTGAGCCCTCCAGAAATAATGCTGGAGGTAATGGTGGCCCCAAGACCGACATCCCAACATATCTGCTAGTCTTTCCATGCTGCAGTTGCATTCCTACTCATCCTGGATGTGGCTAAGCAAGCCGTTTGTATGCAGGGGTGCCATCCAAGGAGGTACACATCTGCTCTCTTAGGATGCACCTTGGGACTGGAGGTGAAGGTGCCTTGAGGATCACAGCCTGGGTGACCTTCACAGATCAAGAGACATCAGAGGCTGCCTCTGGGCAAGTCTGGCACTAACCAGGGTCTTTGTCACACCCTGTACTCTTGTTGAGAGCTCCGTTCTCTACAGAAAAACATCCTCATTGCAAAACACCTGCAACACACATGGCCTGGGATGACTCCCTTGGAGCCTGGGGAGGATTGAGGAGGGCTGAACCAGGAGGCCTGGCTGTGGATTATCATATTTATCTCATGTGCAGGGAAATACAAAAGCTTCCAGTACCTTGCTTTCAGCAATACAAGTATGCATGCTTAAAATTTTGTGGCTTGTATTCATGCTACTTCCCTTCCCTGCCTTTCCTGTCCCTTTCCTCCTGGAGTATGTCATAGATCACATACTACTTCAAACCTTGGCACCTAAAGGCTTTGCCAGTGGCAGCATTTCAGGTCTGTCCATGCTGCCACCACAAAGACATGAGTTCCCATGACTTCAGCACACACAGTCTGTGGTGTTTCCAAAATGAAATGACCAAAAGGTCATCAAGAAGGGCTCTGTGATGGAAAGTGCATGGAGGACACTGGTGAATAGGGGAGGGTGCAGAGCTTGCTGGGGTGCTGAGGAGGGCTAAAGGGCAATCAGATTTAATATAGATCCAACCTGGTCAATGCTTTGGCACCCATACAACATATCACAGCTCAAGTACTGCTCAGAGCCCATCACCCTGTCAGGATGGTGAGCCAGGATGTGGCGATGTTCAGCCTGAACAAGCACTACAGTGTGAATTATCAGGGAGCCAAGGAGACCTTGAAGTCATCTGATGATACAGGGAGAGCCTTTGGTCCCAGACTTGGAATGCCAAACTCTTGGTGCTGCTGTAAACTGTGTTTTTCTATGCCACCTTTTGAGAGAAAACTTTTCTGTCTCTCTGGTCATGTGGAACAGAAAGGAGGATTTGATTTCAGTGACACTGACAGACTTGTAGGATTTGTATGGAACCATGAAATGATTGTCTTGCAAAATCTGGTAAATTGCATGAACTTATACTCCGGCTTACATGACCTATAAAGACCAATCTACTCTCTGTATTTAAAAGCACCATCTCATTCCATTGCATAGATTATTTTGTCTGTGAAAAGCTTGAGATAAAAGCTGGAAATCTTAAATTAATTTTGCAGCAAAGACAAAAGGTTTTCAGCCTTAACTGCTTTCAGAAGCATTTTTTGCACAACTTCTTGGAGGCAGGAGAGAGACTCTGATGATAACACACACAAAGAATCAAATCCACAGTTCATTGCCTCTTTGCTGTGCAGTTGTCTTGGCTACAATAGTAATAAAGTGCATTTGTCACCAAAACCAGGCAATCTTCTTGAAATAACCATAGGAAGCCACAAATCTATGGATAAGAAGGTGTCATTTTTTTAAACAATTTTCTTTTCAGAAATGCACTCTAAACCACTTTCTGGAGTGGTCTACATTGCAGTATAAATGATTTATATACTGGCTTACTTCAGAGTTTGAACATGCTGTATTTTCATTTTTAATTTAAATACAAAAAGCACCTGGCATTGTGCTGATGGTGGGTAGGAAGAGAATACAACCAAGATTTGGGAGCTGTTGCCAGATCACAGGTTCTATAAAATCTATTAATAGTGGAACACTGAAGGTATTTCCCCGCCACCACCATAAATGCAGGATTACATGCATACCATGATTTCAGAAAGGACTTCATTAAAGTATTAAGTCCAACTCCAAGAGTTTAATTAATCTCCTCAGTACATTTCAGTTACAATTTGTTCTTTATAGGTACAGTGTTCTCATGGTAACTTGAGCTAAATCCCACTTAATTTTGGTTTCAGTTTCTATATGATAGAAGACAAAAGTAAATAAATCTCTTCCAACAAGGACATTATTGATATTTTGCTGAACAGTAATGGGCTAGAAATATACGGTTTGCCAGACCTGTCATGATACTGGTATAAAATGCAAATGTTGCTAGCAAGTTGTCAGTCAGAGACCTATGATTGTTCACATAACTTGCATTTAAGTCAATAATTTTCCTAAGTTAATATGAACAGATGTTCTTGCACTGTATTAATTAAGGATAAACATAAATACACATTTTTACAAAGGATGTTTCATTAATAGTACTCTATTTGCAGTTAGTACGTAGCATTCCCTCACATCTACTTAAATATAGGAAACACATTCCACATTCATTAGGTGTGCTGAGCCCACGGGTCTGGTATTTATGAATGTTGTATTTCATGTTTATCTCAGTAGCATACAAGTATGTGTACTGCTCAAGGCTGATGAGATTCTCCGAAGCCCATAAGCCCCTGCCAAAGTTACTTTCTATCACATCTGCAGAGAAGCTCTGTGACAGAAATAATAATCTGCTGTGGGTTGATTATATTCACACTACCAACATAACTCTCCTGAATGAATCAATTAGAGCAAATCCTGCCAGTGAACCATCCTACAAATGTGGAATGGCTACCTCTTAATGACTTTTTTTCCCTAAAAATCTGAAGGCTGTGGTAATTTGCAATGCATACATTAAAGAAAACAGAAACAAACCAACAAAAACATTCGCTGCAATTGCTCAGAGATCAGGTACTTCTCCTGAAGCTATTATATAAGGCCTTCCACTCTCTCTTTGAAAGTTTCCAACCTACCTCAGGTGAGGGCATGCTTCTGGCTGTGGGTTGGTTCCAATTTCACAGGCCCATAACCTTGAACATAAACAGTAACTGCTGAATTTTTAAATTTATAAATGCCAGGTATCTTTAAACCTATAGAGCACAATAAAGCAACCATACCCTGGGCCTGGACTTCACATTCATAAAAAAGGGTGATAATTTAACAAAGTTCATGCCAATTCTTCTCCTTAGATTTGGCCATTCCTTCTGCTTGCCTAAGTCCAAGCCTAATCCCTGCATCCTAGAGAGCCCTTTTATCACTGTTCAGAGCAGAGTGAGATATATGCAGGAGATGCATTTGGGAGTCTTGCAACCCTTTCCTAGACAGATGATCAACAACTACTAGAATGAAGTGTTTGTGAGAGATGCTAAACCCTCTTACATTGACTAATCCACTGATCAAGCCATGGAGCCACATAAGTTTGCTTTAGAGCACTTATGTTCTTTAGATATATGAGACAAGAGAGTATTGTACAGGGAAAAAGTCGCACCCACTTAATTGCAGTGTTAAGCCATTCTTCTAAGAAGACTCTATGACCTGGTACCCCCTAGGGTGGAAATCATTTAAAGACAAATCATTTAAAAGTAAACACTTTCCTGATGGGTCTCTTCTGTCCCCACTATTGAAAACAAAGCATCAATATTAACTGTAAAAAATGAAGGAGAAGGTCATCAGGTCTTATCCAAATCCCACTGAAGTCAATAACCCAAGATTTACATGAATAGTATGGACAAAACTGTTACTACTGCAACCACAAAAATATTGTTGGTGATTAAATTTAACCCCTTTAAAACTTCTTGCTTTGTAACTAGTATTGTTTACTACAGCCCTGAAAAGTAATTGGTGCTGAAGACTACTTGTTTATACCTTGGGCCCTTCTGGAATATTCAAGGTAAGTAACTGAAACAAGGAAATGCAAAGGTCATAATGTGATCCTAACTTTGCTTTCCTTCAGCACTGATAATGCTGGTACCTCTGCAGTCCCACTTCAGGCCTCACAGGAAGCATCTAGTCGACCACACCAGCATGAAAAAGCAGAGTTGAACTGCTCTTTGCTAAAGCCATGGTGAAATTTAGGTCTAGTAGAGCAAGAAGAGTTCTGGTTCTCCACAAACACTCCGCACTGGCAACGGGTTGACAACAGCACATTGCTTGACTGTCTCTTTATGCCTGCTTGTTAGAGATTCATAGATTTTAAGGTCAGCAGGGACCTCCTGATCCTCCAGCAGAACAGAAGCCATCCTGTTCCATCTGGTTACTCCTGTGCTAAGTCCAATAATTAGTGTCTGGGTAAAGCCTGCCTTCCAGAAAGGCATCCAATCATTATTTGAAGGCTACGGGAGACAGCAAAGCCACAGATTTCCCTGTTACTTTGTTAAATTTCTCATTTTCTTCACTACCCAGATGCAAGTTTGACTGTCAGTTGGCCCTGAAGTAAGCTGGATGTGTCAGTGTTGTTTGCAGAAAGATGGAGCTCGGTAATGGCCACAAACATAAGGAATTCTACAAGTGTTTAAATGAAGGTGAAAAAGGAAGGAAGGTAAAAGCCTTAAGACTATGTCTTTTAGATGGTCTGGTCCCTTCCAGCCTCCAAGACTACAGATTGCCTACAAATTTCCTGGTTTTACAAGGTTTAAATCTGCCTGCTCTCCCCATTCTGGAAGGGCATGAAGCAAAGAAGTCTTGAATTAAAGGCACCATTAAAAGAAACATTTAGGGATATTTTTGATCCGATGCTTAGCATGTGGGAACTTTACAGCCCTGCTGACCAATCAGTAAATACCTGCTAGCCTTGTAACAGAAAACAGTGACTACAATATTATTGCCTATCTCTCAACAAGGACTTCTGGCCTTCTAGCCACCATGACAGCAAGGCTCTTCCCCTTTACTCACTCAATGTGTTGGTCACCAGAAGTTTTTCTACTGCCTTCAGTGATGGCACCTTTTCCTCTTTTTGAATTTTAGGCAACAGTTACCCCTAGCTATGCTCTCTGAAACCATCAGTTTCCTGGTTACCTTGGTTTTTTTTTTCTCATTTCTTCTTGCTAAGGACAAAGTATTTAGACCTCAGGTAAAATCTCACCTGAAACCTTTACCCCATATAGATTTTGTCAGATAGTGGCATTGCCCACATCAGCAGTCAGCAACCTATACAGAAGCAGCATCAAATGCAGCTAAGGTACACATTTCACTATTAGATTTGACAACGGTTTGCTGTCAACCAGAGATTATTGAATCTTGGAAAGCTGGGTTACAAGCTGACAAGTGCACCGCAATGGTTATGGTGCTATCTTCTGCTGTTACCCACAAAGTATCATCTCAGGTATCCCATCACTAGACCTCTCTTCTTCCAGACACATCTTTGGTCTCCTTGCACTTCATGGCCCCTGGTCCTTGTCACACTTTACTCTCTCTGCTGCTGCTGGCCATGAATCTCTGTATCTATGAGAAACATGTACAAACTGCATTTTTTCAAAGATTACATTAGATTTTTGTTGGCAGATTTTTCAGAGGAATGGCAAAAACACAGATCTGAAATACAGACCTTCTCTCTGCAGACTTCACTCTTTGGCTCAAAACCCAGGAGGATACAGTTTCTCAACAACTGGACTACAAAGAAGTCTTTACAATGCTTAACATGGCATTTTTATCCATAGATTCATTCTCTAACTATTTTTAGATTAAATTAGAAAAGGAAAAAAAAAGGAAAAAGAAAATTATGTCAACCTGAGCTGACATCTTATTTGGAGAACTCACTGAGAACAGTTCAAGTATAACAAACTTAGCAGCAAACGAATCTAGGAGTTAAAAAGGGAAATGCCACAAAACTCAACTGTGTGAGGTACTACCTGCCTGGCTCTGCCTCTGTTTCTTATGCCCCTATGACAAATGCTTGGTTTTGTCACATGAGGCTGACCACAGTCTGGCTCTCCTGTTGAACTGAGATAGTGTCCAAGGACAGAAGAAATTTGACTCTTTCATCTGTTCCCTTTCCAACAACTATCAGTGTTGTCAGAGTGAATTTCAAACTAAAACAGAAGTAGAAAAATGCTCTTAGTACCTACTACTTGCAAGGAACATCAAAGATCTGCACAGTTAAACCAAAAGAAATTAGGAACTCCCAAAGACATTGGGCAGGAGGAAGTAAAAGCCAATCCAATACACACAAGAGGGAGGGAAAAAACAAGAAGCTGTGAAGAGTCCAAAAGTTCTGATATGCAATACAGAAAGTCACCAAGATTGGAGCAGGAAGATGATATGGCCAGAAGACAGAAGAATGACCTACTGTCCTGGTTTCATCTGGGATAGAGCTAATTTTCTCCCTAGTAGCTGATATAGTGCTGTGTTTTAGATTTAGCATGAGAATAATGTTGATAACACATTGGTGTTTTTAGTTGTTGCTAAGTAATGCTTATAATAAGTCAAGGACTTTTCAGCTTCCTGTGCTCTGCCAGTGAGGAGATGCCAGGAGGGACCATAGCCAGGATAGCTGACCCAATCTAGGCTCAGGGATATTCCATACCATATCATGTCATGCTCAGTATATATATTGGGGGAGTTGGCTGGTGGGTTGGGATCACTGCTCAGGAACAGGCTGGGCATTGGTCAGTGGGTGGTGAGCAGTTGCATTATTCATCACTTGTTTTGTGTATTCTGTTATCATTATTGCTATTATTTTATTTTCCTTTGCTGTCCTATTAAACTGTTTTCATCTCAACCCACGAATTTTACTTTTTTCCACTGGTGGGTGGGAGTGAGCGAGTGGCTGCATGGTGTTTGGCTGTCTGCCAGGTTAAACTACAACACTAACTTATCACTATGAAGAGTACTAGTCTTATGGATGGCTCCAGTGCCTCAGCTGATCAATGTGGCTGTGACAAGAAAAGTCCTAAGTTGCTCTATTTTCAGGATCAATCCAGGGGAATATAATTTAAAAAAAAAAAAAAAAAATTATTTGGTATCCATGAAGTATCAGTTCAGTAGGTGATAAATATGTTTCATGTCACTTCTGAAGGTCTTTGGTACCCAGCTGTGAGTTAGGCATAATATCAATGTATCAGGCTTTGCATCAGAGGGATACATTCTGGCAGGAGAGGTTTTCAAAGAAATTTGAGTGGATTTTCCAGGGCATAGAAAAAGAATAAAATCTTTTTCCTATGTCCACAGAGCAACAATGACCAGAATAAAACAACCAAGATTTCTGGCATAAAAATGCTGTCAAGAAACAATCTTTGAGCCTGCCTAGTCGCGAGCTGCCTTTAACCCATACAAATTGTTGGGTTTGAGTAGCATAAAGAGTGCAAAAATTTCTTGAGCTTAAAACCTGATGCACTCCTGGCTCTGTTCAGAAATCAGTCTTAAGCTTGATAGCAAAACAAAAAATCCATGAATGAGCAACAAGTCTAGATGTACATATATGTCTGTGTGTAAAAGGAGCAGGGAGGGATGAAAGAAACGAAGTATAGGAGCAGTAAGGAGGGGAAGGAAAACAAAGGAAATAAATAATCATGCAGAGCCAGATTCTCAGCTGGGATAAATTATTGTTGTTCCATTAAGGTTAATACATCCAGATAATTTTTAGTTTAATAAATATAACACCCTTTGGCTTCATCTGTGGTAGACCAATTGCATTTAAGCCTATACCAATTATTTTCAAAACTGACTGTAGGCAGCAGATACGATAGTCACTCTACAAAACTTACCTAGTACACTCATTTTTAAAAATAACATCATTTCATCCAGATGGAAGTTTTGTTTTTTTTGTTTGTTTTTTTTTTGACAAAGTGAGTTAATATCACCCCCAGCCAAAATCTGAAAGAGCAGTCACCACTGCCCCTAATGCAAGGCAGTGGAGCAAGGCACCCACTGCAGGCATCTTCATACTTTTCTCCTTTTCTCTCCTACTGCTAAATTGGTTCCTGTGGCTGTGAGGAACCTATAAAGTTCCCCCAGACAAACTGCTTCCGACAAGCCAGGGATGGAGACTGTCATGCACTTTCAAGGAAGGGCCTGCATTTTGCTCTGCATTGGTACAGCATCTTACACTCTGGGATGCTGGCTTAACCCTGAGAGGGTGTAGGTGCTTCCAGGAGGCATATAATAAACATTTGATTGTATTTCATTGCCATCTGTCAGCAGACTAAAACATCTCTGGAATAACTGAGAAATGGTGGGATAGCTTGCATGACTGGAGTGCTGTGATGAATGGATGCAGACTCTTCAGGAGGCACACTTATGGAAAATAAGGAGGGGATTATCCTTTACATGAAGCGGCAGCTGAGATATATGGAGCTTTTGTATGAGATGTGATGGGAGGTGAGAGCTTGGAGGTCAGGATCAGAGGAGAAGCCTGTAGGGGTGATAGTGGGGTGGGTGCATGTTACCAACCAGCAAACAGGATGAGGATGGGGATGAAATCTTTTTAAAGCAACTCAAAGAAGTCCATGCCACAAACCTTGGATTTTATAAACTCAACACATACAACTGCATGGAACCAGATGGGCTGCATCTGAATGTGCCAAAAGAATTGGCCAATTTCATAACAGACTCCACTTTCTGTAATCATTGAAAGGTCACAGAAATCATAGGAGGTCACCAATGACAGGAGAAAGGCAACTGTTGAACTCGTCTTCAAAAACAATCAAAAGAACAAGCCAGTCAGTCTCACTCCAATCCCTGGGAAAATTATGGAGCCATTTCTCAGGACATGGAGGAGAAAGTGATTGGATAAGACTAGTTCATGACACCCAGTTGTCTTCTATGACAAAACAAATGGATTTTTGGACAGGAGGAGAGCAATGGATGTCATTTACCTCCACTTTAGCAAGCGTTTCAACACCATCTCCCACAATACTCGTTTATCCAAGTTAGAATGTTACAGTCTAGGTAAGTAGACAATCAGCTGGATAACACCTGGTTGGATGATTGGCCTTGGAGCATCATGGTTAATGGGTCATAATCCACCTGGAGTCCAGTAGTTAGCAGGGTAATGCAGGAGTGTATCCTCGGAGATGTCCTGTCCTTGCATCTTTATCAATGATCTGGAGGAGGTGATGGAGTACTTGTTCAAAAATGTGCAGATGATACCAAACTAGGATGACCAAATGATACACATGAGGGAAAGGTTGCCATCCAAATGGACATTTTTCTTCATGATGACAATCAAGAAGTGGGGTATGTTGCCCAGTAAGTTTGTGCAGTCTCCATTCTTAAAGGGTTTCAAGACCCAAATCAGTAAAGCCCTGAATGACCAGCTTTGAGCATGAGATTGAGCTAGAGACCTCCTGAGGTCTCTTCCTACCTGAATTTAAAATATTTTATTCGAAGACAAAAATATGTTTCCAGATGTCTGTAATGATTTTATTTTTATCAGCTTTCTACAAGGAACAAACTTAGCAGGTTATTTGGCAGAAACAATTTATTTCTTGCCATTCCTTTGTTCTCCTTTTTGTTTTCTCTTTTCTTTTTCCCTCTTCTCTTCTCTTCTCTTCTCTTCTCTTCTCTTCTCTTCTCTTCTCTTCTCTTCTCTTCTCCATTAACAGAAATACTCTTTCACTGTTTTAATGTAATATTCAATACATTCATCCAGATTCAGTTTTCTGCTTATTTCTGTACTGACTCTGCAGAACAAAAGGATTTTAAAATCACCTTAAGTTTGCTTACTGAGCTGAAACTGGGAGCAAAGGAACAGTCCTACTGAAATTTGTTGAGATTTTTGCACATGCACTTGCTCACACACAAGCACATTCATTTTTTAATGACACTTTTACCCAGACCTCTATAACCAAACATCTGCTTGAATGGGATAAAATCAGGATACACTCCTGGCCTCTATTAAGCTGAATGACTTACTTCAGTGTTTTTACAGAGCTGTTCTTGGAAATAAAGCCTGTTTTGCGAGAAACTGTTCGCAGGACTGAGCCCAATATTTGTTTTGTTGTATTTATGTCATGAGAGCTCTCTAATAGGAAAAGATGTATGTTATAAGTATCTACATAATGGCTTCCTTCCAAAAGGACCATTACAGGCTGTAAAATAAATAGTACTCATTTAATTCCTTTTGTAAATATACACAGTTTGGAGACAATAATAACACAGAGAAAGTAAATTAAACCACAGAAAACCACTGCATCCAAATGAGTTTATGAAACCAAGGGGAAAAACACCAGCCGCAAGATAATGGAAGAGTATCTTGTGGTGAAGGTCCTCAGCTCAGCAAACTCTTCAAGCGTATGCTTAATGGAAGAAAGGACTTAGCATGGCCCTATGTATCTTGCAAAATGAAGGCTTTAATTGTGTATAGACATATAATAAAACAAAAACAGGCCACAGCAACAACCTAGCTGGGATGTGGGATATTAAAACCCCACAAAGATGATTGGATAGTCCTCTATTTGATAATCTAAGGAACCCCTCAGGTCATCTGGTGAAATCCCAAGCCAGGAGGCCACATTGAGTTGATTTTATCCCCCATGACTAGACTTTCCAGAGCATCAGCTTCTCGAGCAGCAGCCTCTGTCCAGCATCAATGCCTTTGTTCTTTGTTTGATTTATGACTTTATATTTGCTGCTGTAAAAGGCATATTGCTTGGCCAAGCGCAGTTTGCCAATTGATTCAGACCACTCCATGTCCATCACCCCTCCTCTCATTATTTATCACTGGCCCGATATTCATCGCTACACTTTATCAGGAAGGATTTTATGTTTTCTTTCAAAGCATTGACAGAAGTGTTAAACAGCAGTCTTAACTAGCAATTCACCTGCCCAGTAATGATCCCCAATTTACAGGAATGTTTTGAGTTCTCATTAGCAGCTTTTAATCAATTTAATGCACCCATGTTGATTTTCTATTTTTCTGTGTGGGACTAAGGCAATGTTTTAGAAAAGCCTAAGTCCATGAAACTGATATTATTCCCCTTAACAACACAGTTTGTAAAGCCATCAAGTAAAGCTATCCACTTTACTTTGACAAGATCTATTTCCTATAATCCTAGGTAGATTAGCATTAATTACATTACTGTCCTTTAATCCTTTATCAGCCAAATCCCAGATTGAATGTTCCATTATCTCCTCTGGGATCAATGTCATGCTGAAAGAACTGTAATTACCCAAGTCATCCTATTTATCCTTTAAAAACATCGGTGTATTCACTGTCCTGGTAGTTTCATGCCCTTGCTAACCATCAGTTTTAACGAATCTAAGAGTACCTTGGTTCCTTTAAAATTCTTGGGTGCAGATTATCCATCTCTGTGCTTTTACAATCCTTTAACTTTCAGAGTTATCTTAGGAGTTGCAACAAGAGCACATGCTGGTGCTGCAAGATGAACAGCATTAGTGTAGTGTCTACAAGACTCCTGCAGAGAGACTGGGCTTAGTTTAATGGCAGGGAAGGGAGAGACCCCCTTCACAGCAAACAGCTGAGTACCAGCCGTCCCTGCACACTCTCCATCTCATGCCCCAGGAGCAAGGATGTCCCAGGGGAGTCCAGAGCTGCCACTACTATGAGACTTTTCCAGGGGAAGAGCCTTTCTCACATGGGACAAATCTGTGCTCAGTTTGATGCATGGAACAATCTATAGCCTGCTCATGGAAAGACGTTTCCCAATTCTGGGGAAAATTTTGGCTGAAATGGAGCTATCTGAGGACTTTCTGAAATCCAGGCTGTGTAATTCAAGGATTGCTGAAGGATCAGACTGATGAAGCCCTCACATCCTTTAGGAGTGGTTAGGGAGCAAGTACATTGTGATCCTTACTAGCTAAGGGAACTAGAAATTTGTATCACATGACTCTGGCACAATTTTTTTACTGTACGGTAAACAGGTTGGGACCAGGCACTGGAGTTTCAGCAATAATTATACTGCGAACAATTTCTTTTTTTTTCTTTTTTCTTTTTTATTTTTTTTGTGCTAACCCTATAATGTGACTCCAACAACTTTTATTTCATTTGGTTTTTGAAACACTCTTGTAAAAACAAGAACAGCAAAGAAAGATTAATCCCTCATCTCCACTAAATCATGTCCTAATGCTTCAGGAACAAGTTTTCAAAAAGCACTGAAAGCCAAACACTGCTAAACACTGGGCCAATATGATTTATGGGGTTTTAATTACATTACTACTGAATCAGTCACCTACTAAGTTTGTCTTACTGAATTAACAGTAAGGTAGTGGGAAAACCACAGGATGTATAATAAATAGTAAGCATGACAGTATGAATTAGGAAAACATAAAGGGTTTGATTTACACTTTATAATAAAACCTTTTTACTTACCTTTTGAAGCAAATCTTTTTGACAGTCTCTTAATTTTTGCTTTGTTACTTACTAAACACAGTAATGACAAATCATTAATTCTCTTGGCCTTGTTCAAATTGCATTTGGTTTTATCCAACTAATTCTTTTCCAAATTGGGAAAGAGGCCTGCATTTGGCACTTAATTTAATATAAGTGAAGAGGTACATACAAATAAGCCAGCCTCTTTGTCAGGGGATGTACCATATTTATTTCCACAGCACTTGGCTGATAGATTTTGCCCTCAGAGGGGCTGAAAAACAGTGAACCTGCCCCTTGCTTCGTACAATATCCTATACAATACACTACAATATAGCTTCCCAGTATTCCCCAGGCTCCCACTCCTTGGTTGTTAGGTGCAGATAAGTGTCGATATGCTATGTAGATACACACGACGGCATGTCTGAAGAACCCAATAATTAGAGGCACCTCTACCAGAGGCTGAAGAGTGAAGGATTGCATGGGGTATCTCCAGCAGAACCCTTTCTTCCTCCAAATCCCAAACTTTCTGCATTCCTCAGCACCCAGAGGAGAACAAATCAGCTTAATGGACTTGCTTCCTGTAAGATAAAATGGGAAAAGCAATTTCATTTAAAGGTTTCAGTGAAGTATGTGTTGTTTTGCTGCTGTTGTCGTTTGCTTTCATTTGTGGTTTTTTTTAGTATAACTGTCAAAGGTTTAGGAAATTCTAAAGTATGAGATGACTTTGCAGTGAAATATGGTGCCTTCAGAAAATGTCAAAAGCAAGATGTTTTGTTGCCTTCAAACTCTTTCCTTGGGTTTGCAGGGGGTGATCATGTGTGATAGGGAAAGGCAGGGTGGCTTAGAGCATTTTATTTGCTTTGAACAAAATGCTGAAGCTGATAGATTCCTGTTGATTTTTTTTTTTTTTTTTTTTTCTTTTGGGGAAAAGCTCCCTTTTTTTGACAAAAAAAACAAAAAAAAGGAAAATTGAAAAAAATTCTGNTTTTTTTTTTTCTTTTTACTATTTGGGTAAAGCTACCATTATTTGACAGAAAAATCATAATAAGAGGAAATTGCAATAAATTCTGGAAGCAGCACCATCACTCATCTGCTCTGACACTGGTACTAAGGACCCCCAGGGACAAATCCAGGAGTTTTACTGCTTCATCAAGGGATTCTCTTTTGCTTGCGGTTGCTGTGAGCCTAACTTCCCCGCAGACAAGGTGCTGAAAAAGGATACACAACATACACTCAATCCTTTGCATTCAAAAAGTGCTCACACCTTTCGCAATGCAGCATTTTCTAATAAATTACTGAAATCGCCTCCTCCCGGAGCACAGATGCCAAGAATCCTGCACAACTAACCGCTATAACTCTGAGCGCAAATCCCAGCCATGTGTGCAAACTCATTTGGTTCACGGAAATATTTGTACAGTTTATGGACACACACACACTAAGTTCCTGAGGCTTCTTAGGAACACTAAATACCTTGCTATTGTTTGCTCGTGGCCTTGGGTAAGAATTACTAAATGGGTGTTTTGCTTAACTGTAACGGAAAGCGGATATGAAAATAATAGGTAACAGCAATTTAAAGCAAATGATTCAAAGCATCGCCATTAAAGCATCACCATAAGCGTCAGAGGAATGGTTATGAAACAAGAGCGCAGCACTTTCCTTCTTCGCTGCTCCTTTGTGAGAGAGGAAATGGATCAGGTAAAAGACAGAAAATCTATATCCATTTTTTTCTAAATGGCCTATTACATCAGAGTAACACCTCCATATCATATTAGCAATTTTATAGCTTAGCCTATTGGATTCACATGAATTTGATATCTGGTTTTACTCGCTGAACACAACTCATTGTGGGCACAAAGGGGTAACAGCGTACCTGGTGAAGCTGTACGAAGGCAGCCCTGCTATCTTGTTCTCCTTCAGACTCATGCCCTTCAGTTGAGCTTTCCAGCACACAGTGGTCTTTGATATTCACCTCAAATGTAAGTGATTTTGGCTGTTTCTTCACTAGGGATTGGTATGCTCAGGTATGGCAGAGAGTGACAAAAGCAGGGGATCAGCTGTGGTTCCCTGGACCTCTGCTGTGATGGAGATTGGAGAAGCATCAGGTGTCTAACATGTGGTCAACAGTACTAGCAAAGGATGAGAAGCTCACTTCATCAGCTCCACTGGGATGGGACATATTGTCCACGCTAGGATGTGGCAGCAGGAACTGTGGTCTGGGCATGGGGAGGAAAACTGCGCCCTGTGAGGATCCCTGGGCAGTGCATCATCCCCATGGGTCTCCAGCAGCCATCAGATGCAACAGGAACAGACCCTGGGGAGCTTCAGCTGCAGAAACAGAAATGCTGGCAAATGATTGAGTGAGTTCAGATTTCAGAAAACAGGGCCCAAAAACAAACCTTTCATATCCAGATTTATTAAGAGTGAAGAGCATATCCTGAAGGAAACTGCAATCAGTTCTCAGATACCCTCCCAGTGGCAAGACAAGGTCTTTTTTTGGAGTAAATTCATCTCTCCACATGCCTTAAAATGGTATTAATAACAACCACTTTGGACTCATTGATAGCAAAAGGACATGTACAGACATTATGGGGCAGCAGTTGTCACTTTTTCTGCTGCAACGGGCTTAAAATATGTCCCATTTATGGGACCTTGCACATCATTTCACTATGAAAGAGTTCAACGCAGAAAAGGAGGAGAAACAGGAACGTGGACTCCTTCAAAGTTGTGCCTCATGCAGAAGTTGCTACCAGATTTGTATCTGGAACATGGTGATAGCTGAGCTCCCCATCCATATCCCCCAAAGAGACTCTCTAAACCTTCACAGTGGGATCCTCACTCTGAGTGAAGTACAAAATAATGCAAATTCCCCCCCGCCTTGAGCAACAGAAACGGTTCTATTCAAGAGATTCTAGCAGATACAACACATCAGCACTGGCCTTGGGGAAACACCGTGCAGAATGCTATAAAAAATAACTCTACTTTAAAATATACAGACGTGTTCTTTTTGCTTGCAAAACACCCTCCTGCAAGCTGTGTCATACTGGAAACCATTAACTCCATAATTCCCCATATTAATCCTGATATAGCCACCACCGAGACCTCTGTGATGTAAGGAAGCATAACTGGTCGTGTTCTAGAGTGAAGAAAATGAGCTACAGAAGTATTAAGAGCAAAATTCCAAAAACTTTGACATAAGGAGTCTTTGGTCACTTTTCTGACTGTAAGTTAGATTCCTGATGCACTTAAATATTTCTTGTAAACATGACCCGAAAGAGCTTAAATACTCAGAAAGCACTCATAGGCTCTAACTCCCTGGAGTAGCCTGTAACCACCTTTCTGTGCAATCCTCCTCTGCAACCTCTTCTCCCATTCCACTCCTAGGGGTCTGGCTGCCTGTGATCAAGGTCTGCTCCCAGGTAATACCACCTGCAATCTTGGATCAGACTTCTTTAAACTCAGCAAAGTTTGAGAAAGAGGTACAAGAAGTTTCCAGACCCTCCCACCCACATCGCATGCCAGCCCTGCTTTCACTGTCATCTCTCCTTTGCTCACAGCACGGCCCTGCTCTTGCTGTTCCCTGACATATAGATGCCAAAGCTAGTCAGTGCTGGTTACAAGCTATACCTCCAGCACCATTCCTCTGCCGAGTGAGACTGGGAACATAATAGAGAGCATAAAACCAGATGTATCTGAGCAAGAATTTAGGATGGTCTTTACAACGTGTCTGAGACTGCCACAGAGAGACAATTTGTAAGAGAGGACTGATGATGTACTTGCAAAAAAAACCCCAAAAGTAACGTTTAGACAGTGAAAGCAAGTGGAAGGAGAAAGGTGCAAGGGGGAGGATGGAAATAGCCAGCCAGGGCCAGGGAAATGGTAAAGTGGCACCACTCGTTTTAGCAGGCTGGTTGTGTCACAAAATCACACCCCAGTAAAGTGCATGTCTGTGGCAGGGCACAAAGGTCACAAGAAAGTTCAGAAAAGTACATGGTGATCACTGCTTTACTGGAGCTTCAGCAAAATCCATCATCTCCATGGAAACATCTGAATTTTGCAAAATCAAAACATTTGGGAGAGAAAAATGTTTTGTTGATATTTTCAGATCATCTCAACAGGATAGTTAGACTTATTATCAATTCCCCTGTATTCCCTTCTCTTACATCTGATCTGAGTGCTATGCATGTACTGCTACATAAAATGTGCTCTGACTCTAACTGGTTAAAGTCTAGCTAAACTCTGTTATTCACTGAAAAGCACAGTGGCTTGTCCTTAAAGCCTGGTGGCCTCTGGCACTCTCCACATACTAGCTGGCCTGGGTCAAGTAATATTTCCTAATATTTCATCAGGATGAGAAACCAAGTTCTAGGTCTTGGGTTTATACTCTGGCTTTTCCAGACTTTTCCTTGCTGGAGCAAGCCTTTAGCTATCCCCTTGAAGGGCTAGCTAAGAATTAAGGAAAGGAAATGCCCCACTGAACAAAGTGAAGACCATCACTCCCCATGGGGTGCTCCACCCAGATAGTTGGGTCAGCCTGAGGCTCAGTCACCTCCCAGTTGTGGTCTTCTTATTTAGCGCAAGCACAAAGGTGGTCCTTCATGGGACAGACATGGGTGCCTCTGAATCGGTGTGCCTGTAATCAACATCTTGCTCCCAGGTCCATTTTCAGCTGCTCAAGACAGTCAGCATTCATGCTGCAAGTGGGTTTTTAGCCCTACCATCTTGTGCTTGATCTATTTGCTGTCACATCAGGGTGTAGGACATTTGCTTCGCTCCTGTCCAGAGACGTCCTTTTCATGCACCAGTCACAAAAGTCAGTCTCATTTCCCTCTGACCACATAGATCCCATCTCCGTGGTGCCTGTTAGTGCTACCTGCTATCCGAATCCCTACAGACCCTTCAGAGTCCTGCCTTTCTGTCTCAGGAGTTACCTCACCCAGATCCCTCCCTTGATTTCCTTGCATCTGAAGGTCATTCACATTCACCTTCTGTCAATTTAGCTACACCACAACCTCCAGAGATGCAATCTTTTGGCCTAGGATATTATTTCTGATTTACTTGCCATCAGTCGGGAATAGGTCTCACCCGCACACTTTTGCTTGGCGTGTGTATGCTGATGATATACTAGTATCCACCGAAACTGTCTGTTCCTGAGGTGCCCTCAGGGATGTCTGGCTCTCTGTCAGATATTCACAGTTGGATGAGCAACAATTTTCCAGAGGTGAACATAGCAAACTGAAGCCACTGGTTCTAGGCAGCTACATATGTTGACTTTTCAACCCAAAGCTAAAATCTGAAGTACATTTATTTTATTTTTCCAAGAAAGCTATGCTTCAGTGCCGCCTCCAAAATGCAGTATGATAGCTATCTTTCACATAGTCCCGTTCCTCAGACTTGCCTGCCAATTTTTTTATTAGAAGGTGATGAGTTAGTACTGCTGGGTTTGCTGCTTGTGTTGCTAGACTGACACCACTCAGTACTGCATTAACTACCGTCCTTGAAATGGCAAGAAGAAATGTATTCAAAGCAGGAAGAAAAGAAAAGGAGAGTTGGGGCAGAAAAGATTCAGTAAGGACTGGCTCTCGTTCACTTAGACATCACTCAGCCTTTGCCTTCATGCCCAGTCAAGGGAATCTGCATTATGATTTATCTCACCCTAAAGCAGATGTCTAAGTAATTGCATACATCATCCTCTAAATTGCTTCTTTCTGTTAATTGACTGAAAAAGGAGATAAAGTAAGATAAAATGATTCCTATCTCTGGGAGAAAGAACTCAAGTACTCAGATTGATCCCACTCTACCTGTCTAATTTAAACAGGTTTCAAGGTTTCCTTCATATTCAGATACAATATATCTGTGGGTGGAATCAATTCTCCTTAGAAGATACCCACAGGAGCCTAACTGACCACTATACCCTGGACACCCCTTTGATACCTAACAAAGATGACATACAACCTTCCATTCACTTCTCGGTCCTTCTTCCCTATCTCTGTGTCAGAAGTGTGGGAGTATGAAATACTGGTGGAGGTGGAGGTATGGATAACAGTGTGGTATGGAGGTATATTGTTATCTACAACATATTGCCACCAGCAGCTGCTGTGATCTGCATGAAAGGTGACCATGATGCACAGGTTTCCCCTGTTCAGAGTACAACCTTTTCAGCACATATTTATATTCAAGTCTGGTCCTTGTTATGTGTCCCAAGGGTGTATCCGCACCAGCATTCAACAGGAATAAGTTTTCTAACTTATTAGAAGTGTTTGATCAAGTGTTAGGTCAATCTTTTACATGCCTGTCACTATGTCCCTTCAAGTCCTTTAATCAGAACGGGGTTTTTTTTTCCTGTTATCTACCAAGAATAAACAAGTTTGCTTTTATCTTTTTAGCCCAGGGTTTATTTGGTAGAAATCAAAATAGACTGAAACAAAAGTTGTACGTGAAACCCACCATCTATTTCTAGAGTGTCTTTGCTATCTTTGCTCAGGTGAGGCCTCGAGCTCACTGTGCCTTGTGCCGTCAGCCAGCCCCATCCACATGATATCTGGAATTGCTTTTCTTATGCTTAAATATAGTTGGAAGGTACTGACATACCCCATCTCCCAAGCTGATTTTTTTTCTTTGCTTACAAGCAGCTTCTTACTTTTGGATGAAAAGCTGGAGGATTTCTTCAGAAGAAGCTCTGATGTTTTTCTGTCTTAAAATAACCAGACTCATAAATAAAGCAGAACTGTGCCGTGGGAATCAGATAGTGCTGCTCAGTATGTGCTCGCAGGAAACAGATGAAGGCCTCTGTGGCCTTGATGACTCTCTCTGCTGTGTAGTTGAAGTGTTTATGAGCAAATAAGGCTAAGGAGGCACCAAGTTCTCCTGTCAGTGATTTTTCTTCCAAAAGTTTAAGTGATTCATCTGACCTATTCTGGGCATCTTCTTCATGACAAGGTGAAGCATGTCTGGATCAATGGTGTGATTCTTCTCAAGGTAAAGATGACATCTAAGATAGGTCAGATGAGCCACTCCCTAAACACACCTATTTCTTTCCTTTGATGTAAAAGGGTGACTCCTAAAGTTTGGTGAAATCAATCTTGGAAAAAGGTAGACCCCAACCAGAGAAAGTAAAGCAGAGTTTGGGAGTCACACAGCAGTTCAGGGGCTGAATGTGGAATATAAAGCAGGTTCTGCTTCTGTCCATTGTGGTACTTCTGTCCTGTTGAACTTATTCTCCTCAGACCTCGTGAACAAAACCAGTTATTCAGAGCTTGATATTTGTGTTGTAAAATCAGTGACAGAATAGACACTGAAGCTGCCTTTATGCATCATAAAGAAGCAATAAAGGGTGCAAACTTGTTTTTCTCATTTCAGCTTTGCAATTCACTGTAAAAGTAAAAAGCTCCCAGTAGTGTACATAGCATTCAGAGTTCAAAAGAGCACTTGTTGTAAGACCTGATGGAACAGTGTCATCTTCTCTAACAATCTAGGGCAACAAAAAAATCCTCGTAAAATTTCCTAGGAGAAATAATCAAATCCTAATGAAATTACAAGAGGCTGCAAATAAGACTGCCAACAACAGCCATGTTGTCCCAGTCCTATGCACTCTTAACAAGAGTTGAAATGGTCTTACTTCTCAAGGCTTTGTTTCCAAATAAAGACCTTGACAGATGGGATATGTGCTTTACTAATCTATGACTGATTAAATATTTGTTATCTGACAGCCCAGGGAAATACAGTGGGAATTCCGATGTGTGTTTTACTTGTGTTTCACAGATCTCTGCACTCCTTCATGCTCCATTGAGTGGCCAAGCCTACAACAGGGTCTGTCAGTGCTGAGAGCTGGTCAGCAGGATAAATAATTTAGAATGCCAGTAGAAAAACGTTCAGAGATTATAATGTGTCATTAGGTATCTTCACAGGCTTCTGTCCAATAGTGTGACATCATTGCCAAACTGTATCCAAAAACCACATGAGTGCAACTCAGTGATGGGACTTGTCTTTGCCTGATCAAAGTAAGAGGGAGAGGTAAGTACTTGTCATGCATCAATTTTGTTATTGCTCTTGGGGCTTGGATTTTTTTTCTTTATTTTCAAACAAAAAGCAGTATTTTTCAGAAGAATAATGTTTTCCCTCAGTTAGCATCTCTTGTCTGCATAACTTCCTCTTAGTATGGGTTTTGCCAGGATGGCATAGCCATGTCTTTAGTCCTTGATAAGTTTTCATCTCATCTAAGGATATTCACAGTGTGAGAATAAAAATGCCAGAGGTTCAGCAGGCATCAGTCTGCTGTCATCTCAGCTGTATCTGGAGCCAGTTTTGTAGCAGTGTTTAATAGCATAAGGTAAGACACACTGTCTGTGATGATTCACTTAATGAATTCATGATTTAGAAACATGATCTTGTCTCCTGTGAAAACCACTACAGTCCTGTCCTCTAATCCTACTGCTCCTAAAAACACTTGAGAACTTGTCACAGACATCAGTGCATGCACAATAGGGAACAGACATTTGTAAATGAAATTAGAATATCTCCTTTCCTCAGTGCAGAATAAGTTAAATTTGATGTCGGTTTGTTGCTCACTCTAAAGCTTCTTCCTAATACTACTGACCCCAGTAAAAAAAAAAAAAAGTAGAATACATATTTGGTTTATGTTGGCATATGCTGAAGATTTCCTGGAGCTGTACCTAAGAAGTGTGAAATAACAGCAAGAAACAACATGTTAGGTTGTCTGTGCAAAGCCTGCTCTGTCAGGTTTGTTTTTCAGAGCTGTGCAGTGCCATATGGTACAAGCACACCCCCAAAGGCTGTGGTTGGCTTGCAGTTGGTGGGGATTTTCCTTCTGTGTTGCTGTTAAGATCTCCTCCTCTCCTGCCTTGCAGCCACCCTGCGGGTACAGGATGTCTGTACGAGACTGGCAAATAGCCCAATGGGAGTGAATTGGGGATCAGTGTTATCACTCCCAGCAAAGACCACGTACTGGCTGCTGATGAACTCAGATGCATGGAAGGGGCAATTATGCTCCAAAATTCAAGAACAGCTCCCATTCCTCAAGTTATTCTCCACCCCACTGATGAAGGCTGGCTGTAAATGAATGGTCTCAGGAGCATGGGTTTGAACTTCACATGCCTGTGGTTTCCCTGAGTGCGTCCTCTGAAATGGTAATTGCAATGACCTCAGTGAAACAGGAATTATATTTTTAGTGTAGCAGGGATTTCAGTTATCTGCAATAGTTCATTGGAGCAGATGGTGAGATGAAAAGCAGCCCTTGCCTTGATACTGAGGAATGCACTGGATCTGATTCAAGCTTGCACAGTGGAAGCCCTACATTTTAACAGTAGTTAAAATGCACTTAGATTTAATATCCTTGCAAGAGCAACAAAAATCCAGTATAGTAGATCTAAACTCCAATAGACAGCTTCAGTAAAAATGAGAAAGCTTGCTAAAAAGTTAAAATAGGCAGCTAAGGGAATTAAAACCTTTTAGACAGTATGGAGACTAGTGAGGGATGAGAAACTGGAAGCACAGCACCGATGAATAGCACCCATTAAGAAAGTCTTCAGAAAGGATAAAAGGAAAGCAGTGTGACAACACAGCAAAGAAAAAGAAGTTATTAGAATTAAGAAGGCATTGTTCAACAAACTGAAACTTTACCCAAACCAAATAATAATAGTAATAATAATAACAACAATAGTGAAGTATCATAAATTCTGTTTTGTAAACACAAAAATAAAATCAAGCAAATGAAAAAACAGTTTGAGAAGCAATCAGCTAAAATATTAAAAAAAATAGCAATCTCTTCTTCTGTTACACAGGAAGCCTGCCCAGAGAGTCTGTAGGGCCAACTGATGACCTCAGTAGACAAGGAGCACTCAGGGAAGACAAGGCCATTGCCAGGCAGCTAATAAATTCTTTGTACTGATGTTTGCTGTAGAAGAAACTGGGAAGAGTCTTGTATAACATTTGGTATCCTGTAGGTATGTCTGAAACTGAAGTAATCACAGAAGAGGTGATGGCACAAATAGGCAAAGTGAACACTAGCAACTGACCAGGGCATCCACTCCTTCTAGGGAGCCCAGCGATGAAAGAGTTGAAGCACTAATGGCAACATTTAACCTTTCACTTGCAGCTTCCTTGGCAACTGAAGGCTGTAGAGAGTGGAAAATAAAAGGCTCACAGGGGGACCTGGATCACTAAGAGTCTGAAAGCTTGATAGCTGCACTAGGCAAGTTAGTAGAAGCTATACTAAGGAAAACAAACAGCAATCTTAGATTCGGTGTGATTTGTTTCGGATTTGACTCCCCTCATATTTAAGCATTGGTTGGGTAGTCAGTCCAGACACTGCTGCTGTTGTAGCCATTGCACCAGCACTGCTGACTGCTGTTGTATGGTAGCAAAGGGCTGGAAAACACAACACAACTGGCTGAACCCCTCGAACCCAGTGGTCTTGATATAGCCATGACACAGGGTTTTCGGAACTAGTCCCTCCACTTCGGGGTTTTGCAGGAACGGAGCACAGAGGCTTGGAGAGCAGCAACAGGATGCACTGCTGGGATTAAGGGACTTTTTATCGCAATTGATATGGCCACTCTTATGTTCTTACACCCCTGTGGCATCTTGCACTGGCTGTTTGCAAAGGTCAAAGCCTGCGTTTTGGTGTTTCTCTACTTCACGAAACCAAAACTGCTGTTTCTTCAAACTAATACTGTATACAAGCATTTCGGCAGGTAGCACATCAAAGAAAGAATATGAATTGTCAAAAGGGCTCAAGGAAAGCTAAAGTTTTGGGAAACACTTAGTGTTAGTCTAATTCTACTTCTTTTAAAATCAGGCAAGGTTCACTGCAGCTTTTTAGTTCTCAGCTGGATAGTAGGGAGTTTATTTGTGCTAAGAGCTTCAGCAGTGCTACAGGGCAGCTCTGCTTGAACATATAGATGTAGATAAATGACCTCTCCACTCACCCCGGGTATGCAGCACAGCTCTGAACTAGTTTACTGTTTGGGCATGTTTGATATCCAGGCTTGGCCAGATTGATTTATCAAATCACAAGACATGGGGTCACCATCTGAAAAGACAAACACAAAGGTCTTTTTTTTTGGCTGTTGAAAAGATGAACATCTCCTCGTGGTTGTCCTCCTTGGAGCTGCATCTCTTGCAGCCCACTGGCTGTCTCTCACCCCAGCAGCACAGATCTTTCACAGCACAAAAAGTCAAGTTGCAGCAAGGAAGGCAGCGATACCAGTCACGGTAGCCAAGTAAGTAATAAAGGCTGCTGTTGTGCAGGGTTACAAACCTGCCCACAAAGCAGCAAACACTGCTGTATGGGAGAAAAATGAGTCCTTACGGTCCTATTTGTTCCCTCCTCCTAGAAGCCAATGCACTGGCTTGTGGAAATGTATTACTCAATGCTGAGAAGCAGAAATCTCTAGAGCACTGGTCTCTGCAATTTTACTTTTCCCCTTAAAATTCATGCTTGCCTCAGATCACCACTTTCAACAAAAATATGTAACAAAAAGAGCCAAAGCCAGAATCCCCTCCTTTTTTCAACTTTCCACATGCAGAACACAGGCATAGAAATGTTTGGAGCTTCTCATAGTGACCCCACATCTCTTGATTTGATAAATCGATGTGACCAGAAATAGTATGTCCAGGCTTGCATATCAGATACACCAAAACAGACAACTGCATCAGAGATTTCTTAGTTATTTCACACAGAAAGGGCTCCTTTAATTCTCTATAAGTCTCAGCCACATGGGTTTTGCAGCCTGATAGTGAAATGAATGATAATGGAACAGAGTCAGAAACTGCTTTTGCCAGTGAATTTTGCATGGTGAGTGCTAGCGTGTCATAGCGTGATGGGCAACAGAACCCGTTGCTGAGATTGATGGACAGGCTGATCTCTCTAATCTGAGTGTAGCAGGAGGACACAGCTTGTTCATTTGTGATTCAGGACTAATACACCCCATCCTCCTCTGGAGCACGGGCACTGCACAGAACACCAGCCCTCTGTCGTCATTGGGATGCGAGGTGCATCTGCCTTGGAGAAAAATCCTTGGAAGAAGCACTTTTCATGTCATTTCTGCAGTTTTCTCCAGAATAAGAATCACTTCCTTGGTTTTGTTATGAAAGAAAAATGGGCTTTATTGTATGGGTCAGCAGGCAGAAAGGCTTTTTTTTTTTTTTTTTTTCCTGTTTACTGATAGAATTGGTTTTATCTGTTTATTAAACCCAGCTCCTCCTGGCCAATCTCCACCTAGGCAGAGACCCAACAAAAACATGAACAAACTTGTATCTAAGGCATAAAAAGAGGAAACTAAATTCTGATTCTACTTGTGCTATAGTAAATCTAAACTAACTCCACTGATTTCAGTAGTGTAACTGCCTTTGCCATACAGCTATTATCTCCTGTTGCAAGAAATGACAATCCAGGAGATAGCAGGGGAGATCTGCAATTGATAGAGTCTTCTCCTTCCTGAAATTGGTGATCCATTGGGCTGCAACATCCTGCAGAATATTTCTGTCCTTCATTAACTGATTTGCTAAGCAAATTCATTCCAGTTCTGTTCTTAACCACTTGACTTGCCTGATTTCAGCAGCACATAGACTGTTTGTTTCAACTAAGGATTTGCCATGAGGAACACATAGCTGCACAACACATTTAAAGACCCCAAGCCTCCATATATAGATGTATATTAGGAATCATTCACAGTTTGAGCATTTGGAGGAAATGGAGTCTTACTGGTGAGGAATGTGTAATTTGGGAAATAGATCTGCATTTCAAACACCAACCAGCCTTCAAGTACCATCAGGCAACATGATGGTGTGACAAGAACATCTGGATGTGGTGGCTGGATTCTCTTTGCCCCTCTGCAAGTAGACATGGGCACATCATATAATTCTTTGTAGCAGTGTAATGGGGAAAATAATATTCTCTTTTTACAGCAGGATCAGATCTGGAGCTGAAAAGCTTACTGCATTGTTTTTTAAAGCTGTGTAGTAATTTATGACAAAATCAGTCAATAAATATGATCTCTTCCTTCCTGGCATTTTCCTCCTCATGCGTGCCAGCCCTTTGTACAGCCACCCACTTTGAATCCAGACTCCTTAAAAATTAATCAATATTTAACCCTGAATCCACTCAATTATTCATTTAAACAACAGCCACAAATTAGTGTGAATAAAAAGCCCCAGAAATGATGGAGAAAGAAAGCAAGCTGTTTGAAACCCTCATAAACAATGAAGAGAAAAAAAGGTAAGGGAAAAAGATAGATCACCAATAAAGATCATCTTGCAGATTAAAAGCAGAAGTCAGAGAGATGTATGTGTGCTACATCATCAATTGTATAACAGCATTGTCTGCAAATTATGCACTGAGCCCAGCTACAGAAATCCTACAGTCCAGCTGAAGGTTAATGGATTTGCACAGGGGCAGCTTGACCCAAAGAACTAGTGATGACGAATAGGAAGGAGTCTTCAGCTTGACTTCCAGACTTGAGTCCGAATTCAGAATTAATATTTGGCAGAAATGAGTCCTTTACTTGCAAGACAAATAAATTCACTGAGAGGTCTGTGAAACACTAGCTCATACATTTCTATTTTGCAATCCACTTTCTCTAGCTCACCAGAGTGCTAATAATGTGACATTGTCCATGACACAGCAAGTAGCTCTTATGGAAGTTTCTTGAAGTTACAGCCCTTCCCAGTAAAATACTCAAACTGAAGAAAATATGTGATTATACATGCACATCTTACTAGCTAGCCATCTTTAAAATGCTCTGAGTAGTGGCATTCACAGCCCAAAACCCCTCAGGACACCGGCTCCACAGTAAGCAGGTGGTGGGAAGGCTGGCACTGCGGGTTATAGACATTGCACGGCTGCCTTTCACCTGCCAACAGTTGCTGCTTTCCCCAAACCTGGGGCCAAGTAACTGAATCCAAGAGGCTTGGGTCCTTGTTTTATGGATTTAGGAGTGCTGCCTGTTTCTCTGAAGGGTGTTTCCATCTCCACCCTCCAGATAATCACAAAGTTTATCTGCAGCAACACCAGTGCAATTTATGTCATAGAACCATAGAATCATTTAGGTTAGAAAAGACCCTTAAGATCCTCAATTCCAAGCATTACCCTAGCACGGCCAAGTCCACCACTAAACCATGTCCCTAAGCACCACATATACATGTTTTTTAAACACCTCCAGGGATGGTGACTCAATCACTTCCCTGGGCAGCTTGTCCCAGTGTTTGATGTGTCTCCAAATTGTCCCTTCCAAAATCTGCAGCTCTTCACTGGATCTGACATTAGTGTACAGCAGAAATATATCCCTCCTTTCAGCACTCTGTACATCAGAACATCAAGTGATGACAGCTGATGGTTCATGCACACCATTCTGTATAGTAACAGTGTTATGTATGGATCAGAGTCTGCTCCATAGCTTTTTTGGTGTCAATATTATTATTTGATACAAGCTCCTGAGTGTTTGAATGATGGAAATAAGTGGTACAACATGTAAATCCACACTTCACAGCAGACTGGATGAAGTTATGCCCATCAACCTGTTTCCCTTCTTAAGCATTACTGTGTCAGGTATGTAATGAAAATAAATTTGATAACTGTTAGTACTTGTTTAGCTTCAGAGTCCCCTATTAAGGTTATCTCAGGGAACTGAGAAAATAGTCTAGAGTTACAATATATTTTTTCCTACCGACAAAAATATATTTACACTGCTTAACTAAAGGAGACATTATTTTCATGGGACACCAAGATAGATTATTTCAATTATTTTGACTGTTCTACCACAGAAAGAAAGACTGAATGTTCATTCGAAGTCAGTAGAAAATACCTTTGTTTTCTCCTTGTTGTTATTTTGTAGTTTGGTTGGTTGGGTTGTGGGGGTTTCGGTGTGGGGTTTTTTGGGTTTTGGTTTGTTTTGGGGGGGGGGGGGTTTGGTTTTTTTTTTGTTTGTTTGTTTGTTTGTTTTTTTGTTTTGTTTTTTTTTCATTTTAAAGATTTTTCTTGTACCTTGTAAACATTTATTTTTTTCCTGAAACTATTTCTACACTGTCTCTCCTGGAGCCCAGGAGCAGAAACCAGGTTTACCAGTGAAACTCCCTTTTAAAACAAACCAGGAACATATTGTTCCAGTCACCATTCACTGGAAGAATTAATTCTTTCTTTGTGGGATCACACCTCCATCAGTAGTTCTGGAAACCAAAATCCAAATTTTACCTGACTGAGCAAGATTTGCTATTATGTAACCTCTCTAGCTCTGATCTTTGCCTCAATGTATTTTTGTCAGATGCTCTAGAGGATGTCTGAACCCAGAAAATATTAATATTAGCCAGTTAGAGGATGTTTGTGAATTCTCTTGAGCAATAGCGAATTACAGCTAATTCTTCTAATACTTCAAAAAGTTAAGGTCTTTGCTCCCCTTGTGTGAAACCATTACCCTTCTCTCTGACTGTTGGACATGGCTCTGCTTTCTGCCTCTGCTGCCCAAAACACCGCTCTCCCACATTTATCAGCCACAGACAGCTGTGTCAGAGCTGCTCTCTCAGTATCTCAGTCACTGCTGTGTGACATCAGCATTTACACAGCCCCACATACACCAGCTGGTGCTTTTGATTCCATCAAAATCAATGAGCGTTAGATGTCTAACTCCTATCTGGACAATTGCACGCCTTTGAGGACCTGGGTATTGGCCCGCACGTGGATGTCATTTGGAGTAAAGAATATGTCCCTTGATTAATTTTTTTTAATGAGATCAAAATTAAAGATTTTTTATGATGGGAGTTAAAGATTATTTGTCCCCTTACAAATGACTAGTCCAAATAAATCTGTTAAGAAGCTAATCTCTTCTCAAGGCTGTAAGTTCCCAGGGGCAGAATAATTAAATTTTCCAAAATACTTATCATAATTATGTTTTGTTCAGAGATTAGTTGAGCTATCCTCTTGGGATCAATTATGACTCATCCTAAAGACAGAAGCAAAAAAGGTTTTTTGGTAAATCCTATTGGAATGAGTACCAGCTGCTCCACACAATAAAGTTGCTATTTTCCCACATTTGAACACGCTAGTGAAGTTATTAAAATGTTGCTCTTGGTCATCCTTTGTCATTTTGCACGAAGCACTTGAAGGTCAGTGTGGCAATAATTAGAGAACATGACATGCAAAAGAGCTCTCAAGGAGTGATGATCCAGGTGTGGGAGTCTGTTTAATAAGAACATGTGGTTTGTGTAAGACAAATTAATATTGTTCTGCATTTTCTGATGAAAAGAAGCAACAGGTTAGAAGGTTAGAACAGAGCAGCAGAAGATAGTCAAAGGGCCCGATTCTGATTATCTCAGCATTTCATACCTTCAGTAGCTCCAGTGGAAGCAGCTTTCTCATGTCCTAGTCCTCAACATGCTAAAAAGAAGGCAGAAATTACTATTAACTTCAGCATGAGCAAGTTGTTTTGGGCTCCTGATTCTCAAACTATATTTTTATGGACAGCATAACACCCTCTTGATTTCAAAAAAAACCCTAAAAATCACACCTAAATGTTACCTAATACTTTAGCACCTGAATTTTGGCTTCCTGTGATGCTGTATGGATAAGAAAACTACCAACAGTTTGAGTACTGAGTACAACCACCTTCTGCTCTTGTGTAGAGGTGGTATAAATGACTGTCATCTTACCCAAACTTGCTACTCAGGAGCAGTGAGTTAAAATGCTCACAAGCCAACAGCTTCCAAACCTTTTCTGACCCCAGCTTGAGACTGGCACAGGAGAGTGGATCCAAGCACATTTCACAACTGAATCCATGTTGCAGAGTGATACTGCATGCTTTGCCTTTTTTTCAAGGCTTTTACTTCTGGAAAAATGGTGTATGTGTCTGTATGCATTTGATATCTTCTTCATTTAAAAGGTGATGCTGAAGATGATTTAGAGAGGAGAAGGAAAGAGCAAGTGGTTCTCCAACTTCTTGAAGTAGCTCAGCCTTGCTTCTCCAGGTTAGTAGATCCTTTGATGCCTTTCAGTGGGTGTAAGGATCAATTTTGAAATTTCATGTACACAGATGGACACACAGGACTCTTTGCCACAATTCACAGATCTTTTAGAAGGCAATTAATGGGTTTGGACCATGGCCTATATAGGTAATTCCTATGACTCAGTGGCATACTGAAAGCTGCCAAGGTATGTCTGTGTAGGCCTGGCATGTACTCTCTTCTTCAAGCTGCTGCAAGGCAAGCACAACTGGAGCTAAATAACATTAGAGTAGACTCCAAACCCTCTTTTATTCACGATGCACTACAAAGGAGTATAGTGCTACAGTCGGTAGAAGACTGATAGCATCTCACCCTAGCACATGCCATATTTCTGTTGAACAAGAGCTGCTTTTACGCACCCCGTGTGATGAACCCAGTCTTCACCCTATTTTCTTCACCCAGATGGCTTGGAAGAGACTGACTAAGGGTAATAGATCTTTCAAAGGTCTTCACCTTCCAGTTGTGTCTTTCAACAGGAATGTAATTTGCAACCAGTTATGAATTTGGATACCCTCACAAACTGGCATTAAACAAGATAATTTCACAGAAAAGTGAAAAGCTTCACATTCTGCATCATTGTCTAGCATTCATTCTCCATAACTGGTTTAGTGAATTTGGTGATTCAATAAATTTACAAGGTTATTTTAGGGAAAATACCCTTTCATTCCACAAGGAATAGTCTACCCGTGACCAGAGAAAGCAGATTCAGTTCTCAGGAATTATCTCTCCCTATTGCAAAAATTACCTTTGCTTTTTATTGATTGTGACAGATCTCCTTTCACTATCAGTTAAACACCTATTGCAAAGAAAAAGATTTTGGTGGGCAATTCTTTTGTGATACTTTCCACAAAAAAAAAAAAAGGATTTATCTATCAAAGGATTTATATTGTGAATATCATCAGCCAATCAGCAATAAAAGGTAAATCAATTGCATGAACCAAACAGATCAATAAAAGATGGAGCAATTAATTTTACTGAAGACACTTTACAGGATATCTTTTGCCTAACAAGAAGCAAACATAATGACATCAATTACTTGTTAGGGTTAGAAAGGTCTGCTATGAGAAATAATTGAAAGTAATTATAAACATCAGATATCCGAGTTTACAAAGATTAAAGCATTACAAAGTTTGATCTCTCCTGTGAAAAGCTATTTCTTCAACAACTGAAGAGTACTGTAAGCAGGAGGGAGGAAAAAATATCATTTCCATCACCCAAAATTCAAGCCAGACAGCCTGAGAGACAGTATTTAGAATACATATGATGTATTAATCTTACCAGCAGGAAAGAAGCATCATTTAGTATTTACTGAAAGTAAGTCTGTTATCAAAGTAATTTCTATCCCTGTAGAACACAGGCCACCATGTTACAAATATTGTCACCTGTCTGCAGCTGGCCCTGCCAGCCTGGGAAATCTCAATGTCAGAGGGTTTCCTCATGGAAAAAGACTTCTGGTCACAATATCAGCAGCAGAATCAAGGTCTGTGTGGAGTTGGATGCTATTATCACACCATGTGTCTGCTGTAGGCTTGTCTCTGAAGGACACCAATGACTCTCAAACTCCTCAAAGCTACACAGCTGATTGACAGAGCATCTGTATGAATATATTCAGTCTAATTTTTCAGGTAAAGATGCATGGCAAACTGACAGCCCCTTCCCCCAGGGCAGTACCTGGTTATTTTGCATCCCATGGACTGCTCAAGCACATAAGCATTTGGTCAGTTCACAATATTACCTGCACGGGGTCTGCACACAACTGCATACAAGCAGGGCTGCATACAGGCAGATCCCACTGGATATAAAAATACAACATAAGCTACTAAAGAAGGGTTAATTAAGCTAAAAAGACATTACCATGAGCCCCAGAATTCCCTTGCCTATTTAGGACAAAACTGGAATAGAGCATCTCTCCCCTCGTCACTTTGTTCTTGACCAGCACCAGGCCCTTAGAAATCTTTTGAGGCTTCCTCTATTCAAGAAAGGGCTGAAGAAAATCTGGAAAGGCCTGAAAAAAAGGGTGAAGTGTAATAAAAGTGCTTGTGCAACTCAAGGGATGGAGAGCTTGAGAGTGTGACTGATAACCGATTAAATACAGGAGTAATGAGCAGGCTGCCTGTTGTCCATCAGAGGACTAATGAAGGTCTGCACAAGACACATGTGGCATTTCTATAGAGGAGGATGAGCAGACTGGGAAAACACTCAACTATAGCATTTAAAGATACATGGCATGAATTGAATATTTGGTATTGCTAAAGACTGGAGCTAGTTTGTGTGCTAGGAGTATAGATAAAGTAATTAAGCAATAAAAATAGGCACAACAGATGCTTGATGACAACCATTGGGGTGATTTTCCTATTTTTACATAACGTATAAACAACTGGTCAAATATACACAAAGAGGAACTGTATCTTTGATACTTTGAGCTTGGGGTTTTGGGGACTTGAACCCTTCGTAGCCTCTCAGCAGCAGTAAAACTGTGTACCAGGAGGCTCTGAATGAAATGTGCTACATCTGGTGTTGCACTGAGCTGCATGACTGGGCAAGGCTATATGAGTTCGTCTAAAGAAGAGGTAGTCACCGGCTGTTGCTGTCAGTACATGCCAGTACACTTTGGAAAAAGCAGTCAAACTCTGGGGGTTTCCAAGGCCCTAAGCAAGGGTGTATATCATAGCTACATCCCAAACCGAGCGTAGGGTCTTGGGACAAGGCCTGAGTTAGTGACACACACCTGTTTTTAAGGGAAAAAAGCCTCCACGAGGAGCTAAAGAGGAGACCCAGCACCGCAGCTAGAGCACTGATGTGGGAATGAGGGAGGCAGGACCTCAGGGCATGCTGCAGGATGCACTCAACGCTCAGCTCAGATACCACCACTCACTGCCTAATGCTAAATGCTGCTTGGTACAGAACTCCTCCAGGGATTAAATACTAGAAAAATAAAGGCCCCTGAAATTAGTCAAAAACACCTAAGAAATGCAAGGTGAGTTTTCCCCAGAACCAACTCTGTCCTAGAGCATTAACATACCATCTTGGCATATGTGGATTGATTCACTGAGGCCTTGCTCCTGATTTTGCTTATGCTGGTGTTTTGGAGGAATTGCTTCTAATCAGGGTAAGGAAAATAAGAAAAGAAGCCATTTTGGTGCAGAACAACAGGTATTTCTAGGTCTGGCATTGTGGCTGTGCAGGTAGCCTAGGACTGATGTAGCGGGACAAAAAGGAGAAATAAACAGGGCAATAAAGAGCAGTAGGGTGGTCTCATGTGCACTGGAGCATTCCCACCAAGCTTAAAAGGACTGATGTGTCTCCTGGTGTATGTCAGTGACTTAGTTAAGAAATGGCAGCACAAACAAATAGGCAAACAGAAAACCTGACAGGAGACTGTCAGGGCAAGAGTGCCTACAGCTGACAGTGACAAATCCAAAGAAAACACAAAAATAGAAAAAGCCCACTAAGGCAGCACAAGAAGAAAAGAATGGAAATTAGCCAGGCACCAAAGAGCATTCCATTAGAGTGAAATTTGGTGTTAACGACTGCTACTTACAGTCATCATATGGCCTTAATGAACAATTTGTCTTTGCCAAAGCCTGCTGTCCCTACTACATGCCACCATGTTTGATGTCCTTTTAATGGTCCATGTGTTTCGTTTGTAACAATCCAACTAACAATCGGGCTCCAATAGCTCTAATCATCATATACAGTTAATATTGTTTCTGTACTGTCAGGAGTTTCACAGTTTGTTAAACTGCATTTTGCACAACTGAGATTTTCAAACTCAAAGATCTGCTCAGTCTGTTAAGCTTCTGGAGGGGAACAAACTGGTAAGGAAAAAAAAACTATAGCTACAGAAGAAGCAATGCCACTGAGCTGGTACACTAATTCCTCCTTTCAGACCCAATTCTTAGCTGCAAAGAGCTTATTGTGTGCACAAACCATATGATACAGGGGCTGCAAGAGCCTATGGGCTGATTATCAGCATTTGGAGATATCTTGAAAAGGAGAGACAGTATGTGTTGATTTATTTGCCGGTATGCTGACAGAGGAGCCCAAACTGCTGGGTCATTGCAGCTGAGCATCACTTCTTCCATCCTACAAGTCAACATGTTGCAAACAATCCAAATCAGGGAAAAATTTCTGCCCCAGACACAAAGTGAACCCAAGTGTGCACAGCTCTGAATGGACCAAATTAAGAGCATCAGTGATGTTTTGTGAGCCCAGCGCTTCAACTGGGTTAATATGCACTGAGCTGTGCAGAGTGTGTCCCTAAACTCTGTGCGCCATGCAGGAGCAACACACTGCACTAAGGCCCTGCTCCTCTCCAGCTAGGGCACAATTACTGGATGGACCTGGAGAGGGGAGATGATTTCCTGAGGTTATTGTTTCTCCATTGCCTTAGTTATCCTGCTTATACTTAGTGGTTAAAGTGTGGTCTTTAATGTGTGCACTACTCCATCCCACTTGGCTTAACACACAATCCTCCATGAATAGTGCGTGAAAACACTCACATATACAAAGAGTTTTTCAGTACCCTACATCAGTCAACACAGATGTGGGACAGAAAAATGTTGATTCATTTGAGGGACAATCTAAAAAGTCTTGCTATTTATATCCTGGCTGCTGAAATGGCATCATATAAGCCAAGCAAACAGAAAAACCCAAACAAAACAAAACCTCCAGCAGCTCATGAACCTTTTATGTAGTTGCAATCACTTATGGGGTTTGCAATGTGTGACTGATGCAAAGGACAAAATTATTACCTGATGATGATGTGGACTGACTGCCTATCCACTAACAATGCCCATTGGGGGTACTTAGAGGTCTACAATAAATAGGAAATGAACTATTTTAGAGCATCCTTAGTATCACCTCATTATCTCCTTTGAATCTAGTCCTATTCAGGACCGCAGACTCTCAATTGTACCTTTCAATCCTTTAGTAGACATTGAACATTGCTGCTTTCTTAGAAACTATACATGCACGTAGTGTATTATAGAGATATACAACGGCTAATTTAACTCTATTTTTAGCTTTGTTATACCCTTGGTGTAAAATTAAATTAGGATTTTTGTAATGTCCAGTTAGAGATGCTGAAAGAACAGATCANGTGAGGGGCCCAAAATTGAACACAGTATTCGAGGTGCGGCCTCACCAGCGCCGAGTACAGGGGCACAATCACTTCCCTCCTCCTGCTGGCCACACTATTCCTGATACAAGCCAGGATGCCATTGGCCTTCTTGGCCACCTGGGCACACTGCTGGCTCATATTCAGCCGGCTGTCAACCAGTACCCCCATCCCCTTTGTTGATTCATGTTTCTTGATTTTCTGCATAAATGGGTAATCTATTTCTATACTGTGTGTCCGTGGATAGCTAGTAACAACAAACTAACTTTCTATTTATAAAGAATAAATACCTGCTTTTTTGCGGCAGGTTATTTTTGGTTTTGCATAAACAAAGACAGAAAAAGCATTTAGAAAATCTTTGAGATTCAGAAAGTGTGAGACTAGGTTAATGTGAGAAAAAATCTGCATATGAACAGAAACACAAAATGGAAGTTATCTCTCAACTTTCACTGTTGACAGCACTCATCTATATTTAAGTGTAATGTATGAAAAAAGTCCATGATAGCCTGATATTTTATGTATGTAATTAAAGCAGCAAGATCCAAATCCTTGGTAGTCCTTGGAAAATTATGTGTGAGGCTGATGACCAGTGAATCTAAAATAATGTACAGAAACCATTGTAACAAGGCTACCCAAAACCACCAAGACCATCTTTCAGCTACCTGATAGATGTAAGTCCTATGGAAAGAATCTGGGTTTCTGGAAAGTATGTAAAGTTTTCCCATGATAGCAATGGGCAAGATGATTTTCACTAAGACTAGCAGCGTTTGCTCATAATGACAGAAATAATTTTCCAGAAAAGACAGAGGAAGAAAAGAGGATGTAGAAAGGGACTGATTAACAGCTGCACTTAGAGAAGATCAAACAATCTAATAAAATTAAGTATCTTTGCAAGACCAAAATAAGATCCAGAAAACCAGACCCTATTTGATTTGAGTAATAAAGATGTTGTAGCCAATAAAAGTTTATGCAGAAACATAATCCTCTAAACCCATAAAAACTAATTTCACCCAGAATAGTTAAGAGGTTAGCAAATTACCCTTCTTTATTTTAACTTTCTTGTAATGTCAGTTTTATTTCATAGATTCTGTGACAGATCTCAGTGTAGAGGTTGAGTTCCCATACTGTAAAATGTTGAGCATCCACATCTCACCAGAAATCAGATATATGCCCAAAGACAATAAGATAAATAAATAATTATTATTTCTCTTCTGACATTATTGAGAACCTTTACTACTATTCCAAGACTTGTACCTGCACCAGCATGTCAGGAAGATATTTCCTGCCCAAAAGATTTAATCATGTAATCGATTGGCTTCTTTTTTACTTGGTGGATAGACAGGTAGAAAGAGGTTTTCTGCATTGAGTGTAGTGTCCACGGGAGGCTTCACACACCCCATTGCTGATACCTGTGATGTGAGCACTTATATCTGACCTATATGATCAATGGAAAGAAATAGGCACTTCTGGGGGCTTCATCTGACTCAGATGTCTGCTCTCAGGAGATGAGTCATGCCTTAACAGTGCCTACTTGTCTCCACTGATATTAAGGCAGACTGAGGTCATTAGGTCAAATGTAAATTTTATCAAACAGCCCGCCCACCCCTGCTAAGTGCACTAAAATGGTAAAGTCAAAAAAAATTACTGTTGCACTAAATTATATTTTCTTCCTTTTTATCCTCATTTCCTGTCTAAACCAGCTCCCTAGGGATGCCACATTGTTACTGGAGAATGTTTAATTAATAGGTTGATTCTCTGTAGCAGAGACTTAATGGTATTCTTAAAAAGCATTCTGTTCATTCACAGATTTGGTGTTATCCATGTCACACTCAAGCTATTCTAGCTGCATATGGGGCGAGAAGAAGATGCCACAGAGAACAATAGACACATCCTATAGCTCAGGGTGCCAAAATGGCACAGTTTGTGCCATGAAAACATGGCCTGGACCTCCAGACAATGCGTCTTCCAGCCTCCTCTCGCTACCTTCTGCACCTCTGCCTCTTTGGACTAAGTGATGAAGAGGGACCCACATTAAGTCATGTGGTGGGAGAAGGGTGGGAAAGAGGGAGGTTGCAGGATGGAGTTGCTTCCTCAGGCATGTGTCTTCTGGCAGGGCCCCTGGAGACATGGGGGGGCCCTGTCTTCTGGGTCTGTGCCATGTCCACTCCCTTATTCTGGTAGGAGAAAGTAGAGGAGGTGCAAAACACAGTGTTTCCCATTCTGCACCTGTGTTCTTGCTACATAAGACATGATTTGGCCTCTGTTTTGTGTTTCCAGATTCAGTGGATCAAAATATGATTTGTAGACCAATAATACAGTATGAAAAGCATTCTCATTTCCTGCAGTCTGTACAGTAATTGATATTGATGCCAACTGACTGGAAGATGCAGGGGAAGATAGGGAAATTCAGAAAATCTGGCCTCAAATCCTTGAAAGTTATTTCTACTCTCTGCAGAGGGTTTTGGATGCAAGTCTCTGTGAGCCCTTCAGAGAGCTCAAAGTGTTCAGCACTGCGTTATTACTAAGATACTTTTTTTAATAAAAAAATGAGTGGCTGATTTATGATAGTTTTCCTTTATTTCTAGACAGCATAATACTGGCCAGGTGATTTCTCTATTGGCAGTGACAAACTATGGAAAATTTTAGTTGTGTCAGTATTTCTATAAGCTTGATGGAAAGGAGAATTTGATCCCAGCAGTATGCAACCCACAGCTGCATGCCATGTAATGCTCTCTCAGTTGGTATATTCTGTCATTTTTTATATACACATCAAATGTATGTTAATCTCCACTACAATAAATAATTGTGGCTGAAATAGCTAGCCTACTGAGAATGGTTACTGATTTATAGTCTATACTTGTCTATACTATAGATTTAAACTGATCCATCTACCGCTATATCTGCACAACTGCAGTTCCATTTGGAGGAACTCTTTATGGCAATCAGCCACAATTTGCATGATAATATCTTCACCTGTTTCCCAACAGAGGTAATTTCCACTAGTGGAAATGGAAGTTTTGGCTGTCACAATAACAGTTTGTAATTGTGCAGTTATACCACTGGCTGAAAGTGGGGAAATCCAAGGTGTAGGCAGAACTGTAGCATGTACAGTTCCTTTTAGAGTCTAACTTAGTTGCTCATCAATGAGATGCCATGAGAATATATGCAAATGAACTGGAGTTGTCAAGAAAGAAATATGTTAGAAAATCCCCTACTCTGCTTGAAAATTTAACTAGAACACGATAGGGGAGGACGGAGACTGGCTGATAAACATAACAGTACTTATGAAACCTATGGTTCAGAAATTTCCCTCCCTGTTGACTAACAGAAGCTAAGGGGTACATACAGCAGGACAGCTCTACATACAATTTGTGTTGGTCTCCTAAAAGTCACCTGAGTATCAGTGTCTATTGAATGTCAGCCATAGGACAGGACAGCTCTACATACAATTTGTGTTGGTCTCCTAAAAGTCACCTGAGTATCAGTGTCTATTGAATGTCAGCCATAGGACAAAGCACTAGACAAACCTTTGGTTTGACCCATGTGGCGATTCTTATACACAGTAGTATAAGTAGACCTAGTAGATTCAGGTCAAGTACTTGAAGATGACTGAGAGCTCTTTTCCTGCTCTTTAAACTTGTCCTGAAGCCCCAGTCTTGTCCTTATAAGAGCATCGTCCTCTGGCAACAATTTCAAATACTTAAATATGCGGACTTTGGGGCCTATTTCACATGGTCCAGGATTAAAAAGATGGGAACATTTTCCATATTATTTGCATAGCCTCAGAGTGCTGATTCATTGCCAATGGATTTTGAATTAGACCCACTCTCAGGGAGCCAACCTTTAATGACAGCTGTCACACTCCCTGTTATACAGGTCAAAGGCATTCATGGTGAAACTCAGTGCATGGTAAAGCAGTAAAAATGAACCAGCTCACTGATGGGTCGGCTCAGGTAGGTTCCTAGGTAGGAGCTGTTCAATTAGATATGAATTAGATATTTAAAGGCTAGAACAGGAAAGACCTGGGAGCTCACAGGTATAGAAGCAGAGAACCACAGTGTGACCTCTCTCAGGCATAAGTAGCCCATGAGCCTTCTGCAAGCTGCTTGGCATCTTCCAAAAAAGTGTTTCATCTCATGCTAAGTGTCTAAGGTGTGTCATATACATTTTTATGTGGAACTGATATCTGTCTCCATCAATTACAGGGTAATCTTGGATGTCTTACCTAGAACAGATGACTTACTTTATATGGCTATAAGTTGAGATGAGTCCCCCTTTCCCATGCTCTAGCTAGAACTATGATGAAATCAGTGGCCAAAATATCTGAGGAAAATACTCAGAGGGAGTAAAAAAAGCCCCATATATTCACTGCAGTAACACAGAAAGAAAAAGTAGAAAATAAATCTCAAACATGCTGATTATAAAAAACTGCTGTAAGAGAATGTGTTTATCAGAACTAGGATAGCCAAGTTATTCAGAGCAACAGAAGGAAAACCACTCACCATGAAACTGTGTCTCAGTTTCCCCTTCTTTGAAGAGGTTACTCTTGAGAACTCCCATCTCCTCTTTACCTTTCACCCACAAATCTCCTTTTTCTTTCTATCAGTTTTATTCAAATTGCCCTTTACAACACCTTGATTAAATTTAGGCTAGATTCCTTCACTTATTAAGTTACCACTTTCATGTAGCTATTCTGTTATGTCCAAAACAGTGTTTACATGAAAGATAGATGTATATATACAAGTAGATATAGAGAGATGTATAGAGAGATATTTAAAGATCACCTCTTCATACTTCTTATACCTTGTTTAATTCTAGCTGGTATGAGCAGATTCACACATTTAGATCATGATTCAGAGCCGATTAAGCTCAATGAAAAGCTCACACTGGCTTCAACAGACATTAGATCATTCTCACTGAGAGGATAATAGACCTTTCAGCAGAGGAAATGAAAGTGTAATAATACACTGGCTTAGTGTATAATCATGTCTTCATCTAACAGCGAGCCCCAGCATCTGTAACAGTCCAATGGTTTCTTACAGATAAAAGGCCTACTTTTTTGGCACAGATCTTACTCTTTTGGTATTGAAGGTCATGGATTCAATTTCCACCAATTTTTAGGTCTTACTCTTTTGGTATTGAAGGTCATGGATTCAGTTTCCACCAATAACTACAATGTCTGAAGGGATGCTGCCATATCTGTGTATGGAGGCAGCCGAGGAACAATGTGAACTCTTGGGCTTTTAGAGGCATTTGTCTAAAAAAGATAATATGTAGTACGGCGATTTAATTCCTTAATTCTTGAATCATGTATTCTTCCTCTAATCCTCAGCCTCAGACACTATAAAAATGAGTTTTTTACTGGCAGTATATGTAACTGGCACATAACTCTTTAAAGCTTTGCTGGTAGAGATAACTTTTGAGTACTGGGATTTGTGATATCAAAATATATGTAACTGGTTATTGCAAAAGCTATATCTCTACTACTAGCCTAAAAAAGCCAGACAAGGTTTCCAGACTTTGAAATGCTGTCCATCCTGGTACACTGTCAGAATGCTTCCAAGGGCAAATTTGACCATTATCTCCCAGAACCTCACAAGGTTCCTGGGCACAGTTGCCCATTCCCAATAGATTACTTTGGAGGGTATGAGAACTTGGCAACAGGGACATGGGCTGTTTGGTGCCACTTGAACATTGTGACAGTCCCAGGCAAATTTAATTCCTTAGAATACTTGGAGACAAAGAATCTAAATCTGTCTCCCAGCATCTTCATCCAGCAATAGTCCCAGAGGAAGAGTCCTGTTGTAGAAGTCAGTTGCAAGTGGTATCACTTCATTTTGAAGGGTGGCCACCTACACTGGAGTGAAGAATATTGTGATTACTTGTCTATATTTCCCATTTTACAAGAACTAGTCTTGAGGAGGTTTTGACTAAAGGCTGCAAAGATAATACAGGAAAAAAAAAAAAAATTATAATGCTTTATTAGTGTTGTACAACAATGACTCATAGAGTCTTTGTGTAGAGCTTTTCCACCTTGTACCTGGATGAAACATTATTGACCGCAAAAAGGAACTATCCACAGAGAAGAAAGCAAAGGAAAAGTATACATATCCTACATCTGTGAAAGTTCCCTCTGTTGTATTGTTTTTCACTGGAAGAAACAGAAACAACAATGCCAGAGGACATAAAATTAATTTCAGGCCTCTGATAAAAACTATACAGAGAATGTTAACTCCAGCTAAGCAACTTTGGCAATCTTTCATCTGCTACAATATACCATGAGTATTCTCTTTCAGGTTCCTTACAGGACAGATAAATGGAAGTTTGAGACAAGAAATGTTCTCTAATGATGGATTCTGACGTGTATAGGTTGCCAGGATCAGTGGGAACATGTTCCCAATTCGTCATCTCCTTCACCTCGCCTTCTTTGAAGTTTCACTTGTAACAGTTTCCAAGGCTGTAACAGGCCATTCCTTCCAGATTCCTGCACTCACGCTTTCATTTCTATGTAGGCAGTTGTAGGAATGCAGATGTTAGCTAGCTTTAGCGATAACCTAATTTTCAAGATGTCTTATACCAAAATTTTCAAGAACCATGTTCTTCTACGATTGTCATCCCCATCTTCTATTGTCTCCACTCTATTCCACTGCCCATTAGAAAGGCAGGTCTTCTTGTGCATTGCCAACCTATAATGGCAGAAAAAACTTCCCTTCAAAGTACTATATCCATTTACTCTAGCATGTAACTAACATACAGTAGGTTATAAAATGGAGGTAATGATCAGCCACAGCTATTATCAAGCCAGAGCTTCTCCAATTCATTTCTCAAGTTGGGTATCACATTAGCACTTTATAACAAGTATATGAAATACCTGAGATCCTCCAGATAGGACTCTGAGGAAAAATTCATATATGCCCATTTTAAATTATAAATACTATATTTAAACCTGATCCATAATGAAAGCATGTAGACTTTTAAGTCAGTAATTATTTCAGTTCAGTTTTCTAAAGATAGCTTCTCCTCCTTTTTCTGACCTAGGAAATACATCATAGCATAGTAATTCATAATCATAATATTGTAGCTATGGCATAATATTATAGCTAATCACAGTATGTAACTAGAAATATGAAAAAAGTCTGATACTGTAATCATGATGTTGATTTAGCTATTCCACAAACTTTAACAATAGCATCACTGACTCATACAATGAATCTAGCTTTACACCATTTAAGTCCTCCTGATGCCATATCATACAGTCTTCCTGTCTTGTCTCAAAGAGTCTATGTGGGTGGGATTTCATCTCACTTGAAATGTCCACAGAAAGGATGTCAGCTGCCAAACTAATGACCTCAGTGTCTCTTTATGGTAGGCAGGAAGAATTAGACATTTCAAGGAGATAATTAATTTAAATTATTTTAAGATGAGAAGAGTAACACCCTATGAGTCCCAGGATTTGGCTCTGGCATCTGTAAAGGAAGACAAGGATGATGAGTTCATAAGTAGACATCTACGCAAGTAATTCCTGTGCACAGAATCTTGCTGTTTAAGCTAACTTCTTTCAGGATGTCACACAAAATTTGAAACACGATTCAAGAGACCGAGAATGTCCAGAAGGCTTAACAAACTGTGCACCCCTCGTAACTTCTTAACTGCCATTTCCCTGCTGCTTAAACTTTTCAATACTCAAAGTGATGTGGTCAGTAAAGCTAATAACATACGTTATTCTCCCCTGAGAAAACAATTCACTGAATGGCAAAACCTAATGGGTTCATTTTGAAGAGTAATATCAAAAGAGCTGATTAAAAAAGAGCATTTGATTTTTATAAGGTTTGTGATAACTATGAAAACCACACTTTTTGCAGTGATGAGTCTTTGTTAGAACCGCTGTTTAGGGCCAGAAATAACTAACCAAGATAAATCAGGAAATGCCAAGGAGAAGAGTGAACAAATACTACCTGAATCAAATTATTTTATCTCATTAGTGCAAGTACTTCAGCTCAGAGACAATCAGCACTTCCAGTCTCTGCTGTGCCAGCTCCAACAAGGAGCCCTCAGAAGTCTGTTAATGCTTCCAGAGCTGGTGCCCATACCTGAGATGTACTGAATGCCCTTGACTTCCCCCAAAGCCAGTCAAACCTAGGGATTCTTACATCACCACAAGACTAGGAACTTACCACTCTTCATGTTCAGCTTAGATACTCCAGAAATCTGTGTCTCATAACAACCTTTTTTTCTTCCTTATCTGACTATAAGAAGCTGCATTTGTTGATACATATAAGCTACTAATTCATACTTACCCTTTGAAACAGATGCACAGTATTCTTGGCTTTGCAGAATTCTGATTAATTTAATCATTAAAAATTTTGATTTATTATGATTAACCACTGTAGTCAACCATAAAGCAAGAAGAACTGTAAACATTTCCCTTTTATACTCTGAAAATTTGGCTATTCTTGTTCTTAGGACAATGAGGTAAGAAAAGTAACAGAAACAGGATAAACCTTTCAAAAAACGTTGACAGGAATCTTTTTTCAGCCACTTACTCTGACTGTCACCAGATCCCTCTGGAATATACTTGGAAGGTTCCTTTAATGACAGTAACTTATCAGAGAGTATTGTAATAAAAGGAAAACTAATAAACAGAAGATATGGAACCTAATGATTACTAAACAAGAATTTTTAATTAATACTGACTGAATTATTTATGATAAAAGATTCACTCACATAATTGCAAAGCCTTTCATAAGACCACAGGCAGCAAATTCATTTATCTATTACATTTTAAAAGTACTTCAGTATATATTCTTCTTATAGCAAACATAAAATCAAACACAGGAAAATCAACAACAATATAACAAAAACAAGCTGAAGAGTGAGAGGATTGCTTTCAAAACAGAAAGAATAAATTGCTGTTTAATTTTTCTGTAAAATTTTTTAAAACTACAAAAGCAATGGAACCATTATGAACATTTCCATTAACAAGCAGCATGGTTTTGTTCCAGTTAGGTTTATTACTGCTAGCAAGGGGCTGTCTCAAATCCACCCCGTGCTTCAAATGGCTCTTACAAGAACAGGATCAGATCAGCCTTGAAGAGGAATCCAAAGGAGAACTCGATCTGCTTTAAATCAACCAAGTAAAACAGGACACGCAAAGGAAAGGGAGATGGTCAATCCAGTGGTGTCAAGGGGCCAGGTTATCTGGAGCGGTGCCTGCTCCACAGGCGCTCAGGTCCATCAGTCTGCCGTGTCTGTCAGAGGTTGGTTTGATCTGATCTGGCCACAGACTAGTGCTCAGGCAAAACGCCCGGAGCGGTGCTGGCTCTTCCCCACCCCCGCAGCAGCTCCGGGATGCTGAATCCCCGTGGGTGGGCTAAACCAGCCTCTTTTGAACATTCAGCATCTGAGCATCCTCACGACAGTACGCACATTGTGGCACGCAGGAGCCTCCCGCTCTCATTCCCAGGACGGCCAGGGACAGAGGACACTGCCGAGGCATGCAGTGACAGCAGCTCTCTCTGTGAAGGCCGTGGGGTTTTACAGCACCTGAAAACTGAAGTAGTAGTTTGAAGCAGGAAGAAATATCCTGGAAGCTTATTAATTTCCCTTAAATGTGTTCAAGGTGCAGAACAGGGCTTAGGTTGTGTAGTCTGAGAAAGGATGACATGAATTACAGCTTGCTCGGGATGTTTCCTGTCTGCTTCATGTTTGGTGGGGTGGGGAGTGGTTCAGACAATACCTATAATTTATCTGTCCCAAAAAAGAAAATTATAACAGTTCAGGAGGATTCTCTTGAGCCTGTTTGTAAGTCACGCTGAACAGATTCCCTGTAGTTCAGGAAAAAAATGCTGTTGAGCCTCCAGAAAGAGAATGAATCTACCAGACATTGGACGAACTGCTCAGACCAGAACCGGGATTCCCTGCTCACCTTTTCTGATCATTAGTTCTGAAGTGCAGAAAAAGGTGCTGCCAATTTTTTATCACTCCTGTCTATCCTGCTGCAAGCATCAGATATACAAAGGCATTTAAACAAGGCGTGGGCTCCAGCGCAAACACACAATGTATAATGTCATGCTCCAAGCTCAAGGAAACTCTTGTTTTTCTTCACAACAGTTCCAAAACATCAGATAAAAATTAATTCATGCTTGAACTGATTCAGTCTGAATATTGATGAAATGTCAAACACAGTAAATTTTTTGGAATAATGCCCAAGACAAGGAACCTACCGAAAAGCTGGCTGGGGTTGATTTAGTTACCATTGACCACAATCGGAACCCAAACCTGTTGCAATGATGAGGGAGTTATTTGATTTACTTTGTTATGTGATAGGAAGCACTGCTATTTTCTTTTTTTTTTTTTCAGGAAAGCACCCAAAAGCACAGTAATGAGTCCATACATAATGCTTTCTTTCTTTTTTTTTTTTTTTAAGCTTGTCATTTGCAATCTATTTTTTATTTTTCGGCTATTAATCTGTAATCTTTGCAGCTCATCTGCCACCTTGTGGCCCCGTTGCAGACTCTTCTTGGAGCTGAAGAGGCAGAACAGGTTCTTTAGCAAAACCTCTGCATTTGCTCTTCTCTTGCCAACCTGTCAAATACAATGGCCTTCATATTAGCCTGATTAGCCTTTCATTCCACAGTGTGAAAAATTAGAAATCTAAATATGAAACTACTCATCCAGCAGGGCCACATCTGTAAACCAGCAATATATGTTAGTCTGTGAGCCCTGTAAATGTATATATGTGGGAATAGAATCAGTTACCTCTATTAAATTGCATACATGATGTTCCGAATATATGTATTATATAGCACTATATATATACATTGACAGAATGATAGAAAATGAGGCTAAAGAAGACTTTGTCAGCTCACCTAGTCAACCTTCTTCTGCAAAGATGGCCCAGATGTAACAGATCATTCTCAGCAGGTATCTAAGCTCTTCACAAAAACTTCAAACAACAGAGAGTGCCCAGCCTCCCCAATAAACTATTCAAGTGCTGACTGTCTTGCTACTAGAAAGCTGCTCTTCATATTTAAGCTAAACCATTAATCCCATCACTTTCTGTCCAACGTGGACATGATGAATAGTTTATTCCTTCCTTTTGCATACACATAAAAAATTAATGAATTGATATCAGTTTAAGTCATTTCTCTGATATTAACTGATTCTGATATGGATAAATGGTGGATATTTACATTAGAATTATCTGGGCCTGAATTATTCACAAACAACTAGGGATTTTGCGTGTCCAATTTAAATCTCATTGAAAAGGCTTGATTTCTGAAGTGTCTTTTTGCAAAAATAGGTCTCTGTATAGTGGAAAAAAACTAGGAAACTAGAAACTGGGACACCAGAAATAGCTCGTTGTTTTTGAAAATTTAAATGCTGATATTGTGTAGAATGAATCAACATTTTTTATCTCATAGTGATAAAAGTTTTAGCTAAAGAGGGTCCAGGTGTTTGATCTTGCTATCTTGAGAACTTCCAAAATTACAGTCAGTAACTCCCCCCCCCCAAAAAAAATTGCCTCTTGTTTCTTATATTTTAGCTCAATTTCAAAAACAAGCTGCTACTCCATCTGCTGCAGCAGAATGCATTTACAGAGTTGAACTGCATGGTCTACATGCTAATACCATTGTGTGAGCTGCACAATTACTGCTCAAAGACAGACTATACCTGCACATCAAAAGGATCCTGCAGAATATGCCAGTTTGAGGTGTTCATAAAGCGCAGTTACTTTTACAGCTAGTGCCATGACTATTAAAGGTATTTATGTACATCGCTAATATTAAAGACATCCCTCAACCTTACCTGTTTTTTTACTGAGATCTGGTTTTATATAAAATGCCACCTGACATACAGTTTCTTTGGCTGAAAGGGTGGAAGAAAAATGTACAGCAAAACACATCAAGGAGATGAAAGAATTTAACACCCTTTTCAGTCTTTGCTTTGAAATGTCCATAATTTTTTACTGATTTTTTTTTTCTCCAGTACTTTAGTCCACATCAGCTCTTACTCACCAAAAGAAAAGCAATCACAAGATTCTCAGTCATCTATAAATATGCTAATATTGATTTTGGCGACAGAGACTCCTCCTTTCCTGTAAGGTTTGCAGTCCCTTGCAACAGCTATCTTTTAAGCACATTTGAAAATCTTAAGCCCTCATCCACACCAGCCCAGAGCAAGTTAAGCCTCATCCCATGTCAGTACATGGCCATAGCTATGAATCACACCTTAACCGTGCTCTATAGCTTTTCTGGCTAAAGCACTGGCCTTAGGTTTTAGGCCTCAAAATTGATTGTAATGGCAAATAGATTAATTGAGTCCTGAGCATCTTAAGCGATCAGAAAGCTTTGGCTGCCATATTGACAGGAGATGAAAAAGATAAAACTCAGGCCACCACAGAGGGCAATGCTGATGTTTCCTTTGGAGGGTCACTGTGACATTTGCCCAGGGGGTTGTGATGACACTCGCTGAATGTTGTCCTCCTGCTGATTTACTCATGACCACATCAATGTACTGGCTGGGGGCAGAGAAAGGCTGTAGGGTTTGAGACAATTTTGCCAGCTGCTGGACATGAAGATGGTTGAAAATATATCTGCCATTCTTGGGGCAGATGTCTTCCTTCTTTCCCAGAGCAAGTCTGATTGCAAAAACGCAGCTTTTTTTGCTGAAGTATCCCAGGTTGGCCTCAGCCTGTCTCCATGGAGGTACAGAATACCCCAGGGTTGAGGCTACCCCAGCTGTCCCCGGATCTGCCCTGCTGGCTTGGGGGTCCCCTGCAACCCCAGGGTCTTCTCTACAGGGAGCCACCAGCACACATAAGCCTTGACAGTTTGCTAGCACTGGTCTTGATGTTTGTGATGGAGAAGATAAATCCCAGCTCCTTTCTCAATGCTCTACATGTGCTGGGAATGGGAAGAGAAATGTGCCTGGTGAGGGGTGTTACGTAGGTGGGCTCAGCTGTTGCTGGCTCAAGAGCAGCCATACAAAGGAAGCAGCAGACTGAAGTCAGCATCACGCATTGGTCTCTCTGCCAGTCCTGAACCCCGATGCTGCCATTTCCACCAGCAGCACGTGATGCCAGGAAGCCTCTCAGGCAGCATATTGCCCTCAAGCAGGAGGATAGCACCACAGACTCCTGCAAACAAACTGTCTCGTTGTTTTCTGACCATATAACCTCTACCACAATGCAGTCCTTATCAACAACTAACGCACATTTTCCACAAGCTACAAGCTAAAGATTTAGTATAAGTGGGCACCAAGTACAAACTGTACTTTATTGCTTTCCACTTGAAGTGTTTGTGCTGCAAAATAAAATGTTGGTGATCCCTGCTTTAAAAAAAATGGGTGCAATAGGTGCAGCTGCTTCTAGGGTAAAAATACAATGTGTTGTTGCTGTTGAGTTTCCATTTATGAGGTGTGTTACCACAATCAGAGTGATCCCCACAACTGTGTAGGTCACCATTGCTTTCTGAGAATGGAGAGCATCCACCTACTCCATGGGCAGGAATGTTTGTGGGGAAGGAACACAAGATGTTCAAGAATGTTTAAACTTCTTAATGACAGGACTTCATGGAGAGGCTGCAGGAAGAGCTTTTGTGTAAGAAACAATGTCTGTGTCACAAGGGAGACACCGGCTCCCTCCACATCAAGCATGTTGCAGAGTCCTCAGAGCAGCCTCTGTCCCAAATACCTTCCAAACAGTCCAACAAACACTCTAATGAGGCACAAGGATAGTCAGAGCAGGGAACAGAGAAGATTTTTCCTTGTGGCCACTGAAGATGGATTGTGGACAAAGAGCTCAAAAGCAGTGACACTAAATAAGAGAAATAAAAGTCTAAGCAAGCTGACCAGTGTTCATATTCTTATCCAAGAGGGCTAAGACGGAAGAGGCAAGGGAAGATTAAATAAGGTGGGTAGAGAAGAGGATAAAAGATTGAAAATATTTACCAGGGCCTTTGGAATTGGAAGAGCAAGAAGGAAAAATAAACTTTACAAGCTAGACAGCATCCCTGTAGTGCATCTGATGAGATCACAGCTGGGTCCCATGTGCTACTGCTTCTTCAAATTTCTCACTTACATATGTATATAAGACCATCTGCATACATTATTTTCTATTTCAGAACTAGCCGAAAGAGCTCCCTTGAATAATACATTTTTATCTATACCAATATTTTAAAACAAAGCAGTTCTGCATTATTTGTTCCAATCTGTCTGCAGTTTAAATTATGCCTCAGCAGAATGTTTCAGCATGAATTGCATTTGAAATATAAAATTGTTTATGCTGCTTTTTCCCCCTTTCCAATTGAAAACAACCCAATGTACCAGTTGTAATGGATTTTTAAACACATTTATCATCAAAGAATCTTTCCAAGGAGGAAAAGCCAGTAAGTGGAACACAAACGGACCTTCCTTACAACATTTCCCCATGGTGTGGCCGTGTACTGTACAAAATACGATGCCAGAAGCTTACACCCTCTAATTACATTTTCTGTATATTTGTCGTGATTGTAAATTTTCAGCTTAAAAAAAGAATAAATTTTTAAGTACCATAATTAAGCAGAACATGATTTTCTTCATGCTTTTCTCAACGCAGCCTTCCTGCCTGCCATTCATTATGGAGGAAAACCCAAACAAAACTCTTGAGACCATTGAGCATTCCCACCAAAGGATATGCTTTTTTCCCATTAAAGAACTCAAAGATAGTTATTTCTCAAATAAATAGACTCAGAAGTAGCTAAGAACATCCCAAAAAAAACCAAGTTCAAATTGTCCTAATTTTCATAAAGTGTCAAACAATGGTCAATTATTTGCCTGCGTACTTAGCATGGACACACACGCCTTTGGTTCTTCCTGTGAGCGGCACTAAAACATTTGTATTTATAGCGTCTCTGGATGCAAGAGCATTGAAGAAAGGCCATATTGTTATTGTGGTGATGTCTTGCCTCTGGGGACGCTCTTGCAAGCAGGGAGTTTATTTTATGACTTAATTTGTCCGGGCAGAGTGAGTTGTGAATGGTTTTGTGGTTGTCTGGTGTGAGAGTTTGATTTCTTTTTTCTGAACATCTCCCTACACAATGAATGCGTTATATAAACTTCATTAAGAACTCAGATGAAGAAAATAGCTGGATTCAATGCCATAGGTATTTCTTGTAGTAGGAATTGATTTCCAAGGCTCCAAGATTTACCATTGTTTATACGTCTTTGACTTCCTCATTGGTTGCCTCAAAAGAAAAGTTTCTTGAATCTGTACTGTCACTAAATACCCAGTCCATTAGTAAAACAGACAGAACTATGTGGGTTTTCAGCTCTAAATTACACATCCAAGGGCACTCTTATGAAAATGTTATTAGTAGAAGAGAAGTCTTCATTTCAACTTCAGAATTGGCAGCAAAGTCTAAATTGCACACAACATGCTAACAAAAATTATCAATAATTACGGAGAATATAGGTAAATAGTAATATCAGACCTATTATTTATAAAAAGGAGTTTGAGCAGGGTTTTAGCCTTACCTAAGAAGCAGCTATAGATGCAGGGAAGTACAAAACTGATCATGCCGGATGATCCAGAGAGGTGAGAGTGGCTGGGCTATTTCACAATGTTGTATCTCTTGTAGTAATGGCTGTTGTAATAATTTTAGGGACAAGAGGAGAGAAATAATTTGTCCAGCAAGTCCAGTCTGTAGGCTAAACTTATGATCCTTGCCACTGTGACCTGAAAACATGTGTTTCTTGTGCTGAAGCACTGCACATCTTGCCACACACACCACTTCCAGGCTCAGCTCCATGCAGAACATAGCAGAGTCCTAATTTTACCCTCAGACAGGTACATGCAGCCCTCAAAGATTTTTCAGATATGGCCTTACCTGGCCATATCTGAAAACATATTTCAGCTTAAAGCTCCAGCAGCACCCACCATCTTGCTGTATATTACAGACACACATTCATCCCCACCATGAGTCCTGCTACAATGCCAACTGCCAGCTCTGCTTCTGAGGAGGGGTTCCTCAGGATGGAGGACCAGTAAGGCCATGACGTTAGCAGATGGGTAGGATGGATGAAATTTTTTTTTTCTTTTTTTTTTCTTTTTTTCTTTTTCTTTTTTTTTCTTTTTTTTTTAATAAGATCTACACATCTTTGGGATTTTGAGTATTTACTGCAATAGATGTGCCAGTATGGAGGACTCTGTTTGTCAGGTGTTTGACGGGCACTTGTGAAGATGTTATCACTTCAGTCTGCTCCTCCAGAGATCCTGAATTCTTACATATTTCTGATAGGCTTCGGGGTCTTCATGGATCTGGTATGTGTACTCGGATGTTGCAATGTATTACAACAAGAGCACAATGAAGTTGAACTCAGTTCACGTGGAAGACACTGTGGAGCATGATCAATACGTTGTCCTTACCCGTATCTTTTTCTGAACAGAGACTCTCTTTCTTGAACCAGATTGTCAGGGCTCAGCCCTGTAAGCGTTCTTAGCATTCAGAATTGCATGGCTTACACACAGTGTGACAGAGCAGAGTACATCTCTGGTATATCATTTCCCACTTCCTTGCACACCCAGAACATTAGTACAGGACTTTTTTTTGATCAAATTATGTTTAATCATGGAAAACAAGACTGCAAAAGACCCTTAGACAAAGAATCAGAGGGGTCTTTGCTATGCCTGACACAAGCTTGTCCACCTTCTCTTTTGTTTGAAAAAAAAAAAACAAAACCACACCCCAAACCCAGCAGTGATGATTCCTTGGTCTCCCCATAAAGACAGCCAATCTTTATCTAGGAGCATCAGGGGAAGATTCACTGCTAAGAAAACAAATGATTAAAAGACACCTAAAACTTGAGTAAGGAACCTTCTTTAAAAGGAATAGCTTACTTATGAAGTATTTGTTTTGATTAAAAAATACATGTTAATTGAAATAAAATAAAAACCACAAAATGTCTCTGCAGTTGTAACAAAACAAAGACATGGAAATGAATGAATTTATAACAAGGATGCAATCAGAGGAGGCTGGTTTTCTAAAACCTCTTTTTCTATAATCACAGCTGCACGAAATATGTAGGCAAAAGCCCGGTGTTTTTCTCAGAAAACAATTTATATCTTGCTAGGACAGTACATTATGCTCACTGCTACTTTTGAAAAAAGGTTTAAAGGGAAAAGGAAGAAATCACGTATTCCAGAGACCTCAGCCTGCCAGTTCTGCCTGCACCGGCTGTTGTGCTCATTGGTGTCTTTGCATCTTTATTGTGCCTTTAACACACATTGACTTAATGTGGCAGACAAAGCTTAACTTCTCCCTGAATTTGCTTTAAAATACCTTTAAGAGTAGTGGTGCAAAAAAATCCTCTCCCTTTCTCTCCTCTCATGTATGTGTGGGGGTGTATGTACGCATGCCAGCGTGGGCATAGATGTGTGCGTCACTCGTGCATGTATGTAAGCAGTATTTTTTATGCTGGGGTGCTGAAACGGCTTGTTAGCATAAATATCCCAGTGATTTGTTTAGGTACTCAAGTGGCAATAAAACCCCACATTGTTATAATCTGCTGTCTTTTGCTTTCAAGAGTGCCCCCAGGAACTTTATTTGGACCTGATGGTAGTAAAAGCTGAATGCTTAAGTCTTCTTTCCCTAAGGATTTATTCCTGAGACATAGTTGAAAAATCTCAGTAGCGATGGTGTGCTGCCATTTACATATCACAGGGCCAACCTGCCGTAAAGGACCCAGTGAGATTTCCCTGTACTCTGGACAGCGTGGGGCTGCCCATTGCTGGTAAACGTGTACCTGTAATAAAATAAAAGGCCATTTTAAAATCTTTAGAGCTTAAGTCTACTGCATGGCGAGTATATTTAAAAAAAAAAAAATTGCTTCCACCTTTTTTTATTGATATTCTGCCATATGATACTACAACAAAGCTACCTGCGCTTTGTAAAATGCTGCACAGTTCTGACCTCGGAAATTTCTGATAAAAATAACTATGTGCTGAACTGGTGGTGGTACTTCTGCTGGTAAGGCTGGAGTAAGGCAAAAGGCAAAATCTGTAACAGCACTCTGCTACTACTCTTCTCACATCATACACAACAGAACAGAACTGCCATCGATATTATTAAGTCATTGCTGCAGCCACATAATTACAAACCTCTGCGATTTGGAGGATTTACACCTCTAACTTGCCTCTAGCTATTATTTTGCAATGCAAATACAAACATTGTAGGTCAGTATTATTGCAAAATATATCCACACCATTTAAACTGCCCTGTGCTTTGTCGGTGCAGGAGTGACAAGTTCACTGCACAGTTAAGCTTCACTCTTAAGACAATAAAATAATTTGAGACAAAATTCAGGATAACATATCAATAGTTGCAAAGCTTAAGGGTTGCTGATGGAGAAGAAAGAGAGCAGAAGGGAGGATTTTAAATGATTTTAGAAAGTAGAAGGAGGAAATAAATAGGAAGAGGCAGAATAACAGATGTGTGGCACAGGGAACAGAAACACAGAGAAAGGAAATGTCAGAGGAGTGGAAGAAGTTCAACACGGAAAAGAAAATGGGAACGAGCAAGAATGTAGGCAAGAAGAAAATTTGCCTAACTAATAGTTTAAAAAGAAATGGACCTACCCCACTAGTCTTCACAACCATTCTGGAAAAGGCTCAAGAACAGGGATGTTTCCAGCCCTGTCTGTAAAAGTGGTTTACCTCTTTTCACCCCTCCACAATGAAACCCATTCCAGCCACCCTCAGTCCTATAAGAAAACCGCCCTCCCATGAGAAATCACCCCAAATTTGTGACTTACTGTAGATTGCTGGTGATGTTTTGACAGGTTATTTCTCTGGCTCCATCACACTCTCCTATAATTGGGAACACGTCCCCTGTTCTCTATGGAGAATGTAACTATAGTATGGGTAAAACACTAATTTAGCATCATAAGCAGAGAGGACAGCTTCACATTAATTCGCTCCAATACGGTGCTAAGGAAGCCTTACAAGACTGACAATTCCCAGAGAAGTGGAATGTTTGTCAGGGGACAGTTTGTTTTGTTATGTTTTGCACATAGTGAGTAGTCTCAAACCAATGAAACAAGTCAAATTCTGGGTTAAACACTTCCTTCTTACCAATACGATACCTTTGTCTGGAGCCAAGCTGATGTTTTCTGAAAACACCACTTAATACAATTCAGGTCTTGATCAGCCACATTATCAACCATTCAGTTCAGATGTACTTCTTCACCTCAGACAATGCTGTGATCATTAGACTCAAAGATTCAGAAATCATTAAAAAAACAAATCAGAATAAATTCACTCCTGTATGGGAAGACATCACAGGAGACTAGTAAGATACAACAGAGTTATCTGCCAAGAAAATGCAAAAGGACAGAAAACACTAAGGAAAGTTGCTGCAAGAGGAAAACATGGGAATTGGAAGATGCTGGCTTTAAATTTTTTGTTTTGACATTTTCTTAGGTTTTCAATGTTTTTTTCCCACATTCAGCCTAGCCTTAGCTATCTTTTGTCACAGCAAGCCAAACCCAGCTGAGGGTTATAATTCTTTCTCCTAAGAGACCACTTTCCATCACCCTTATGCCTGGCTCCCGTCAATGCATGAAGAGGCAATAGTCCTCACAGATCTCTGCAGCGCTTTGCACTATGGACTGAAGGAACGGATCTATGATGGTTCAGGTCTGGCTTGTCAGAGCCAAGTTAAACACACAACTGTCCCGTTAGGCTTTCCCCCAGTGGTGATATACAGTTCCTGTTCTCTCTCTGTCATCTGCCCATCCTGATTAGTGTTTCCCTGAAGGCACTGGAATAGTATGATATATACTACAGTGTTAAATAATTCATAATGAACAACTCTGCAACTCCTTCAGATCACAAATAAGGAAAAGAAAGGGTTTTGATGATTTTTCAAGATTAGCAGCTGTGTGCCAGTCAAGGCAAAGAAAGACTGGAGTGATGTCAGCCTGAAGATGGCAACTCCCAGGTCACCCATCCCAGCCATGTCTGCCATCTGTCCTCAGAGTGAGTTGAGTTCACAGCCATGCTTCAGGACTCAAAGTTGTCTCTGGACTTCCCTGCAGTGATAAAGTCAACCCATTTCTGCAGCACATTTTGCTCTAGCAAATGTGAACCTGGACCAAATAAACTATGATTTCTGTGCCCTGAGAACAGGCTACATCAGTTCAGGAGTCTCTTTCCTAGGGACAGAGTCCAGTCCCTGCAGAAGGCCAGAGAGAGAAAATGCTGGGGACAGACTAAATGAAATCTCTAGACTTCTCTTCTGATTTGCAAGTTGGAGAATGAACGTCCACATAAAAAACCCCTCTGTTTCTCCCTTTCCCATCAGCAACTGCACTGTAGCTCCTGGAACTGCAAAACTGTTGTTTGTTATTGCCAAGTTAGAATCTTGAGAGACAGAGCCCTAACAAGAGCTGAGATGATAACTGGGCACAACCCAGTAAACTCACATGGGGCCTGCCAGTGGGATATAGGGGGTGAAGAGTGTTGTTGTAGCCAACGTCAGACATCTATAATACAGACACTGTAAAGGTGAACCACTCTAACTGCCTTCCTAGTAGATGGAAAGAAAAAGACATCATAGAATGGTTTGGGTTGAAAGGGACCTCAAAGATCATCTAGTTCCAACCCTCCTGCCATGGGCAGGGACACCCCCCACTAGACCAGGTTGCCCAAAGCTTCATCCAACCTGGCTTTAAACTCTTCCAGGGATGGGGCCTCCATAACCTCTCTGGGCAACCTGTTCTGACCAGGTACATGATGTATCTTATTTAGTTTAAGTATGTACTTTAGGAGGACACAAATCTTATCCTGTGCTATATTGACACCATTACCCTGGGCAGCTTCAGTCACCTGGCCCATCTGCATTGCAGTGTCTACGTTGAGTCAGACATATCCTACTGCTTGTGGTTAAATTACATATAGACATGGCAATTGCTAGTCTGTGCCTCAAAGATGCCTTCTCTGCACTTACCAGCTTGGGAATGGCAGGAGAAACAAATGAGGTAAAAAATGCACATCACTGTAGGCAGTGTGTTTCTTGAAGGAGAATTAAAAATCCATATGAATTATAGAACAGAGGAATGAGCTACTATAAATTTGTCTGAGGTACCATTCAAGCCTTAGCAGGTAGCAAGATTGCTTCACCCCAAATTCCCATCGTACTTTAAAAATTTTTAATGCAAACAACACCTTGTGTAATCACTTTCTTGCAAAGTTGACTTCTGGTTTTAGGGATCAAGTCACATTTACACCAGGAGGGAAGGCTGGGGAAAGTGAGATCAACAAGGATGTACGGAAGGAGGCAAGCCCTGCTCTTTAAAAGCTCCCTGCTGGAAGGGACTCAGCGCTCTCAGTGCTTATGGGAGACCACTGAAGGTAGGTCCTACTTTCTGTGGCTCCCACAAGGCACTCAGGACTTGATGGGGCAAAGCCTTTGATAGATTTATTTTACATGGAGGGGGTCTGAGATGGAAAACTGTAGCAACCAACTAGCCTCAGCAGACCAGTAGTGACGAGAAGAAAAGAATTCTCCTGAGCACCCTGCGCACTGGACTACATATGCTCAGGGTTGAAAAGTATTTTAATCTCCAGATTAAGACATAACAGCTGGCACCTGAAGACAGAGGATCAGGCACCCATTTACACCAGTCAAGAATCTGTTCCTAAGGTCCAAAATAAGCCAACGGTTTTCCCAGAAGGAATCAGAAGTAACTATGGATTTTTAAAGACACTTATTTTTAGAGCAAAATGTTAGTATGAGCTGGAATGCCCTGGAATAACTTTAAGGGAATATTTTTCATGTGTTTTTAAATCGTATTATTCTTTTTTTTTTCTGTTCCATTAATATATTTAAGCTTATAAAAATACTCACTGAAACTTGAAAAATAAACTATACATAAAGACTGTAACTAAGGAATAGGTGGCCAAATATGTCTCACCAAGCCAGACTGGGGTTGCTCTCACCACTCTGGCCATCTGACAGTCCACTCTTGGGCTTCTTGAATAGCTGATGGGGAGAGGGACACCTCGACAGAGCTGTTCAGCCCATCTTAAGGTAGATGACAGAAGAATCAGCATGAATTTCCATTGTAGAGTAAATGGTGTTTCCTACATAGAGTATTTTCCAACACATTAATCACACTGTGATTATATAAAAAGCATGATGGGAATTAATTTCAGCTAATACTAACTATTTAGCTTGGCTAGTTGTCTAGCTTTCCACTATAATTAAAGGAAAGAGAGCCACTCCTTGAGAGTAATACATGCCCTTTGCTCAGACACTGCTGTTAAGACAGGATGAATGGATCTGGGGATGCTGCTCACTCCCCATCAGCTTCAGAAGGACCACGATTTTGGTGAGAGCCTCTGGACATGAATACAGCACAAAAAATATTCTTGTGCTTTAATGTGGAGTATAACCATCACTCCATCTTTCCTGTTACTAGTGGGTCTGGATCATCCAGTATTTTGGTGGGAATACACAGTCCTTTGTCAGGGAGGCAGTGAACCACTCAAATGCTGAATTGGACCCTGACTGCCACTACTGAAAGACTCACAAATCAAATGGTTGGGTTGTTTGCTAGGTCTGGGGAGAAGCAACCCAAATATTGGCCCCTCAAATCTAATTACACTCAAACAAGTACAGAGATTCATGCAGTTTTCAAGTCCTCATTTCCCACAGACCGATGAATATTATCCCACATTATTTTCTCCCCTCAGAAGAAAAGATTAAGCATCCAGTTGATTGACAGGCATCCCAGCCAGAACACCAGAGTAATATAGAAATATGAGCAGATAGTGTTTAGCAGTGTGTTTTAAAGTCATGCCTAAAAATGTAGGCATAGAAGTGCACTTGAAAGACAGCAAGGTGAGTCAGAAATCCAGCAATTACATTGTACTTAAAATGAGTGAGAAGGTTGCTGCTGGGAGGTCATGAGAGATCACTTTGTCAAGCAGCGTTAAATGAAGCGGTTGCCTTGTGTCTTTCTTCGGAGCTGCTCTGTGAAACACAGCATCTAGTAATTTAAAGGTGACATGAAGAATAAGGTGGAGAGATTTAGGAAGAAAAGCCTGGCCATGTCTATTTGCTTCCATTTGCAATGGCATGGACAAGAAAAGATGAAAGATTACTTTGCATGAAAGTCAGCGCACCTCTGCATGCTCCAGCTCTCTGCTGAAGGGTGAAGAGGCCCTCTGAGGGTTTTGTACAGGATCTTTGCACAGCAGTGGGGCTTGATTTCATGCAGCAAGGTTTAATTCTGGCATCTGCTGACTGGCAGAGTAGCCTGGATGTTGAAGATGTCCCAGTTCCTCCACCGTAGGTGTGATGCCATCCTCAAAATCATGATGAAACTTATAGATACCATTGTATATGGAGTGAGATATACAGGGCATACAAGGACTGTCCTGGTGTTTTCATTTCCAAAACATATTTTGTCCAACATTTTCATCTAAGCTCAGCATTTTTTCTGTCTTGCTTCGGTGACAGAAGAGTAGCAGATAGGAGCTCTCCCTTGTACACTGAATGAGATGATCATCTGAAAAACAGCTTGATCATACCAATCTCCTGCAACCTTGATGTGAAGCACCAGCTGCAGTTCCTGTACGGTTTGCTCTGTTTTGGCTGGTTTCCTGATCCAGCTATGGATTTCCTGACCCTGTGTCCAATATCCTGGGTCTTCCAGAATTCTTGGTGTTCCCCCAGTGTTGTCTTCTGCATGCAGTGCAGTTACATTTAATCTTCCTTCTCAAACAACAGCACACAGGGGCTTGGCACTATTTTCCTTGGACTAGGACATATACATAACGTAGTGATGGCCATTGAGTGCTACTGATAGCTGTGAAAAAAAGATGTCCAGTATGAAAGTTACACTCTGGCACAGCTTAGCACACTTGAACATTGCTAACTTTATGCTGAATACTCACAGAGCTTAAAGAGCCCCACAAGTGCTGAGCTGACCCCGTATTTTGTCCTTTGTGACTGCAGTGGAAGCACACAAGAGCAGTTGCCCTTTAATAGGATTTCAAAAGCCTTTAGAATCCTTTAATAATAAAAAAATACAATCAACAGAAAATAAAGCTGCACTTTCAATTAAGGAGGACAATTGCTTCTAATTGTAAAGCTCATACATCTTTCAAAAGAAGAGATATCATTTTGCCTTAATTGCTAGGTGCGTTGAATAGGCAATTAAAACTGCATTAAATTTGGACCCACAGATAACAAGGAGCAAATTTCTGTCCCGAGCAGATTACAGTTGTGAATGTGCCTCCATTTTCACTTTAAAACCAATAAAGGGGCTCCCTGGGCATATTTCATCCTTCCTCCATTATTGTCACTGCAGATAAGATATCAGCATTGCCATTACAAACAGCTGATTTTCAGGGGGAGCGGACTAAATGTTCCTGCGGTCAGAAGCGTGCCATCACTCAGCCCGGGAGAGCTGGGTCTGTAGTGTTTTAAAAACGTCGGGTTGCTTGGGCTCCCCTTAGCCAAGCAGTGGCTGCGCTCTGGGGGATGAGCCCCAGCAATTAAACAGTGATGGGGGGACTGTGTTAGTTCTGAAGTGCAGATGCTGTAAAAGAAATCAGCTCCCTAACAGAAATATGTCCCCTTACCCCCCCACACTGATGTGTGCTGCTACCCTGCTGCAGGCACTAGCTCACAGTTGCACACATTTGGTAGAAGAAAATAATCCGTGTGATTTCTCACTTTTTCCTCTGGTCTCAGTCCTGCAAACATTGAGCACATCACCCAGATTTACAGAGGAACTTGCTACTCCTTGAACTGAAGCAGACAAGTCCTGGACAGCCGTGTTGTTTTTTGCTACGTAGCATCATCATGGGACAAATGCACATGTGAGTCCATTTGTGCTGCTATTTATCTGCAAACCAAGAATGATATATGTAAAACAACAGTCATAGCTGAACGTACTTTGCAAACTAGGACAGCTTCTGTATTCCGGTTCTGTTCCCATTGTTCATTTAAATCCTGCCTCTCTCCAACACCCTTTCTCAGTTAAACAAACCAAGGCTCTCAGAGGGTTATTATAAGAAATATAATTAGTAATTTCCAGAGATTACTAGAGGTTGAAAGGATGCCGAGTGTAAGGTAGCCTCCAAGACCAAAAGTTATGGCAGTCCATCACTCCAGCCTGTCACGCGGTAGGGGTAGCAGAGGGGCAGAAGGTGCAATCCAGCCGTTGTTCATAACAAGTGTTCAAGCCAGCCTTCAGAACAGAAAATTGAAGATTCAGGCTGCTGTCTTGGAACTTTCCCAGCATTAAAGCTAATGTGGATTGTAAAATTCTTCTAGTTATTTTTCTGTTCATGCAGCCCAGTGAATTATAGCCATACCTACAGTTAATAGGGGACATTACTATACAAAGGACTTTCAAAGCAAAAACAAACAAGTAATTGCTTTTTTTTGGTGGTGGTGGGGTTTTTTGGTTTGGTTTTTTTGCTTGGTCTATGCTCAAGAAAGCACAAAGCATGTATTTCTTTTATCATGCACATAAACTTATTCCATCAAGACATCTGTGCTTGAACTGCTTGCATGCCTGGAGCCAAGACAGCAGAGCAGAAGTAAGACTGATCAGATGCTTAAATGTACCCCTACCTAAGCACCTGGCTGATTTGGGGGGGGTCTAATGAAATCTATTGTGGAAACCTAATTCATTAGGCTTTAGTCTTTATTTATTTCTTGCCAGGAGAATTTATGCCAGGACAGTTGCAGAGCCCACAACTTCCTACAGAGATTCTTGTAGAACTAGTAGAAGAGTGAAAGACAGTTGGAAAGGTCCTTGTGCTCATGGATGAGCAGCTCTGGCCTCTGCCTCTCTTCCAGAAAGCTCCTTTAGTTCTCCAGGAGAAAAGAGTTAGTGATGTGGAGCAGGAACCACTCGCAGGTCAGTCTTACCTGGGTCACGGTAGGGGACTGACCTGGTTAGCAGGCTGTTAGTGCCTGGAGCTGTGGGACCTGTGGCAACAGACCAAAACGGAGGGGGCAGAGAGAGCAGTGGGTTTGCTTCAGGGACTCTCTGGCCAGCCCAGTGAAAGTATTGCTATGAGTACTGCTATAGTATAGGTCTTTACAAATATAAATAATGTTGCTTCTCAAGCCCATTTGCACAGCTCTGTCTTTTAAATACTTTCTTCCTGCAACATCCGAGGCAAACTTCATGCTAATGGTCAGAACAGTTGCTGTACAAATGAGAGCTTTGATAGTAAAAAGCTCAATTTATTTACTTATTTAAGACAGAGATCTAAACTTTGGCTTGTTTTGTTAGATGGCATTCATGGCACTGTGTCCTCTCTTTGCTGATGACCAGTCTACTTTGCACTCTCGACTCTTTACTAAAGGACATTGTTCATTTGGGACTTTACAGCACCCATCCCAAAAGTTCCCTGGTGCCATAACGAACTGAACCAGCAGGTCCCTCTGAGTGCTTCAAGCAACGATTCATGCCAATGCCTCCAACCTGAAGGGACAGGGTGGTGACATCTGAGCTGCTTTCAGTCCCAGATGATGATGGTGACTCCAAAAGCTGCCCAGGAAGAAAAGCTTGCCCACACTGCACTGGGTATCTCCCTGCTGTGTTAGCTGCTGGCTCTGGCTGATTTCAGTATCCGCAATGCTGCTTCTGAAAGGAAGAGGCTGTGATTTCAGAGCACCACTTCCAGCCACCATCTCTCAAGAACCACCTTCTAACAGAGAGACTTAGAAACTCAATCACATGTGGAAATCAGGACTCAGAAGTCAAGTCTGATTCACCTGAGAAGCAGAAAGAAAAAAATCCTTCACCTAATGATGGGAAGCTGGGAGAAGTCCCTGCCTGATGGATGGTCAGGGGAAGTCTGGATGTGCAGAAGCACAATCCACCTCTTGGTGTTCCCCTTCGCTGCTCCAGCTTCCCCAGCCACCAGCCCCGGGGCTGTTGAGAACTGCCAAGCTGTGCAAAGGGAGGAAGAAAAATAAGCATGAACAACAACTGCTGTGTATGAGCTGTGCAAATGAGGAGAGGTGATATTGCTGAGAAGGCTCCCTAGGGCTCCAGCACATGTGGGTTCTGAATCCATGAGATTTCTCATAATTTTTTGTGTAACTAGATAGATACAGCACAGATGGAGAAAGAGAACTGCAGAGCTTCAGACACAGAGCATGTCAGTAAAACTGGTTGGGAATTTTCTGTTTACAGGCTTCTGTCCTCTCTGGAGATGTAAGTTCATCAGAACAGAAGGCATCTGAGGCAGTCAGTTTCTCTGACTTTTCTGATCAGAGTATTTTTCTACCACCACTTCCAAATTTTCAAAAATATCTGACTTCAGCATTATTAAACTATCTCTTTAAAAACATCCTCAAGTTTGGAAATTTTAATTAATTTATATTCACATTTATGTATATGTATATTTAAAAGATGAAAATAAAAATTAAACAGCTTGATTGAAAAAAAAAAAATTTGAATGGTTTTGTGTTTGAAAGGTTTTTGAGATTGAGATTTGGTGTTGTTTTTTTTTCCAGATTAGACGTTTACAAAATTTCAGATTTTAATTTAGTGGTAGGAAAAAACTGAAGTCTTTTTAATTCCAAAATATTTCTAATCCTCATTCCATTACCTACTCACTCTAGATGGGCAAACTCAGATTAAAAAATGCAAACTGGACTTGAAATATAATATTTCTCTGTGCTATCAGAGAAAGGGCAAATGAAGAGCCTCTTGTTTTGCACTGTATTTGCATCTCATGTTCAAAAGCATTAGTATAAATGAGGATTTTAGAACACTGAATTTATTTATACATCTGAGAAAAGTCCTCCAATATTCAGGTGATGAAAAAATATTTGCCTGTAAATTTGTATAATATTAAAATATTCCATGTACAGCAAGCCGATTAGACCACGTGAATATTTCATACTTGGAGTGTGAGTTGCATACACATGATGCATTACATCAAGGAGTCCTAAGATGTATTTATAATTTGAAGGACTTTAGAGACTGAAGCAGCTTCAGTGTGGCAGATGAGATACCAATAAAAAAGGAAGTAATCTTGAAGAGAGCTGTGCTATATGCCTAGGAAAGCAAGGCAGCAAAAGATAAACTGTGACCACAGGTGCATACTTAGTTGTCTGCCTTTATAAATATGTATTGGCTACAAACAAGTACATCTAGTACATCTGTCTCAATATGTGTGTAAAAACCTAATCAACATGAAGGATAACAGAGTATGGGTTTGGTCTGGTGAATGCATAGATGTTGTACTATACGGACATGTTAATAGAAGCCTGGGATGGTAATGAGCGTATGGATGGTTCTGTAAATACACACACGTGGGCTGTTTGCACTGAACTTTGCTCTTATGGGCAACGCTGAAGCAGCAGTTTGCCATTGCTCTTCCTGACTGGGTCACTGCTAATCAATAGCCTTATAAATCAGTGCTTTTAGACCACTGCCAGTCTGATTCCTCGTGTAAACACTTGTCAGGTTCAATTAATGGCCAGCCAGGTCTGCTGTTCTCCTCTTCCCTCGTCTTGCTGTTGCACTGAGCATAGGCTACGGATATTGTAGTAGATGTAGTTGTTCTTCTCTTCTGATGGCAATGAAGGAAAGGGAAAAGCATCATGGCCTCCTTTGTCAGTGGGGCTTTTAGGCTTGCTGAGCTGCTCCTAACTCGACGAGCCTTGCTCCCAATTCAGTCCCATGTAACCAGCAGGGAATTGGTCTCCCTTTGTGAAGAAAATTCAGGAGCGTGTGAACACGGATGGGAAGCAATGTGGCGTGACCACAGGCATGGACAGACCAACCATACGAACTATCTCCTTACAGATTAATATAAATTTAAAATACAAGAAAAAAAAGGAATAACAGAGAACTTCTTGAGTGAAGGAAAGTTGCCAGGGAAGTCCCTCAAGGATCGGTCCCAGAGTTTGTTCAGCTCAGCATATTCATAAACGGTCTGGAAAAGGGAATAAATAACACAAAATTATTCAGAATAGTCAATTCTGTGCTGATTTCAAAGCCTCACAAAAGAATCTCACAAAGCTGAGTGACAGGGTGATAAGATTGCAGTTGAATTTCAATACCGATGAATACAAAGTAATGCTTTTCGGGGAAAAAAAAAAAAACAAAAACCCAACACATAACTACACATACAAAATTATAGGTTGTAGGAATTATAAAGAGGGAAGAAAAAGATAGGAAAGGTCTGTATAGCTAGGAAATGTACAGACAAGAAAAATTGCAAATAATCAGTCATGATGCCCAAAAAATAGGCAGTCTGAAATACAATGATCAGAAGGAAGGTTTAAAAGAAAACAACGGAAATTACTTTTTCATACACTTCATAATTAAATTGTAGAACTGATTGCCACAGGAAACTGTAGAGACAAAAGCAAAATCCGGTTCATAAAAGAGCTTGAACTCACTGATAGAGAATATGTCATTGCATATTAATGCTGGCTCAGAAATTCTTAGAACTGCTGTTTGCCAGGAGCTGGTAGGATATACCAGATAAAGATAGCTTCATACATGACCTGTTAATCCTCATCCATGTGAATCACTGATTACTGAGAGAGACAGGATTGCAAACTATATGCTTTTATTCTAGCCCAGGAAGCTGGTTCTTATATTTTTAATAACACTATTCTTACATGCTTCTGAGGGGAAAAAAAAAAAGCCACTAAAACAAAATACTGTACATTTGTATGAAAATTAGAGGAGGTGTAAAAAAAATGGGATCTACTACTTTCAAAATTGCCAGCCTGTAGGAAAATCATTTCCCTTGCTTTCCTACTTATTGGGATAATATCCATATCCTAATCAGCAGCCCTGCTTCCCCATCACTCTGATTTTGCCACAGACTTGATTTTTCAAATCTGTTATCTTGCACAGCAATATAGGAACTGTCAGTCATGAGCAAAAAGTGTCCTGCTTGTCAGTAGACAGTCACAGCATGGCTTCAACCATATCAGAAACTCAATCCAGCCCCGAAATAAACAAGCTGTTTCATGAACGGCAAAGTTAAAAAAGACTGTTTTCTTGCAGATTTGTGTCCTGCGTCCTACAAGCCAGGGTTTTTTCCCTTCCTTCCCACCCACTTCAACCAGATCTTCCAGTAGACCTGTTTGGGTCATATGTGACGTGGCTGGTGGAGGCTTAGGTGGCTCTTAACTCTCAGAATACATAGGCTTATAAATGCTTCTCTCAGTGGGTCTCACTGAGTTCCTTCTTTGGCGTTCTTGTCCTTTATTTACCTAAGCTTAAAAGATATCATTAAGATCTTTCATTCTCCATCAGTTTTGAGTGAAAATAGCCAACAGCATCAAAAGCTATAAGAGGTCCATTACACAACTTTGATTCCACAACAAAAGGGTCACATAATAAGTGTCACGTATCATTCTGTGGTTATTTGCCTGCACAGCTTCTGAAACTTCTGCCTCTTGGGATATAGTGATTGAGAATCCCAACGTGTATTAACAGAAGTCCGCCTTATTCCCTGACACTAGTAATAGACAGAAAAAACAACTTCCAGGACATTTTCATTTATAAGAACATATTAGGGAATAAAAGGGCTTTGCAAGAGGTGCCCAAACTTGTAAACATTTTCAGTGTTTTCTGTTTCAATATGAAGAGGGCAAACTAGCTTTTCCCTCTGCAGAACCTGAAGAAAGAAGACACAAACACAAGCACAGGATGGAAATAAATTCCAGACCCCATCCAATTACACAGTTCAAATTCTTAAATCATATAAACTGCAAGTCAGCCATTTCAGTTCAGTTTAGTGAAGAAGAAGAAGGAAAAAGAATATTTCTTTGAAAAACCACATTTTGTCTGAAAGCAAACCACTGCAAGCCAGCCATGAGCTGTAAGTTCAAACACCTTTGCTAAAAGCCTCTATTCATTTGCAGTTTATTGCATAGCATGAAGCTGCCCACTCTGGTTATATTCTTTTTTAAAATGCTTGGAACAGTAAAATATAAGAAGATTAATCATATGCAATATATAGTCATTAGGTAAATATTGAGTTGCCAAATCAAATAGATTACTTTGCATAAACTTTTCTCATAAAATATGAGTGGGCATCATATTTAATAAAAATCACAAACAAGTGGAGAATGATTACCCTGCACGCAAAAGCAATATAAAATAAACACCTTCATAAGCAACAGTTTCACCACTTACCTCCAAAAGCTATTCATATATACAATCCATTTATAACAGTAAACTGGATCTGGGTTTTGCAATTTTACAATTATTATTCCCTCAAGAGGGAGACAATATGCAACTTTATGGCTACTTTTCTTTTACTCAGTACTGCACATAAATTATTGTCAGGTCACAGGGAGCAGAATAAGCAGAGTAAGTCCTATTTTCTTTCCACTCCTTCTTCTCTCCTTTATTTATTTATTTTTATTCCTTCTCCTTTTGAGAAATGTTTTCCATGAGAGTGTTTCCTTCCACATTAAATTTAATCACTATTTGGGGGACAAAATGATCTATAGGTCAAGTTTTATTACTGCCTGTTAAGAGACCAGTCATTGCTATGGAAGGGCAGAAAATCAGCTATATTGCAGAATCAGTACAGCACTGAACCAGATGAAAATAAATGATTTGAGAAACAAGCGCATGATTTGTTGGAGAAACACAGAGGTTCACCATAAAAGCCTCTTTCTTCAACCGGGTGAATGCCAGGAGGAACATGAGAACGGTCATTGGGGGCCACCACGCCAGGCTGCCCAGGGTCGGCACAGCACTGGAGAAGGACCACTGCCCTGCTGTGGAGGGAGACAGTGCCTGTCCCAAACTCCCTCACCATAAACCTAAAATTTAACATAGTCAGTGTCCTGACTCCTAGATTACATCCCTTTATATAAGAGAGTCCTGCCTCTCAGTATAAAACTTGGCAGAGAGGTCAGCATCCAACACTATCTGGAGCTGTGTAGCCTCTGGAATTTGTGCAAATCATTGTCACATGAAATTTTAGTACAAACACATTTCAAAGCAATAAGACAAATTAATGGAGAAGGAGAAGTTAAGTGCAAAGATCTACCACCTCTGGTTAGGGAATTCACTGAGCCACATACCATGAGATCTTAACTTGATCTTACATTGCATCTACTATTGCCCACTCTCAGAGACAGTACTGAGCAAGATGGACCTTTGCTCTGACCTATGGCAACGTTAAGTTTTTGTGCTGCAGCTGCAGCTTCAAGGAGTCTACTAATTCTCTCGGTTCAAATCCACTACTGACACTGTTGCTTATAAAGATACGTGTTAATAATCTGCATCTCACCTTCCTAGGAGAAGTGTATACGGAAAAAAGAGATAACACCAGCAAACAAAAATGTAGCCTGCTATTGACACTTGGTGCTTTGCAGCTAGGACACCATCCCTCCAAGAGTGCTGTCTGAAGTGTTTCTAACAGTGAGGTATTAATTACATTAATTGCAAGTAGTAAAAGCTAGGAGTTTCTTAATAGTTGATCAATTACAGTTGTGTTTGATGATTTTAAAGGTCTTTTCCAATCTAAATGATTCTATGATTCTTCGATTTTCAGAACTAATCTAACCATGTGCTTCATATTCTTTGTCAAGTAGAAGGAAAAGCTTGAGTATAACCATGTATTTCTGGTGTAACGTGCTCTAGGAAGAACTCTGGAAAAGTAAGCAGTGAAGGAGAATGAAGAGAAAATGCTGGGTAGAGAAAAGTTGCAAGCTATAGGATGCAGCGCACACCTAATTATCACCAATGGCAAACATCATAGAGTCAAATACAAGGTCATACCATTTACTGAAAACAAGCACTGATACTATCCTGAACTCGTCGGTGCTGTGCATCATTTGTACTGACACTAGGCAAGTCAGTTTGCTGAGGAGAAGAGAGTGTTTTTTCCATCCCTGATGCAAGCAGTCCAATGCCACTGCTTTGGGAATAGGTAGTAAAGGCATGTTCTTGTCAGAGATTGCCAATAACAACTCTGGGAAGTCATGATGAAGCAAGAAAGCACACTATCGTTCTTCAGCCCTGCTCGTCCTGGTCTTAGTGGAAATCAGCCTCTCTGAAATATGCATTTAGCTTTAAATAACAATCTGCATTATGCATTTTAATTTAACATAATATTTTTTTAATGTCAGTAGGTGTAGGATGATACATCTTACTTAACTTCACTAAGGCCTTCAAGAGGCTTGGATTCTTAATAATTCCATTTTCCCACGATTAGTCTAAACCGTGTGGTTTTTACCTTAGCTTATGCAGAAGACTCTTGATTCTAACAGCCTCCAGGGTTTAGGGCTGTGTTTCCACTTGTGTTACTAGAGAATGGTCCAGGTTACCTAACCCCTAAGCTGGAGTTGGCAGCTCTTGCTGGAACTATAAATCCAAGTGAATACTGAGTCAGGAGGATAATCAGTGCAAACTTTCATGTGCATCCCCATCAATCCAGACAGTTTCACTATTCACAGACACGTCTGATTCTCGCAGATCCTCACAGATTCTCACCTAACAATATTTCCAGAGGTACCATGACGATTTACACTAGCTAGCCTATAGTTTCTGAGCTTTGGACTTTTGCTTTCTAAGCAGGTGAGATTATCTCAAAGGAGAATAGTAGGAAATAGGAAGTAGGAAATTAAGAGGGAAGAAGAAAAAGGTATATTGGAACCCTTCGGTCTGAAAAAAACTCAACACAGTCTCTCAAAGCATCCATGAGGATGCACAGGCTGTACTGCACCAAACTGTGGCACTTATTCAAAAGGAGTTGAGATCTAAGATTGCTATTTTGCCGACCTTGCTGTGCTGTCTGCATTTTATTGCTCTATCAACAACCTCTTTCTCTTTTTCCCTGTGCCTTATTATCATATCCTCCCCTGCTAAATCTACCCACAAACATACAATATTCTGAAATGGCATCATCTGTCTTACCGAAAGGATGAAATTCTACCATTTGAATTAAAACAAAGAAAAATAGCATGGAGTCTATCTTATCAGGCAGAATTACTGCTTTAATCCATCATGCTGGCTACAGTGGTAACTTATGGCCCAGAACTGTTGGGCCACCACTTGATTAGCTTTTAATTACCCATCACAGTGATGCTGTGATAAGAGACGCAGTATGTTCTTCATTTCTACATGAATCACGTTAAGTCAACTGATCAGCCCTGATTAACGTAAATGCTATAGGAGACTAATAAGAGTGTTATTGGAAGAGATTATGACAATATCTTCCCCAGTAAAAGCAAGAGCAACCATGCTTTATAGGTTAAAATACAATCTTGCTTCCTCCCTCTTAAAACTTTAGAGTCACAGTGCTAGATAGTGTATTGCCTTGCCTGCCCTTACAGCTATTTGCATTTGTAGTAGGCACCTTATACCTGGTTGTCAGGGGAGAAGTGGCTGCATAAGAACAAGATGTTGGAGAGTCAGCTTCAAAATGTACATAACACATCTGAATATTCGCTAACAAGGTTTTTTTTCTGCTGCCTTAGGAACCAAGTCCTGCAGGATAATCTGTAAAATATGAATACCACAAATGGAGAGGCATGCAAAAGTACACAGAAAGGGGAAGGAAAAAAAAAACAAAACAACAACAAAAAAAAACAAACCCCACATGCCATCTTCTAGCCAAACCAAGCGGCACTATCAGTTATTAACTTGACCTATTACACCATGATGGTGGGAAATCTGTTGAGGAAGGCAGAAGCAGGATTAAGAAAAGGAAATACTGCATTCGCCAACCATATATATAAAAACAAAAGCAAGCTTATACTATTTTTTATTTCTTCCCCAGGTACCACACTTTTTGACGGTGCTGAGATTAACAACCTCACTCTCAAAATGTGTGGCCAGCCTTTGCACTCAGAATAACAGTTTATGACTTCATTCCCTGGTAGGTCTTGATAAAGCTTCTGCAAAATTTTTGATGCAGAGCATTATCATGCTGCTGTGGTATTGATTGATCTGCTGCGAGATGGGCAGGAGGTGCTCACATAGACTTGAAATCCCCTGCTTGAGTTTGCAAATAGTTCTCCTAGGCAAGATTTATGTTACTGAAATGGGAAGAAGTGAAGCCGAGTTCACAGGGATGTGAGAGGTGTAATCCCAGCTCCTAAATAGTTTGTGTATTTTAAAACGTGTAAAAAATGCATATATTATTTATATTCATTTTTCACAAATACCGTGCTACAGAGGTGTATTGCGTGTGGCTGGGATGGAGTTAATTTTGCCCACAGCAGCCTCCCCCGTAGTGCCGCGCTGTGTACGGGCAGCAGCAAGGTGCTGGGAACACCCCAGGGTTTTGGCCACTGCTGAGCAGCGCTGGCACAGCACCCAGGCTGTCTCTCCAACATTGCCCTCACCAGTAGCTGGGGGTGGGCAAGGCCTTGGGAGGGGACACAGCCGGGACAGCTGACCCCAACTGACCAAAGGGATATTCCATACCACAGCACGTCTGCTCAGCAAGAAAAGCTGAGAGAAAGGAGGAGGAAAGGGGGACATTCATTATTTACGATGTTTGTCTTTCCAAGCAACCACAACACGTACTGAAGCCCTGCTTCCTGGGAAGTGGCCAGACATCACCTGCTGATGGGAAGTAGAGAAGAAATCTTTTGTTTTTCCTTTGCTTCCACATGCAGCCTTTTCCCTCCTGCTCTATTAAACTGTCTTTATCTTGACCCATGAGGGTTTTTTCCATCTTATTTTTCTCCCCCCCTCTCCCCCCCCCCAGCCCCATCCTGCTGAGGAGGGAAGTGATTGAACGCCTTGGTGGGCATGTCCAGCAAAGGTTAAGCCACCACACAGGGATTTCTCAGTGATTATGGGGTGCTAATCTTCCTATTTTACATAACACAGTTGTCTGATTTCTTAGGCTATGTACTACAACACGTTTTAGGATCAGTTTTAACTGGCGCCTGAGAGAGAGCTATAGTAATTTGGTTTGATGCTACCTCTAGCCAGCAGACAGGATAGAACACTCTGTCAGCTCAGAGGACAGAGTTGCATTTGCTGAAACTACTAGCTCAGGGGAGCTGCGGTACGTAATAGCGCAAAACTACATCCAACCCAGAGCAGACAATCAAGTGACAATTCAGACCCAGACGTGCAGATTGCAGAAGGCCAACTTCACTTGCAGGATTCTTGTCCGACTGGAAGTTGTGAAGAATGACAGCTGTGACACCGGTTTATACAGCGCCAACACTTGGCATAGTCATTGAGTGAACAATACTGCATTTCAGTTAAAGTGTTTAGGATACTTCAATCACTGAATTGGTTTCCTCCAGACTGAATGTTTTTTATTGCAAATTGATCTACGCCCCCAGTTTTCTTACTCTATCAGAGCTCACACTGTGATAATAGCAATCATGAAAGTGTAAGTGCTGTTCATTGCAAAAGAACATAAACAGGACCTACATTATTTCCCTATATTAGTCATGTATTAATTTCCATTAGTTACTAATTACCAGTAGTTACTGCCCTCAGGCTCATGCAAAAAAGAGACAGGAGGAAGTTCCTAAATCTCCTATATAAGTTAGGCTGTGGAAAGAGTCCTGCTGTAACTCAGCCCTGATCTAGAGATGGTGGGAAATATTACAGTCTCCTACTTCAGCCTCAGAAAAAAAAACAGGACATCAAATTCTAAATGTTTCTACAGATTTCAATTAAACTCTACTAGAAAAAGTTCCCTAATGAACTACATTCTCCCTTATCCTTTTAGATCTGAACTTTGCTCTGTTCCAAAATGGTTCCATGTCAGTATTTAATGGTATGTACATATATTACACATAAATAGGATAAAAGATGCTCAAGTTAATGCAAAAATTGTATGGGTTTTTTCCAAATTTCTTGCAGATACAGGAGCTCTCTTCCTGGACACTAAACCACCCAGAAGTGCAGTGAATATGGTTAGCATATCTATAAATAAGGGCTAGTACATTGTGCCTTTCACTGTGCAGAATTGATAAAACTATCTGCTTGGAGAAGCGGCCTGTAAGGAACACAATGCAGAGCACAAGTGCAAACTCCCCAGAATAATCAACTGCATAAAAGCTGGGAAGCAGCTGGTTATGCAGCTATTCTACAAAAAGGATTTGGAGTTTCTAGAGGATCACAAAGTAAACAGAAGTAAATGTCAAACTGCTGTAAAAACAGAAAAGAGAAAGAAAACCACATAAAATAACTCTTGAAATACAAACAGAATTCCTTCTTTGCAACTCAAAGCTGACCAAATCCCTAAGAAAGCACTATGTTTTGCTTTGAGCATCACAGTTCAAGGAATGCATGGATCAGAGAGAGTAGAGAACAACAACAAGACCTTTAGAAAATATGACCTGTAGGAAAGACTTAAAGTATGAGGTCAGTTCAGTTTGGAAAGAGGAGACTGAGACAACAAACATCAATAACATAAAAGATATATTTAAAAGAGACAGAAATACACTGTTCTTCATGCCTGCTATGGCTGAGAACTAAGAGGCTTAAGCTACACAAATGGATGTTTATACACTGGGAAAACTCACTAACTGTACAAATGTTTAAGAGTTGGAACAAGCAGCAGGGAGGGCTGTGGACTGTCATCATTAGCAGTTCCTAGGAACATAGTAGCTAAACTTCATCCTGGGCCACTGAGAAACAAAAAAAACAAACCATTCCTGGTGTCAGCTTTAATAAGCACATATCCATTTTGTCCAGCAATCATCATCCTTCAGATCCAAAGCAAACAGGGGGAACCACTCTAGCCTTCGTTTGTATTCCTAAAGGCTGGCCTGAAACGGCTGATTAACCTACATTTGTGAAATGCTTTGAGATGCTCTAAAAGATGAAAGTGTGTTTGGAGCATGGAGGAAAGCAAATAAGACAAACAGAGTGAGAACAAAACCAGAGTAGATCAAGTTCTACTCTTGTGATTCATGCTGGAAATGAGTCACATCTCTGTCTCTGGTGGGTGTCACAGTCTTTCAGCTGCATGGTCCAATTGCTGATCCTAGTGGGAAGAATATTGGTGGGTTATAGTAGTGCAAAGAATTAGAAACAAGAGGACGTTGTAAACAAGAGGTTTGAGCTGAATCCAAAATGGATTAAGGCTGTCTAATGCACATTTTTTCTGGTCCAGTTGAAGAAGAGTGGTTCCTCAAGTACTTTGGGCTGTCTGAGGAGGCAGCTTTCACAGTGTGCTATTCATAGACCTCAGAGTATTTCAGGGTAAATATCTCGTGCATTCTTATTTCACCTTCTTTTATGAGCATCTCATCTCATTTTTCATGCTGACATTGCTACCATCCCAGTCCATTTTCCAGGTACGTGTACAGTACCATCCAGACCTCCTTCCACTTGATGCCCTGTTCCTACTGCCAGACCCTGCTCTGTACATGAGCTTGTTCTCCTTAAAGCCCTCTCGCACAAAATTCCTGTGCCAAAGTAGTTTGCTTCAGTGACTAGTTACCTTAGAGAAATCCAAGGTCCATAACCCAAAAATTATCCAGCCTTGAAGCTCTGTAGAGTGCTGGCATGTTGTAGATAGCGCTAGGAGCCACACACCTACCGTACCATCAGCTGGCAGGAGAAGGTTCTTAACTAACGGGACACTTCGTATTTCTCCTCACGTGGGGCTCTGCTGGGGTTAGCTCACTGGAACCTGAGGTTGCTCTTTGCACACCTGCCATCTGCATACCCGCTCGCCAGCCACCAGCATGCCCAGCACCCTCACAGTAAAATATTGCCATCCGTTGGGGTTGCATTTCACATTCCTATTTCTCGCTCATTCCGTAACTAATGTGCTGCACAGAGAATGTACCTGCTTTTAGTGAAATGAAGAATACAGAGCTACTATTTTTATTTTACCATATGAGAATACACCTGCATGCAGGTGTTCATGCAATTGGTTAGGAAGAAATCAGGAGCAGGCTGTAAAATACATGCCATTATAAGCATTCACTATACATTCTGCTGACTAGCATTCACACCTGAATTGGAGATATTTCTGTGTCTCAGAAACCAGTCGTACACTATCCTTACGATGCATTCCTGCTGCTTTGCTAAATACTCCTGAAAAGAAATTCAGGTGCCAGCCTAGGTTAACTATCTATGGTGCATGTTTCCCACAGCCTCCCCTTTTAGTTAGTAAGTGCAAAATTCACTCTGCCTCACTCCAGTCCGGATGATTAAGGGAATTTCAAGACTGGATCTGGTCTGAGATTACAACACGCAGGTATGCAACTGTGTGTGTGCATCTACTTTAATTTCTGCATTTCTGAATACACTGCTTGTACTGAGAAGAGTCTAACTCAAGGTTACAAGACTTGAGCAAAACTTTCCCTCTGATCGCTCCCTCTGCAGCCAGGTGACAACTAAGGGCACACAAAGGAATGGGAAAGCTGTTGGTCTTGAAACATAGAAATAGGAATCCTGTGCAAATTAAAATATCAGCTATGCTTACAAGTCACTAAAGTCAACGTCATGACAGCATATGCTCAAAGTGGCAAAAAAAATCCTGAGTATGATTCTTTTATACTGGCACTTTCTCACTTTTTGAGATATTGATTTTTCAACTTGAACAGCTCTAAATGTGCATGCATAAAGGTATAGAGTGAGATCTGCATGGTTTCTTACAATAAGAAAAAAATTAAGTATATCCAATGTACATCACAGATCATATGTTCATTCCTGAATATTTGCTTTCATGTATGGTCTATGATATATTGCTATCAGATGCTGAACTTGATTTCATATTAAAAGGTGCCTTACAAGTTCTTGGAGACCATAATTGCATCTGAGGAGCTGCTGCGATAAAGTGTGTTTAATACTTTGATTCATTTGCATTCCTTGAATACCAAAAAGGCATTTTGCTCCATACAGAAGAGACTAATTATTTTACTTTAAATTACTAATAAGTCAAAAGAGCCGGGAAATCCTGGCTCACCTAACAAACCACTTAGTTATAATCATTAAAGCATTGGACACTTACATGAATAAGAACAACCTCTACAGTCACCATTAGTGAAAAGATATCAGGCCTATCCATCTTTATGCTGTAAAATATAAAGGGCTATCCTTTCAAATTAGGAGAGTACAAACGCAAGAATATACTCAAAATAAAGCACACGTTGTGCAGAATCCAGTCTGGAGTTCACCATGTCAAAATCCTTCATGGCCACGGGCCTCGAATGACAGAATGAGATTTCAGCTGTGTGGGTCTCACTTTTAACCATCACTGGTTTCACTGAAAAATGAAAATTTTCCTCTTCAACAGATTTTGATCATTTGCATTTAGATGAGATGCTAGCTGTTCTATAGTAAGTAGGTTTTTCTTTCTATACACCTGGCAAGAAAATCCTTCTGCAAGATCTTTTGGTTTTGACAAACCATAATTTTCCAAAATACTGTCCATTTTTCTGCAGATCACCTGCCCAAATCAAGCTGAGATGAGATGCTCTGGGCCCTTTAGATTTCACACGTAGCGCATCCCATCATGGGAAGGAAGGTGGCCTCTATCGAGTCCTTGGCTCTCAAGTATTTTGAAAATGGTGGGTTGGGGAGGATAGGAAAATCTGTCTTGCAAAGGAGAGTTGTCATGTTACAGTGAAAGAAAAATGGGAAAAAAAACATAATTGCCATGAGGAACTGACAGGTTTCTTGGAAATTTCTGATTGGACTGTTCTGCTTTACAACTGAAAACTTTCCTTTTTTAGTTTTCACCAAAAGCTTGAAAACATTGAAACATTGAAAACTTGGATTTAAAACACATAAATTTTTAGTTTTAGCACAGATCAAGTATTCAGACATGAACAGTCACCACAGTGCTTAGACTGTGATATTTTAAGGAACAGCCACGTCATTTATGAAGAGTATTTGCTCATCAAAGCTAGGCCTGAGTAAACTAGCTCAGTTGAGCAAACTTATATGTATACAAATATTTGTGCACATCCAACAAGAAATATAACTCCAATTGTTTGGTAATGAAGCTATGAGTGTGTTTCTTACATGGTTTCCCACCACAAAAGAGGGCACAGCCCTTGAGATCCATTAAAATGAAATTTTGAAATCACATTGATCTGAGCAGAACTGACATCAGGCCTCAGACACATCTATTCTTTTGCATGGTTTCCACAAATACTAAAACTACTCATTTCAAACATAGTGATCGTTTTATACCTTCCCCATCTGTAAAATGGGGGTAATAGCTGTTATCTTACTCCCAGGGAAAAGGTGGGTTAGCTTAGATTTGCAGAGCAATCTGGAAATGGAAACTTTACACAAGAGCTGAGTATTACTTTTATTAGTCTCTAAAAATCTTTATTACCTACTATGTTTCCCAGAGAACTATATCTGCAGCATTTGGTTGTATGTTCAGAGAAGGCTTTCTTCTGCCAGATAGTTATGGCTGGAGTCCTGCCATACAAGATAAAAAAAAAATCTGTGCATCTTGCAAGTGAAAACAGAGAGTATCATTCACATCAAGGACTCTATGCACCTCATTTGTTTCAGACACAATTTTGAAGTACTGTAAGCAATTAACTTTGCTAGGATTTTTATTTTTTTTTTTAATATATACATTAAAAGCATAGAAACACATCTGGGAGGCCACTCTGAAGCTTTAATCCATACTGGTACCAACTTCTTCTTCATATTAGCCATGCCCCAAATGCTCATATGTCTACAAGTTAAAGTCAGAAACAGAAGTGAAATATTTAAAGGAAAGATAAAGATATCAAACTATTTGGTTGTCTTTGCTATGCTCTCTAAAGTCTCTCTTTTTTTTTTTTTTTCCCCCCCTAGGCAGCAGCATAACATGATCAAAAGAAACACATAAACTCAACCACTTTTCTCCAGCTCTCCAAAGTGAACTTCAGTGGGCATGGAAGCAAATGATAACAGTCAACCTAGACAAAAACCCCACGTGGCAGCCAGGAAAAGAGTTGTAAGAATTCTTGCAAAGACATAATAATGTAGTAATTTCTGTTTGTGCTGTAGGAGGCTCCCTATGAGAACCATGATGCACATTTACATCTTCCACAATAGCTTTAGTAATACTAAAACTTCAGCTGAATGATCTGATAAGAGTCTGATTAGAGGGAAATTCCCTACAAGCAGGAATTTCTGCCTCCTATGACTTCAAAGCCCATCAGAAAGTCTGTCTTCAAACACTTTGTCTTAGTAGATCTCTTCTTTAAAGATTTATGATCAGTGAAGCTTGCCCCCACATAAAGATTTCTCAGTATTTGAAAAGTTAGGCTTTGAAGAGTGATCAAGTTACACAAGAAACTTGAGATTTTCATGTTTATGAGAGGAGGAATCTTTCCTTCAATGCTTTAATGTAAGGAGGAATTTTTAGAGGAAATTAATACTCATAAACTAAGGGCATGTCAACTTTATTCCAGTATTAATGGCATAACAACAGTGGTTTTCTCTTGTGATTTACTTGAGTTTCACCAGCTTTGATTTTTCCTGTCATTTCTCTTTCATTTACCAAAACATAGTTTCCCTTCCCCTTGATTTAAAAAAAAAAAAA
>VXBL01009105.1:162859-178736 GCA_013400195.1 Aramus guarauna | reverse complement strand
CCCACCTGAAACTTGAGAACAAAATCAGCAAAAGTTTGCTTACCAGGAGCTAAGCTAAAAGAACCCAGACTTCAGCATTAGAAAAGTAAATAAATAAAGCTGCAGTATAAACTTATGTGAACGTGATTCATGACATTTCAACTGCGGGGATTGGCAATGCTCTTGGGCTGTCCACCTGAGTGATGAGGACAAGACCTGTCTCATCTTCTGGGTTTGCACAGTACCCGTCATGCTGCTGCTCTGCTTGCAACTGAGATCCTTTTAAACACTGCAGTGATAACAGCAATACCCAGATTTCATTTCCTTTGCAGGAATGTTATCTGGACCTCGCAGCCAATTTTGACACCTAAAGAAGATTTCTAGGATCTGATGCGCTTCAAGATGCAAACGGAGGAAATAATAGCAGTGGTTACAATAGTGAGGAACGTGCCCCAATAGGATTAGATGCACAGAGATAAACAGCACTATGAACCATATACGCATTACTGGTTTTATTTCAGAAGAGCTCTAAGTTGGTTCCCATGGTCTGTTCCCATCTATTAGCAGCTGGAGCACATTAGATGCACTCCTGGAGCTAGTCTTCTGGGATAGTTTTCACTGGCAAGAGCTGTCTGCAATGTGAGCCCAAGGACGGTAAGTGGGACTGCTTCAAAAATGCACTCCCAGTTCAAGACAAAAAGGTAATTCATCTGCCTTCAGTTAAGATGACTGTGTGACCACAATGTCACTGCACATCAGCTTAGCCGCTGTACTGGCTGCAGAGTAGTTTAATTCAGCTTATCCTGCAGTGAAACCAAATGAAGCCAAACTGCAATATCTTGTGTTTGTCACAGGCAGGGAGCACGCACGTAGACAGTGCTCACATTCATCTGATGCACCGTGCTGGAGCTTTACAGCTGTATGTTCTCAGCAGTGACTTTGAAACCTGACCGGCTGTGGCCTAAGCAAGGTTGTGACTCTTCTTTTGCTTTAATGTGCTAGGACCCATCCAAACCGTACAGAGAAAAGGGAGTGAAATTGTCCTGTCTTCTGTGACCCAGCACTAATCAGATAGGACCAGATAGTTTACAAGACTATTTTTGTCTCTTTTACAGCCTGGGCTTGGAGGTCTGGAGAGTTCAGGTAAGCTTTCTGAATAATAAGCTCAATTTCAGGCTCTTTCCACACCAAACTCCAAACTTGAGATATGTCCTTCAGTTTGCCTTCTATTTTGAGCTATTGGTAAGTATCGGACATTTATTCAAGCATCATACAGTTCAATCATGTCAAGTTTCAACCAGTATTATCAGCACAGATCGCTATTTGAATGGATTGCGGATTTGTCCTCCTGGCAGGTTGTTTTCCATCTTCTGGGGGACAAGTCAAGCTGCTGTGCTTTACTGAATGACTGCTGGGGAGGCAACCCATATGAATTTAAACTGATCATCTGTCCGTCTGGTTTGGACAACGATTCATTCTATTCCTTGAGTTCACTTTGGATTTTGTAGCTGTAAATGGATGACAGTGATAATAAGTCTGCTTTGAGTCACTATCCAAGGATCTGCATTTCCACATGTGGCTGCAAGGAAGATGAGAATCTAAAGATTTTTTATTAATGAAGGGAGCCCTGCTTAAACTACCAAATGGTTTTCAGAATTAGTACTACAATCAAAATGATGGAATGTATTTTTATTGCATTTTTTTTTATTTCCAGATCAATCTCCTACATTCACAACTATGGGCATATCTAGCTGATATTGTCATTAACATATTTGTAATTGTCATGGGTACATTGTACATATTTGTTTCCTTTCATATGAGAATGTGTGATGACAATAACATGTGCTACATACAGACGAAAGCACAGATAAGAATTCACCATGAATCAATAGGGTTTTTCAGCCACCAGGTCTGAAAAGTCAGACTAGCATTGCAAATAAACCAGATCCTGGGTTTCTGAAAAAATCAATTCCCATCATATATCTTCTGCAAGTCAAATAAACTCTTATTATCCTTGGTGCAGCTTTGCTACACAGCTGCAGAAAGGTTAATCTAGATTTCTTAATCTAGATTATTAATGATGCCTAAAATGAAGCAGTATCCAGATCATCTGCTCCTTGCAGTCTCCGTTTTGCATCACTGACAAGTAAGGTAAATCACATTGAACAGATCTGCAAAGGGACACTAAGAGCCTTGAGTAAGAAGCCAAGTTTTGTCATGCTGAATTTCCAGATGTTACCTGATGGATTAGGGCCTCTGGACTGTCTCCAGATGCTGGTTATCTGTTACTACTTGATGAGCTTCAGAAAAAAGTTTTCAGAAGTCAAGGCATTTTGGTTATACCTTCTCCAACAAAAGCTGGCCAGGTAAGCTTTCTTTTAGGGTAGCTTAGTGTTTTTCAAGATAGAACTGTCTAGCTCCTGCTTGACTCACTAAACCTGTGCCCAACTTCAGCAGCTGAACATCTGGCACACTGCTCACATATTTCAATTCATAGTTAGCTTCTAAGGTACGGAAGAATCTTATTATCACCTTGCAGTTAGTTCTCTACAGATGGGACATGTTGTTACTGTGGCTATGAAAGAAACCTTATAAACCCAACTTTGTACTAATTCTGTGCACTACTTTTCACTGTCTTATTCTCTTTTCTCTTTGTGCTACTGAATCAATTAGTTGGGTGTTCCACAGCATGGAACTGGAATGGTGAGTACTCTTGCTATGGCCCAAGACGTGCATCTATTTTGCAGAAAGAGTTTCATAGCTGTGTCTTCTGTAATAAGGGAAAATGAGTCTCCAAAGTCTCTTCAGATCATTTAGGGCAATAACAATACTTAGCAGTTACAGCCCCTTTTCTACTAACCGTTATCTTAATTGAAATAGAAGAATTTGATTCTTCTTTCACTGCTTTACAGCTCCCCTGGCACTACTCATGCCATTCAGCGTTATGAGCCACGATGTCCCAAGGGGCACCTAGTGGAAGGGCTGATCCTTAAGAACTTCTCCATTCCCCAAAACACACATCTCCAGAGTCGGTTTACAGTAAATCTAGTTCACAGCAGAGGCAGCCGCATGCCACAGCAGAAGCAAATCCCTTGGGTCCTCCCTGCCCTGTGAGAAGGAATGAACACACCCGGACACTCCGAAGCAGGAGTCCCTCTGCTATTCCAGGTTCAACACTGCAGGTCAGCCTTGTTCAAGGAGGATTATTTGTTTTCAGCACAAGTCAGAGAAAATAACCATCTACTTCCAAGAAAAAGGGGTACTGTTCACCCCAGCATCATGCCAGGGAACACAGTCTCTCTCTCCGTGCAAAGACTCACCTGACCTGACCAGCTTCAGAGAGCATATGGTCAGGGCATGAGCTCAGAGTTTATTTCAAAAAGTTGTTTATATTAATCCACTTACACCCACTAACAAACAGGCAAGATTAAGACACTGTATCAACAAGTAAAAGTCTTTTAAATGGCTTTGGCACCCTGGGACCCAGAGACTATTTATTTCCATCGACTCTGTTGTGACAAGCCAGGGCAGATTTCAGACTATACCAAGATCATTATGGAATACATAATTTCTTCCAAGCATAAAAGCTGTCTCGGCAGTTGCAAGAACTGGCAGTTTCAATGTTTGTCTATAATTTTCCTATCACGCACAGGACTATATTCGGGTTAGTTTAATATTTTATGAATGTTTACAAAGTTTACAATGTGACAAAAATTAAGCATTAAATTTAATGGAATTAACTGACACATGACACAAAAACAGTGTCAAAAACCATGATCTTTAATAGTTTTGCAAAATACATTTCAGAAAGGATAGCTAATCCTATATATGGGTACATGATTTTTTTGTCTGAAAAAAAGAATAAACATAAATGAACTGCATCTAAACATTTTTGAAGAAAGCTGTGAAATATATAGTGAAGCTGGCAAATTCCACACCTGCTCATCTCAAAGCCTGTCAAACATAATCCCTATATTTTTCTTTAGCAGAAGATTATGAAGTCTCCCACTAGAAACTCACCTGAATAAAAGCAAAGTAGAAACCTACACGTAAATCTGGATTTTAGGAAAATCAAGAGAATTTGGTCAGCCTAGGAAGAATGAGTGATGACATAGGGAGAAGGGTTTTCGTGCTAGCATTTTAAAGGCAGATGACAACTAACATTTTTCTGAAAAACCTTATGTTATCAGTTTAGTTCTTGTTTTCATTACATGCTGAGGGATAAGAACTGATTTGAAAGATGTCCTTTGAAAAGCAAAACTACTAATAAATCTCAAACATTTTATGATTGCTCAGGAAGCCAGGATTTTTCCAGTTTTCCAAGGTTTGTGAAAGATTAGAGTGGGACTTTTTGGCCAAGTCTTCTAAAATGCCTAGGTACAAGTTCTCTAATTCCATGTAGTTTGAAGTATTTTGTTTCAGCATTTGGCAATACTGCTACATCTCTGGATCAGTGTATTTTTTCTTCACATCTTTCTAAGCCAAGGTGCACTCTCTTCCTTCATTCCCATGGGTAAGACCAACAGAAGTGCTGAACCCTGCTTTGAACATAAGAAAGGAAGCTGCTACTGGAATATACTCTCTGAGAATGCTGCAGCTTGTAAACCTCATTTTCTCTGCTTCCAAAGGACTCCAGGTCTTTTGTTCTTGAGGGCACATGAAAATCCCATTGGGGATGGTCCTTACAGGGCTTCAGAGATCCAAAGTGTATGTTTGCGCATAAGGGTTGAGAAGATCTGAAGGAAGCGTGGGAAGGAGAAATCTGGTTTTTGCAGATAGCTATTTTAGTGCCCGAAAAAGCTTCTTCTAGTTTGCTAGTGCTCTTTCTTGTCTTAATTTGGTTGAATTTTTAAGTATCTGGTAGGCTGTCTAGATCCAGGAAAAGGTGCTCTGTTAATGTGCATGTAGAAATTGGGAATGGATAACTAAATAAATTGCCTCCTTAGGGGCACTATTATTACCCCAAAATGTGACGCCTGACATGTCTTACTGCTTATATACAACATTAAGCACTTATTACCATTGCAAGTTTTCTTATTTCACACAAAATCAACCTTAGAAGGAAAAGAAAGAAAGAAAGAAAGAAAGAAAGAAAGAAAGAAAGAAAGAAAGAAAGAAAGAAAGAAAGAAAGAAAGAAAGAAAGAAAGAAAGAAAGAAAGAAAGAAAGAAAGAAAGAAAGAAAGAAAGAAAGAAAAAGAAAAACCCTCTTGTTTACTCCTAATTCTTCTTTTGGCTAGGGTTACAAGAAGCAATCTCTTCAGCCCTGAGGGATGCCACTTCTGCAGCACATTGTAAAAATAAAATCCCACCCCCACATAACAAAAAAGAGCTCAGTGTTAGTTAGCCCAATTACACACACACACTTCAGTATTTCCACTCTTGGCATTCACCCTTTGCAAGTTTTGCCACATTATTAGAGACATTAGTGGTTGCTAATACACATGGATGTAATTAAGAGAGAGCAAAGAAAGGATTCACAAATAAGCAAATGAGCTTTGTATTTGGAGAGAGCATAAAAGCTGAATCACTTCTTCATTTTTCTGTTTAAAGCCTTGAAAGGAGGGTATAGACTGATGAGTATGAAGGGTCTTGGAACAAGGCTTTATATCATAGATATAAAAGTGGATTAAAGAGGGAAATTTCTTTTACGCTTTGTGCTGTTTCTCTTTTTATACCCTTTACGTCTGCTCTTCAAGGTGAGGAATAGTTTTTCATTTGGATCTGTGTAACAATGTTGTTGACACAGAGGGCATAATTCTACAGACCACTGAAGTTATCTGAGATTACTGGTAGAACATATTCAGTGCAATTTTTTTTTTCTTTTTTTTTTTTTTAATCTTAGCCCAAGAGACCTTGGTCATTTTCAGCCAAAATTTTACTAAAATAATTTAATTTCCTGATAACCTACTTTTCATCTATAAACAGCATCTATGTTCCCTCTTTTGGAGAATTTCCATTTGTGCATATTTCCGGCAGAACATTGTAAGAGCCTCACTGGGAATTACCACATAATGAATAAATGCCAATGCTGAGCTGAGATGCTGAGTTTACCTCCAAAGCTGTTTCTTTGTGCTTTCCAGGGACATTGACACCATTCTGATTTTACTTGGGACTCCAGAGGAAACCTTGAATAGAAACAATTTAAGACAAAGGATTCTGCCCTGTGTGCTACCCAGGGGCCTCAGGATTTTTATTGAGGTCACTAGGCAGTCATGAATACACACTGAATATGAACAGTTGTCCAATTGGCCTATATGAACAAAAATAGCCACTATATTGGCACTTATATCTGTGTTTTCCCTTCTGAAGATGTAGAGTTCCCCAATTTTTATGTGGGACTCTGGATAGAAAGAGGTTTGGAGGAGAGCAGAAAAGGATACAAGGCTGGAATCTCCTTTGCTTCACTGCAAACAGTTCAAATGTGTCTCCCCTGGGTACAGCTGGCTATCGGAATGAGTTCATGCAACAACTCAGACACACAAAGTAGGCCAAAACGTGGAGACATTCAGTGTATCTCAATTCAGATAGCAAGGTAGGAGCATGGTTTGACTGGTCCAGCTATACATATCAATAATTCAACTGTCTGGAGGATTTGCTCTCCTCTTTAGGAACAGTGGGTGCTCAGGAAGATGAATTGCTCTTTTCAGGAGCAGTAAAAAACCTTTTTTTCCAATCCAGTTTTTTAAAATAAAGTGCTGCAGACATTCAAAGCTACTTGAGGTTGCCCCTCATAGCCACCTTTTTTGAGGCATACAATTTGTGTATATGCCCTTAAAAAGAGAGTGAATAAACTGATAGTGAAATCTATGCATTGTCTACTAATTTTGGAGCTGATATGGGCACTTAATTCTAACTACCTGAGCAGTCCCATTGAGTTCAAAATGCATTACCCCAGTAAGACTCTGTCTTGACTTAATCATACTGAAATATTGTTCTCTGTCACAGTTTGAGCAATTGCTGTGAACAGGTGGATAATTGTAGGCAATTTCAACAGTACATGCAAACTGAATCAACTCTTGCAAGCAAATGTCAGGAGGGAATAGCAAGAAACATTTACTTACCAAACTTCTCAAGATTTCCTCAAAAATCTTCAGATCCAAGCACCCATGACTTTCATGAAATTAAAAGCTTTATTTTAAACACAGTTGTGGCAACAGGAGCTCGCTGGTGAATACCAAGGGAGCTTATGTCCCTCTCCTAAATTATCGGGTCTCCAACTGCAGTAATCCTATAAGATGTGAGTATTTTAACCTTGTCAGAAGTAAGGGAACATTTGAGATCTGGACCTTTTCCCTGCAGCACTGCCTGAGAAAAATCTTCTGGGGCACCAGGACTAACAACTTGATAAGGAGTTAATTGCCACTGGATTTGGTTTTATTATCAACAGGAAGCTAAGAGGTTTGTAGTCTGGCATAGTTTGCTTCCATAGCCATGAATAAATCATGAAGATGCTTAGGAGTGTTCATATATTTGACTTACAACATGTTTCCTAAGCTAATTAAGAAATATTCATCCAAATTATTTGGACTGTGGCACATATTCCATATTGGTCATGTCAGCATTATACATATTTTCCCCCTGAACCTACACAGTATTGACAGACTAGTTTGCACCATATGTATAACCCATGGTCTGCCTAGCAGCCCTAAATGAAAAAGGAGTAATTCTCTAGCGATGTTTTCTCTATGGATTTGCATCTCTCCCCAGATTATTAGATCTTCTTCATCCCCAGTTCATAATACCTAATCACCCTGCTAGCATGTGCTCAATTATTTAAAGCCTAGCCCTTACTTATTGAATTTTATAATTTAAACTAATAGATCAGAGGTTAACTGGCTCAATATTACAAAAGGAGTCACTGGCTCAGAAACAGAAAAGGAGTCAGGATTATGTTGAGTTCCCTGATATTAGTAATGGGGCTTTAAAGAGAGAACAGAGAGCAACAAATGCCAGCCACAGCAGGGTACAAAGGAGAAAGTCAGTATTTACAGACATCTCCCACATGAACTGCAGACAGTTCTGAGCAGGTTCTACCACCTGCTGAATGGTTTTCAGCTGGAGCTTGATAAAGTCAACAGAGAAGCTTCCAGACTGCAGTGGATCGGATCAGGGCCAGGGAAGAGATATCAAAAAAGCAATATCTTATCCAATTAAACCTGAATACTCTTAACACTAAAATAGATACAGTATCATTAAATGACTGTCCTGAATGGACAGGAATGATACAGAGTTCTCCTCAATCAGGCAGAAATGATACAGGGTTAATTCTCCATTTCTCATCTGTTTCCCCTCACATTTTGTATGTGTTAAGGATATGGCAGTGATAATGCTGTAGGCTTTTCAAGATACAAGGGAAGTAATGTGCATAGGGCAAGACGACTTTATTTTTATTAGACTAGCTGATATAGTCAGAAAAAGCATAAAAGCTTTTGATCATCTTTTACATACCTATGGGGTAAATGGGCTGCTTGCCATGGTATGAGGGGAGGACAAACTCGATGGCCAGCAGCTTTGATCTTCCAGATAATGATAAAGTAAAATCCCAGTCCCACTAACCCCGGTGCATTATAGAAGTGTTCAGAGCCTTTTGTTTTTTCTTTCTTCCTTTTTTTTTTTTTGAGGTTCAGATGTAGTCAGCTCACTGAGGAATGGCTACCATGGGCTAGCTGAGCCTTGATAACCATCCACAGGCACTGCAGCCCACAGCAAGTACAGTGTAATTCAAGTTATTTTCATCTCAGTGGAAGAAGCTTAAGCCTCATTATCTCCCATTTACCAGGATTTACAGTGCTCCCAATACAGTTATTTCTGCTATTCTTGTCTTGTCTTTTCAGATACACAGAGTAATATTTTATGCCTCAGTTATGAACTTAAGTTTAGACTGGTTTCCAACAGCCTTTTCCCTGGTTTTTAGGGGGGAATTTTTGACAGTTTGGATTAATTTTACACAAGCAATCTCTTTTTACAGTAACTGTAAACCACATCACCCTTCTCCCAACACAAGTCACAGAAGCAATTTCTCCCACTTAAGCAAACAGCAGTTTTACTATTACTGAAATCAGGATTTCAGTTCATGCTTCTCTTTTCTTTATAAGCATCAGCTCAGCATAACCAGCCTCTTCACAGAAATTGTTCTAAACACTCCCAAATGGTGGGACTCACACAAAGCTTATCTGAAGACCAGGATTTAAGAAGTCAAATCTCTTCTATGACTCAAATTATTAGGCCAACTATTCTAAAAGCCAAAACATTCCTAACCCTGTTGTTCTCAGTATTTATTGTCCAGGGTAGGAGCTCACATCTGTACAATAAATGAAATCATTCCCTGTTGAGGATGATCTCTCTAATTGCAGAACTCAGTAGCTTTCAGGCTTTTAAAACCACCCTGCTCTTTCTAAGCCAAACAATTCCAATTACCCTTTTTAGCACTAGTGTAATTGCTTGCAGTATCTTTTTAACACCCACGCTGAACACAACGTTTTGGCACTCTAACAATAGCCTTTTACCTGGAGTTTGCTTTTGAAGGCGTGCAAGCTTTTAGGGGAAAGGTAAAGCAAACAAAAGACTGGTTTTGAATTCATTGAAGAGCACTGAATCATTTTAAGAAGCTGAATTCAGTGACACTCAGACTCAATTATCTGCCAAGAGGTGAACCTAAGCCTCTCAAATTTATAGAGTATTCCCGATTCCAAAACAAGACGTTAGCAGTCTGTATGAAAGCTGACAGCAAAAGAAAACAGTTGTTGTGCAGCAGACAGTAGGATTCAAAGCACTTTGCCCGGCTCTGAGGGCTGATAACTAACTGGGTCACACCAAGATCAGCGGTTAGTAGCGGCCAAGAGCAGAGGTGCAAAGAGGAATTCGCTTGCAAGCTGCAAGTTTGCCACAAGAATATTCCTGCCCCCATGGAGTCCCCATGTTTTCATTGTGAACCTTGCCTTTGTGTGGGGGATTTTGTGCTAGTGTTCTCCAGCCTTCCTTCCCTCTGGCTAAAAATCATCAAAACAAAATACCTCCTTCACAGAGCTCTTAATGCCTGGCTCCTCAGCAGAGGCAACACCACCATGCCTTACTTTGAAAATGCCGTCAAAAATCCAAAGAAAACTATTCAGTTCATTGTGTATCTTGGCAGGACACCCTCAAGCCTTCAGCCTTCCTGGCACCTCAGCACAAGGAGAAATGGAGATGCCCACCTGACAGATACCAACCTCTGTGCAGGAGGAGCACGGACCCAAGAGCCTGGGTCCTCCTTGGCTGCAAAAAAAAAAAAAGCAGGTTTTTGGCAAATCACCTTCTGGGACAGTTGCTTTGAAAAAGTTTAGCAGGGAAAATCCAGTCTGATTTCTTTTAGGGTTTTTTGGACTTGACACCATGGCTGTTCCTAAGCTGGGCACCATGGAGAATCGGCCCTTGGGCTATGCAGGGCCATGCTCGAGGGCTCCCCATAGCTTTGGTTCAGCCTCCAAATCCTGCAGGAGGTGATGGTTGGTGTCAGAAGCAGGTCATGGCCCTATAGGCTTCTGTAATACCACCTGCACCCCATACCTCCTCTGGCCCCAGTTTCCCAATTCCTTGGTGGTAATTGCAAGCTACCAGCCTCTTATGATCTTGTAGATGGAAATGGCATGAAATGAGATGCACCTTTCATAATAATTGATAATTGTAGGAAAAGAGAAGAACTTATCCAAAACCATGAGCCCAGCTTTGATTATTTAGGTGTCTTTTGTCTTGTCATCTGAAACAGTGTCCTATCCAAATTATAGCTCCATATGTACAGATATGGTCTGTTATATTTCACCTTCTATGAAGGGAATGTGGTTCTTCGATGAATGCCATCAGCAATGCCACCAATATCCTTGTTAGGAAAATATTGCCTTATTTCTGAGGAAATGGGCTTGCCTTTAACAGACCAGGAGAGTTTTATGTAACCACTGACTAATGTCAACAAGATTTCTACAATAATTATCCTCTTTCCAACTCCAGTTTCCAAGAAATCCACCAGCAGCAATTATTTATCAGTTTATATACAATCACTGCTGGAATTTCCTTTACATCAGCAACACATACCTAATTATTTTTAGTGATCATGTTATGTAAAACACTTCAGTGACCAGGACCTAAAATTAACAAGATTTTGGGGAGGTAAAAAATAAAAGACCATCGTATCTCATTTGACTTTACTGAACCAAATTTATTTTTATGAGATTCACTTTTTTAAGCCATCATTTTTACCTGCCTATTTTATTATTATTTTTTTGAGTTAGGAAATAATTCACATTGTGAAACTGCCACCATTTTACTGACATTAGTGATGAGTATTTCTGGAGATGTGCTTCTGGTAGTGTCCTGTAATGAGACGATTCTGCCATCAGTGAGTTTGGACAGACTTTGAGATGCTGCTTCCGGGGCTGACAAACTGGAGGCATTTTAGAGGCAATCAGGGTATTGCCAGACACTTCCTAGTCCTTGCACAGCACCACACAGCATCAACCCCATCACACAAGTGCTCCTTGCTGCCCTGGGGCAGCCGTGCTTCCAGTATGCCCTAATCAAGCTGCTCCATCTATGCTATATCACTACTCCTTACAGCTGCTCTAGCTCAAGTACAGAAATACACTTAATGGGGCAGAGACAAGTGTCCTACTGCTATTATTCCTAGATGTGTTTACCAGTAAGTGATAGTTAAAAGTCCTCAAATGGGTAAAAATATTTCTTTGCATCCCAATACCAGACAAGTCATGAAAGAAAGCATAGAAATACAAACAGATTTTTATTTTGGAGGGATGAATGTGGTTTCCGAGGTCTGTCTAAAGACTTTAGAGTCTGTGAGCAGGTGATTCCTATGGCCATTTAATCCTTGCCTAAGCTTAGAAGTAGCGTTAACAAAAGCTGAAGAGTGGGAGGATTAAAATGATACATCTCAAGGGAATCCAAGAGATTCCTTCCAAAAATCCAGTTCACAGCACTACTGCAGGGAAAGACAATTTATATATTGCAAAGCGTGGGCCAGACTCTGAGTCGTCTTATAATAATCTCCATAGATAGCAGAGGTGGGACAGCAGAGGAAGGAAGTACAGTGCCAAGTGATTTTTTTCCCTCGTTACAAATCAAGACACTTATTTATACATTTTTCATTTTTTAATGTTTACTTACTCAGTATCTCCTAAAATGAAATCAAACCCGATGTTTGGAGAAAGACAAGCAAAGGACAACAACCCAGCAAAATCAGTAGCCACTTTTGAACCAGAATGCGTACATTCATCTCCCAAGCTTTTTTGGATTGGTCCTGGCTATAAAATGGGAAGAAGTAGGAAAGAGCCCTCATCCACACTGGGAAGGTGGAAGGCAAAGTGGGGCTGGAGGCAGGCTGCGCTCTAGAGAGGTAGGAGCAGGGTCCATGGGAGAGACAGTTTGACCCTTTTGTTTTGTTTGCATTGTGGCTTTCTCCACATAGTGGCGAAGGGAGTGGTGCCTCCTTATCCATTATGGCTGCTGCTGATTGCTGGAAATTGTCTCTCATTTAAAATTGTTGTTTTTCAGCTCATGTTGACTCCTTGTTTGGAGTTGCCCTGTGCTCAAGACCAACATCAGTAAAAAACAGCATTTTCAGGAAAGAAAGTGTGTGAAGGTTGGGTGGGATGTGGCTCTCCTCCTCCCTCACCACCAGGCTCTTCATATCAGGCCATGAACAAGTCAAACGGGATGTTTTTTAAAAGATGGGGCCTCATGTTCTGAAGTTAATGGAGCCACGTGTATTACAACAGAGAAAGAAAAGTCATTAAGCCTGATTTATGTCTACCTCTGGAGTACTACCAGTGACAGCAACAGCAGAAGATTTAGGAAGAAGAGGTGTTGTTTAGGTCTCCTCAACACACCTAGATATGAGACACTGGAAAACTACCAGGGCTTCTCTGTGATAAGGAAAGACAGCAGTACAGGAAAGCAAAAGTGAATATGAATTAACTTTGCCCCAGGGAAGGCACGGTACCAAGGGATAAAGCAGCTTTGCTGAGCTCATATGAAGGACCATTAGCTATGAACTGTGTAGGTCCAGTACTATCAGAAGACAGTGGGTCTGTTGTAGTGGCTCAGGGGAAGGTGTAATTAGAAGGACCAGCAGCTAGCTCTAACATTGGTCTATGGAGCATTTAACATTAAATTGATGGGTCTTTCTGACCATTTCCTACACAATTCCAACTCCATTGCTCTCCTGTTTCGATCATTCCCTCCCAAAAGAGCACACACTAACAGAAGGCTTTGCTGTCCTGTTCTATTGCCAGCCCTTTCTCACACACCCACACACATAAACACACACTCTGGCTCTCCAAAGAGTCAGAGAAATTCAGCCCACGCATCACAGGGACCCTCACGACCTTCTACTAGGCAAAACATCGGGCAGTCTGAATCACCCATTGCTCATGCTCCTGGTCCACATAGACTTCCTCTGTGGAGCTGCAGAGGAATAAGACAGGCCATACCTCAGTAGGAAGAAGAAAAGGATGGATATCTGGAGATAATAGGGAAATATGTAAGGATAATATCTTCTCTATTAGGGAATATAACACAGAATGCAGGGCAGGAAACATAATTATTCTAGAATTCATTCATTAATTGAATTTAATTCAGTAATCCTCACTTCCATGTACTATTATTTTTGTTCAGATCCCACAGAGACAGGATATTAATCTATCATCTTGATAAGTAGTGCTATAACATCACGTACAGTGACGGAAATGCAGCCAACCAGCCTAACAAGAGGCACCTGAACTATTCAGTTAAGACAAAACAGAACCAGCAAATCTCCCTTTAAAGAAGAACTGGAGTAGGGAGATAAGTTCCTGCATGAAGAAGAAGTACAAACAGGTAGGTTTTCATCATGGAGGAAGCAGTCTGTGAAAGAAAGAGGAAAGTATCACTTTTCTTTTTTCTAAAAGTAGGTAGAAATCCTATTCCATAAATAACTTAGAAAGAAGCTGGAAAAAAAAGGTGTGAATGTACAACATTGAAAATAGCACTGCATTCACCAGCAGGGAAACTAATAGTTGTTTCCACATATATTATAAAATATGGGGGGTAACAGTCTTAAATGGGCTCCCAGACAGAGAATATCGTTAATGAGGATGGGTTTCAGTAACAAGCTGTACAGAAGTGTCCTCTGTATTTGAAAAACTGTCTTTTTTCCATCCAGATCAAGTTGAATCATCTTTTCTCATTCTCCAAATTAAAATGGATGCAATAAAGCAAAAATTTTAATGTATAGCTTAAGAGAGGATATAAATTCCTTTTCTAAGGGAAAAAAATACAGTGCATGGGAAAGTTCTTGTGCAAATTGGAGATGAGATTCTTTCTGAGGGGAGCAATATGAACTTTCATAAAAATGTAGAGGCAAGGAGAGATTTGCAATAATAATTTCAATCAGGTGGGCAGAATAAATATACAAAAACAATGCATAAAGAAAGTACAGCAAAAGGAGCAACACAAAACCTAAATGCATACAGTATATTACCTGTAGGAGGACAAAGAACGGGAAGCTGATATCACAGAGAAAGGAGTGGGAGTAATCCCTAAAGCAGAACAGGGTCAAAGTCAGTACAGGTCTGTAGTATTAGGTTTTATAAATAAGATTTACTTAAGCATCAGTGACTGGAAAAAGCAGGTGAAGTGGGATTGAATTGTTATGTGAACCTCAGTAGAATTATTATTCAGCTGCAGAAGACTGAAAAAAAAATTGTCAGGTTCAACTCAGTTATGATAGTGATGGACTCAAAAGATGATTGTGACCCAAAACTTTGACAGAAAAAAAGAAGTTATATCCTGACATTTTAAATAAATAAATAAATAACCCCCCCACCATTCTCTTTGCAGGACAAAAAGATAGGGTTATAATTTTCATCCTGACATTTCATTGAATAGCCAGGACAATTAATAATGTTAAGAAATGGAAAAAATATAAGACTGCAATAAAAATATTGTGACAATAGTCCAGAAACTTTTTTGAACATCAGATAACCTAACCATAGCGAAAATATCCAGACCATGTAGTCTTAGGTGTCTCTTAGATCTAGAAAAGTGCCTTTTTGATCTAGAAAAAGCTCTCTTCATAAAGAGAGAAAAATATTAGTGACTGCTGGTTTGAGAACCAGGGTTTGTGCTGATGCCTTCTGAATTCATGAGAAGAAGAGCCTCCCCTGTGCTTTCAGAAAACCTTGCTGAGGAAGCTCAGAGCATCCTTGCACTTAGTCCCTGGTGGAAGAGAGAAAATATTTGGCTTCAGCTCAGTCTGAAGGAGGAAGGAGAAATCTCTCTATGCCTTTTACTTTTATTAAAGCTGGTAAATTTAAAACATGAAATGGGCTTTTTCCTTTTAAGTAACTCAGCAGAGGGCTGCTGAAAGTTACTATTTCCCCATATACTACTTTTACCCATAAATAACTACAGAATGCACAAACAGCTTGAAGCTCTAAGAAAAGTTGTTTCAGGTTTTAAAAAAAAAGAGAAATAAAGATAGCTAACATAGTGTAAATATTAGAGGTAGATTGCTTGTAGGTGTATAATATGTATTTACTTCTGCTTGTAGTTTAGTCAATGATTTTGAAAGTCCCTCCCAAAAACAGGAAAAAGACTTATGGCATTTTGGAACCAATCCAATTTCTACTGCACTCCCCAATATTCCAAGGAAATCAAATGTTTTCTCAGGGAAGGTGTAAAGCAACAGAATTAAAATTGCATAGTCCATCTTATCCAGGGCAATGTAGATAGACCTATGCAGGGCCAACTGCTCCAGTCAGAAACCCCAGAGTAAATTCACTTCATAGCAGCCACACTGAAATTTCTCTAAATGCTCACCAGTGTGGCAAGGAACAGAAGAGAGCCCGATGCCAAGTGCCAGAGTTGTTG
>VXBL01009105.1:29612-162758 GCA_013400195.1 Aramus guarauna | reverse complement strand
CAAAAAAAACCCCCAAAAACCCAACCAACAAAAAGAAACCAAAACCCAAACCATATCAACAAGACTTACAGCCCGCATGGACTTCAAACCCAGATTGCAGATTGATACAAAAATAGGTACCTGGCAGAGACACACTCTTTACAACTCTTTGTGCATGCAGGAAGAAACATGCAGAATGTCAATGCTTACACCAAATATTAACAATAATTGGCTGTTGTAGTTTCAGTGAGACCTGTAGAGTGGGGAAAATGGAAGAGGTCCCTGATATCTCAGCAAGACGTCTCCCAGGGACCAGCAAAACCAGAAGGTGCTGGTTTACTTCCATCTCCCTCCAGAGTCAGCGTAGGTGAAGGGAACACTCAGGAATCAACCAGGCAATATGGAACAAAACAGACCTCACAGGGCAACTCTGCATGGTGCTCCCACAGCATAAATGCACTGAGAGCCCCATTGGAGGACAGTGGTGGAAGGAGCCCTTTCTGGTGATGAGAAGTGCTGAGCTGTTTCTCACGACCTTCAGCATGGGTGACTGCCTGTGCCCTCTCTACATGCCCTTGCTCATCAGAGTTGCTGAATGACTTTTTAAACAAAATAAAACCAGAAGGATCTCCAGCTGCTGAGACAACCTAGGACAAGCTTCTTGTGCAAAGTACTGTTCTGAAGAGATAATCATTCAAAGCTTAAATGCTGCAGGAGCTGTGACCTCTTAGCTTTCATGCGTGAGCTGCATAGTAATTCCCACCCTTCACCTGCTCCTACTGAACTTTTGCTGTCTTTTCCTCCAACTCTAAATCCAGTGCTTGCCCTCCAGAGTCTCTCAGAAATCAAAAGCAAGCTGCAGAGCAAAGCTGTCGTGTTTTGCTGTGGTTATACAACTGACAGCTTGCAGTCTTCCCAAGAACAGAGGTGCAAAACTTTAAAGAACCTTGCAAGTGCAATGTAGTTGTTTCACGTGCGTTGATCTTGCTGTTCCATGTTTCCAGGTGAACGAGTGGCATATACAGCAAGAAGGGGTGAGATATTGCCTCTACACACAGTGGGAACAACAGTGTGATATAAGCCAGTGTTAAATCCTGATTGTCGTGGTTTAACCCCAGACGGCAACTAAGCACCACACAGCCACTGACTCTCTCCCCCCACAGTGGGGTGGGGGAGAGAATCAGAAGAGAAAACTTGTGGGTTGAGATAAAACCAGGTTAACAGGTAAAGCAAAAGCCACACACCAGCAAAGTAAAACAAGGAATTCATTCCCCACGTCCCATGTTCAGCCATCTCCAGGAAAGCAGGGCTCCATCATGCGTAACAGTGACTTGGGAAGACAAATGTCATCGCTCTGAATGTGTCCTCCTCCTTCCTTCTTCTTCCCCCAGCTTTATATATATGCTGATCATGATGTCATATGGTATGGAATATCCCTTTGGTCATTGGAGTCAGCTGTCCCAGCTGTGTCCCCTCCCAACTCCTTGTGCACCCCCAGCTACTCGCTGGTGGGGTGGGGTGAGAAGCAGCAAAGGCCTTGGCTCTGTGTCAGCACTGCTCAGCAGTAACGAAACCATCCCTGTGTCATCAACACTGTTTGCAGCACAAATCCAAAGCACAGCCCCATACCAGCTACTGTGAAGGAAATTCACTCTGTCCCAGCCAAAACCAGCACACTGATGTAGTTGTTTAGCGCTTGTACACACATATTACCCCTCAGACCTGGTCTTGACTCTCCATCAGTTTTTACATGACCCTTGGTGCCATTTTGAAGGCTAAGAAAAAGTTTAGAAATAACAGCAGGTGAGATTCTTCAGAAAGGCTGCTTTTCAGTTAGGAGGTGGAAAGGCTAGGGGTAAAGCAGATTGGCAGGAATGCTTAAAACCATCGTCCCTGTGCTCCAGCAGTGTCTAGATAGGGATGAGGAAACAGTCTCTTCTGTTGACTGTTAAAACAACACGAGACTGGAATAAAACATTTAATGGATTACAGGAATCATAGAGGGGCCAGTGGATAAAATTATATGGGATGCCCTTTTCCATTGATTCCTGACTTAAATCCCAACACAAGGTTTCCTAGCCTAGCTGTCAGGCTACTGCGATCCATTTCTACACCCACGATACGTACAGGGCAGCGTGGTGGGAAGGCTGCCAGCTGTGTGAAAGGAAAGGTTGGATCCTCAACCAGTCCCTCCCTGTAGCTGGCCACAGGGAGACCAAGCACATCTTTTCAGAGAAGATGACAAGAAAGTCTTGATTTCCTTTGCAATCGCAAACGAAAGCAGCCAGTTACATGACTCCTAAGAGAAAATATATCAGGTGCTCCACAGCAATTCAATATGGCTGATGGATGAGGTAAGATCCTCAAAATAAAAGTGAGGAAACTTCTAGGAAAAGTATAAATGTCTTAAAACCTTTTAAAATGTAAATCTCTGTCAGTTGAACAACCTGACCAGGTAGGTATTTTCACTGCTTTTAGGAGGAAGATGTAACCAGCACAGAGGTTATAGACAATGTTTCCTCCTTTGTAATTTAGTCCCATGTCTTCCCCAGGGAACGAACAGCCAGGTTCAAACTGCCTCTTGTTCTTCTAGCAAATGAAATACAGGGCAAATTTGCTGCATTCTTTATATTTGCAGTCATTAGCCTTTTAAATTAGAGGTAGGAATACTTGAAAGGACACACTCTAAAGTACTTTTCCTACAGTTCAACTTTGTTTTCGTTTTCTCTTCGTAGTTTGCAACAGCCTCTTAGGAGCTTAAAAATAAACGCTGTTTCCTTTTCCTACCAAACGTGTCTTTTTCCATTTGTCAAACACTAATTCCCCGCACCCCTTGTGTTACTAATTAAGCTTAAAATTAACACACAAGTGAACAGATAGAACCTCGTATGCACATCTGCATCATCAGAGATGACAGGAAAAGAAATGTTATGTCAAGTCCCTATCCTCACAGCACGTCTCTCGGAGCACAATGATAGTAAAACCAGTGAAGTTTCAAGCCCTGCTATTCCACATGGGTAAATATAAACAACACCGGATCTTCAAGGCAATTTTCACCGATTCTCAGATGAAGGGCAGGGAGAAAGACATTGGCTCAGAAAAGTCCACAAAAAGCTACCAAAATTTCTATCTGGCATTTGCGTCTCCTGGAAATTCCCTCCCTTCTGATTGATGTATAAAGAGAACAATATTTACAACAAGCCAACGGGCACGGCAGTTGACAGACAACCGCCTGCGGAAGGTGCAGCTTGAAATATTATAGAAAAAGGAGGAGGTTTTAATGGTGTCAGAAAACCAGGCTGTCGCACCCTTTTGTGCACCACAGCTAATGAGCTGCCATCAGATAAGGCACTGAGATTATTTCATGTCCATACAATAGGTTTAAGAGACTGACTTTTCCTCTACTCTGTATGTTATTTTTCTACACGTTGAAAGGTGAGAGGTGAGTGCGTTTTGGAATAATAATTTTAGAATAACAAAGTTTGCTCCCACTTTCCAAAGCCCCAAACAAGAAAATCAAACCCTGTGTCATACTGGTTTTTCTAAATATTTTACTTACCTGTAAATTTCTTTTAAAATCTATAAATATATAAAGCTGCAAGTTCTGGTCTGATTGACTTGTATTTGGCATAGAGAAGTCCTACTGGCAACCAACTCGTTAACCCTCTGAAAGCCACATTTTTTTTGGAAAGCAGAGAAAATTCCTCTTAATCAGTAAAGGAAGGGTTCATTCCACCCCAAAGAAACCATCTGAAAGTCAGAAATAATCTGACAAGGTCAAGGCAGGTGTCTGAACTTCCTCTATTTATATGTAGGACACATGCGGACATGCTACTCTCCACCGAGACACCCTATTTTTAGGCAAGTAAAGCTCATGGCAGAGGTCCCAGGGTTTGTGTCACTGCTGTGTCTGAAATATGAAGCACCCAGATAGAAATCTGACCTTGAGGTCTCTTTCCCTCTTTGATAATTATTTCCTCTCGCTAAGTCTAAGAGGAGCAGTGACAAGGGCTGTGATTACATGCATGAAGGAAGCATACTAATACAATTGAAATGCTAATGGCTCTAGACAACTTCCAAGAAGGTATTTTCTGCCAGTGAGCACTGAAAAACCACAGAGCAACTCTTTTCTGTCTCAGCCTACTCACAGAAGAGCCCATGAGCCATTTCAACACTTAGACAATGTTGTCCTCTACACTGCACTAAAGGAAGCCTATGTGCACGCAGGAAAAAACAAACCACCTTTGGTTTCATTGGGAAGACACAAGCAGGAGGTGCTACCCACCATGGGTAACGGTGAAGGAATTAAGGTCATGCATGGCATGATTCCCCTGATTAGAAGTCTACTTTAATCCTCAAATATCTGGGACCAACACCATCAATATTCTTATTCCTACCTTCCTCCATATTCTGATTTCACTGGGACTTATCCATGGAGCAGAGCACTGGGGCAGTGGCTTACAATAGTGGCATGTCTGGTAAAAATAATCTTTACCAACAGAATTATAGAGATGTGACCTATGGAATGTATCTTTTCTATTCCTGAATTTTTCAATAAATTTACAGCAGCTAACTGCAGAGGGAGAAGCATGAAAAGGCTCAGTATTTTATATGCAAATGTTTTTCCCATTTTGAATTAAACTTTTGATTGTTTTCCTCAAGTTCTGACATTCCCAGGTTCAGCTGTCTCCCAGAGCAAATTTCATATCAGATTCTTCTCCCTCTCCCTGCAGTATTCATGGATTGTAACATCCAAAGAGATCAATTATAATGCCAGCTCTTATCTCCTGTGTCACCTGGCCACAGAATTTCTTGCCTTTATTGAAGATACTCCTGCATCAAGCTGAGTAATTAGTGTTTGTCTAAAGCATATCCCTTCAGTATTTCATGTTACTTCTTAACTAAATATAGGCTATTTAGAAAAGCTCTAAGAGCTGTTCTTTATATTATCAACCCACCAAACCACTTCAAGCTTGTATCTCCAGCTGATTTATGCCTGTTTTCTGACACAGAGCCATTTCCTTTAGCTCAGAAGGTGGCTTAATGCCTGTCTGGCTACCTAAGTGGCAATTCCATCTTTAATTAGAAAGTACTATTTCCACTACTCCACGTGTCCAGGAAACAAACTGTTTGTAATATTTACTCTGTACAGAACTGATCAGAAAGAAAATTTGGCAAGGGTTCTGCAGTTCTGCACCAGAGGCTGGGAGTAGAAAACACAGTTATTAGAAGAGATAAATTCAGCCCTCATTCTACCAGATTCAGGATGAGAAGGACAGGACTGTTATCAGCTAGGCAAGACTGAGATTTTAACATGTTTCTGCCAAAGTGCACGCTGACATTCTCCACCCAGACTCCAGAAGTAATGCACACACATGCACACTGCTGTGTCCTCATTTCTATGCAGAGTGAAGAACTTACCATAACTGGTGCTCAAATACCACCACTTCCATTTCTCCCCTTGGAAACTGAATGCCACTTAAGTACTTATAATTTCTATACCGAGAAGTACGTTTTCTAAGGATTACGGTCACCTTGAGCAGGGGATGAAAGCAACAACAAATGCAGCTTCCCCATCATTATTTCATTACATACCCTGATGCCAAACAGCCTCTGCATGATAGTATCCAGCCTGTACTCCCATAACAGAGTCCAGGGCAACCAGGTTTGACAGCGGAGATGCTGAGAAGCAGCCCAATGGAAGAGGTGATGCAGAAGGAGCAAAAGCAGCATCTGACAGCCTGGCATGGGCAGCATCTCCAAGAAGGTGATACTATGGGAGAGCAAAGACCCGTGTGAAAGACTGAGAAGGGAAAAAAAAAACTATAAAGGGGTTTCAGGGAAAGACTCAACCTTGTCACCTGCTGAAAGCTACAGAAAGTCAAGGCAGCCACCTCTGAGAACCAAGGTGAGCTAAGCACTAGAAGGTGTGTTGTATACACAGACTCAAGAGCAGACATAAGGCTGGTTGTGAGGAATTCAGTGGGCATAGCTGAAATTACTTAGTTCAGAGACTCCGGTGTGGGTTTAGTTTGGTTCATAGAGAGTGGCTGTGTCAGCCTTGTGTCCCACAGAGAAAAAGGATTTCTGAAAGTAGAATGAGATATGTAAGGCAGAATGAAGCAGTATAATTTGGGACTTATTTATAAGGAGCATATTTTGAATGGGAAGTATAAAATACTCATAAACATAGTAAAATGCTGGACTCTCCATCTTGAGAGACAGCTGAATAATGACTGAGTAACATGCTGAAAGCTGTGCAAAAAAAGAAAATCAACCCAAAGCATAAAGGTGGTACAGGAATTTATGAGCAAGACCATTTGCTCCAGAGAAGGATTCAGCAGGCAATGTACTAAAATTATAAACTCTGTCCCATCTTCCACATCCAGTGGAAATACAAGAAGGGAGAGGTCACACAGTCCCTCATCTATCAGCACTGTGAGTCCTTCATGCAGCAGCTCTTGTTCGACCCATCAAGCAGGCACCTAAACAGCGCTATCTGGAAACCAGATGTAAAAAACCTCACAGGCTTCCAACTCTACTGACAAGGGAATGATGCTGCTCCTCTAAAGGTCTCCAGTAGGGAATTGTCATTCTTTTATATTTGTCTGCTAAATTACTCATTCAGTCTTGCAGGTGTGCAAAACAAGTATGTATTGATCTCAGGATTCATTGTGATATATTGACAAAGACTGGGATGCTGCAATACCATTAAGCACAGGCGACTACTAATATTTCCGCATACTCAGTCCACAAGACGCCTATCATCTCCAGCTCATTTAATCTGAGCTATTGAGATTTCTCTTCATTTACAAGATTGGATATTTCCATGCTTCCTTCCTGCTGGTTAGTTAACCTGCTTTTTTTCATAGCAATCATATTACTGCATTGTGAGAAGGATGGGCAAATGCAATGGGGTTCAGACGTGAGCTTTGCTCTTTCCTCCCAAGCATCACAGAAATTATCCATTAAAATTTAACACAGTATTTTTAGGCATAACCCAAGTCTACTGTTTCAATCACTTTTTTAATCCAGTAGAAACAGTCTTTATAATTCAATTAATATCACACTACAGTGCTCCCAATGGCACATTACAGCCATGCAGGAAGAGAATCCAACCCAAAACACAGAGAAACAAGAGGAAAACTAATCAAGCTCTTTACATTGTCCATGCTGTGAAAGGTCTGCTTACAAAAAGCAGTGGCATACCTGTGAAATATTAAATGCAGGATAAAATTCCCGCTACTTTAATAATATAAGGACCCAGTAGGCCAGGACCCGAAACCATGGAAATGTTATCTGCAGTAGAGAAACTATTGGACAGTTGCAGGGCCAGACCTGACAACCACATTTCCTTACGTGCTGTTACTGCGACTCCCCGTGTAGCTTTCCGGGCAGATCCAGCCTCCCTACCCGCCCACGGCAGCTTTTCCTCCCCTACCCCAACAAGCTGTCCGCTGTGGCAAATTTGGAGGCAGAGCTGGGCACGCATCTGTAATACATGGATGAAAATGCTTTGTTCTCTCTTTATGGAAACAATGTGAGATCACAACAATGTTATTTTAGGATTTTTTTTTTTTTCATTTGAACAAAATTACTCTGAAATTTTGGGTTGAGGTACCTATCCCAGGTGGCACATTGCCACCGAAAAATGAAATGTGACAGAGCTGGAATGCAAGTTGTCCATTCACCTAACGTATGTTCTCCGTCTTATTATGACAGCATGACAACGGAGGAAAAGGCCAATACAGAAGGACAGAAAGAACTTCCTACCAAGGGAAAATTGTTTTCTTTATGATCCCTAAGTCATTTCACAGTTAATATGTACACAAGCGCATTTTTCTTCCTGTTCATAAGCCTCCCATCTCTGTTTTAACAAAAGCAGTTTCAAAGCCATTAGGTATCAAGAATGCCAATGAACCTGCCTTTTATATTGCAGCACATTGTTTTCTATAGGGTAACTGGATCTCACAGTGTCTTACATTTTGCTAATAGATGCAGTTGTTTTACTAATCCAATCTGGCCAAAAATGGCACTTGTATATTTCACTGTAAGTTCAATGACTCATGGCATAAGAGCTGGCACATAATTCTAACTTTGTATGAGCTTTTAGTCTTCTTTTGGAAAGATAATCACTTTGCAGGATTCCCTCCTCTTGCCCATCAAATGGACACTGTTCTTTAAGAGCTTTTAGCTTTACAAAAAAGACATTGATGAGCTGGGTTTAGGATCTCAGCAGCTTTATTATTGCTTTTTCCATTACCCACACTTACATCAGCCTTACCACAGCTGCCCTCCACCTTCTCTGTGCTCTGGCCTCTCTCCATTACCTTCCTAGCAGGTCCATATTTCATTATATGATGGTCAGGGGAAACAGGACTAGCTGGAGTGACACACAACAAGACACAGTCTTGAACATTGCCCAGAGAGGTCCATAAATCTTCTTTCTACTGTTTGTCCAACTGAATCCAGGTATTCTTTTCTAATAGATCAAGTGCAGACCTCTCACCTTTTTCTTTAAAGGTCCTAGATAAATCTGCCTGCCATATGATCTCCTTTCCTCCTGTTTCTCTCATACTTCTACCCTACAGCCAACTTGCCTCCCCCCAGAACTCTACTTAAAGCCTGCAGCTTCACTGCACTGACCCTGTTGAAGCAGATCCCCTGCCTTGATGTTCAGAGCAGCTTCTTGCCCTCACAGATATGCCGGTTAACTTACTCTTTTCTTTTCTCTCCTCTCTCCTTTGTCTTCTTTACATGGAGCTTACCAAGATTTCCACCTTCTCCACATCTGTCCTGGTTTCAGCTGAAATAATTTTCTTTCTAGTAGCTGGTATAGTGCTATGTTTTGATTTAGGGTGAGAATAATGTAGATAACACACTGATGTTTTTAGCTGTTGCTAAGCAGTCAAGGGCTTTTCAGCTTCTCATACTGGCCTGACAACAAGAAGAAGCCCAAGAAGCTGTGAGGGGACACATGCAAGACAGCTGACCCAAAGGCATATTCCATACCATATGACATCATGCTTTGTATATAATTGAGGGGTAGGCCAGGAGATGGTTCAGCTTGAGAACTAGCTATCAGCTTCAGTTGGTGAGCAATTCTGCTGTGCATCACTTGTTTTGCATATTTATTATTGTTACTGTTACTGTTAAAGACTCGAGACAAAGAAAATCTTACAGCTTTGCCCAATAATGTCTGTAATGTGTCTTCCCTGGTGGGAAGCCAGTGGTAGTAGACCTCTGTGTGTGTACATGTGCTTTACACAAAGGAGGTTTGCCACGTGCCTTGCTCTGGCAGTTCGGGGATTGTCAGCAAAATGTCCCCTGATGTCTTCTGCATGGTCACACAAATGCACAAGAACTCTGCATTAAGTGCAAACGTGAGTGAAAAAAAGCCCATCCTATGGGAACAGTTTGTCACATCTGGAACTTATTGTGTCATAGAGAAAAGTAGCAATTTGAACTGACCAGGATACGTCTGTGCAGCAGGAAGGATGCTTTACAGGTAAATGGTCATTATTTTAATTTCCATGTGTAACAACTAATTATTCTCACCTTGTTAGCATTATCTGGGTAATACATAACCTGTATTGTTCTTGTATTGTGCAATATTGTTCTCATAAACCTCTGTAGTTTGGTGCCTCCATAGCATGTGACTATTAAGACTGAGGAGCAAAGAAAGGTTTCAGCAAGGTTTAAAAAGTTCTGGTGGGAACTGACCCAACTATGTCCAAAGGAAGAACTGCCTCAACTTTGTCTTTGCTCAAGCTTTGTAAACTAGGTCCCAGTACAACCTAGTGGAGCAGCTTTATAATGAAATAGCTCTATAATTAACTAACATTAACTTTTAATAACATCTATGCTGGCATAAGCGAAGCAAGGTCTGGGTTGCTTGTCTTGCCAAAATTGCTAAAGCAGGAGGGGTTTTTTGGAGGCACAAGGCCTATAGCAGAGATCTTTGTCACCAGCTGTTGCTACAATACTTATTGCACTCAGCCACTGGGTAAGCTGTGATTTGCGACCAACAGCTGTGCTGAAAAGAGCTTTGCAGTGTGGTTCGGCTGCACATGTGATTTCGCCACTGTGCTGCTCAAGGGAAAGATGTAAGCTGTGGTGGCAGAAACATCTCTTCCCCAATATAAGTTGCCTGCACTTTGCCAGTCAAATACTCATCAATACAACTACCTTGGCCAACACCACCACCCCTTAGGTCTTACTCTTCTTGAACAAGACATTGGCTACCGATTGTCTATGTAATATCAAAACCAGATCTGGTCTCTTCTGTTGCTTGTGACTTTTGACAGCATTACTTATATCTTCTTTTCTGTAGTTTCTCCTAGTTCTATGGTTTTATACAGAGCCAGTAAAAATGAATCACCAGAGCACTGGGGAGCCATCTCCACCTGAATGGTTACAGCATCCAGGCTCCTTCCTGCATCCAGGGAGGGAGCAATGCTGATAAGCTCTCATACAGCTACTCTGCCTGGCTGCTATTAACCCATTTTAACCTTGTGTTTAATCCTCCCTTCTCCTACATTCTCCTACATTACCCTTCAGCATTATCATTTCATTAAAAAAATAGAAATACCACCTGAAAAAAAATTACCCACCCAAAAGAAAAGCCAGACAGTGTCCTGCAGCTCACACTTCACTGTGCTAATTCCCTGAGCTACATTGCTGGTATAATCAGATTAAAATGTTCAAAAATGGATCATACTAAGACCAGGAATGATGAATGCTGGATCAAGCTTTCATTATCATAAAAACAGATAAATAGAAGTGGAAATGGAAAATAAATTGACTTGAGTATAAGCAGTAAAAACTCTTCCAAAGGATTAGCTGAACATTATTAACAATGATGCCAGGGAAAGTGCTTGATTGTGGATGCTGAGTAATAGCCCTGTAATTATTTTCTTCTTACCACTTTTTAATTATGATTTATTTGTACTAAAAAAATCCTGAAGACTGGAGTCAAGACTGAGACTCTTCTGTTCCTAGTGCAGTTCATCCATAGAGATGGAAGAGCTTCCTCCAGCAGTACGTTCTATGAAACCAAACCTCAGGAAATCAGACCTTGTACAGACCACAACCAAATTATATCTTTCAGGGAACTGAATTTAAACCAGTGCCACATTTCATACCTGGGCCCTGGCATTGAAGGTTTGGAACATACAAAAGGGAAAGAACTGGAAAGAAATAAAATATCACTATTTTGTGTTATTGAAGCTACAGATTGGAATATAAACAGGTGAAAATGAAGTAGAAAAATTCAAAGCTGTAGCTTAGAATTTGGGGGGCGGGAGTAGAGTCAGTGAAAAGATGACAAAAGGAATGATGTTTTTAAATTCCAATTACATTAAGAATTCTGGCAGATTTTGAAATGCAGCTTTCCTCCTGCTCTACTCACAGAATACTGCAGAATAAATCTATATAACAAAAAGAACAAACATCTGGCTGGTCCAACTCAGCAAGATGATAATAATCCAACAAAAGAATAAAAGCACTTCAGCACCCAACACTAATTTTGCATTGATTCAAAGCTATGTTTAAAACAACATGTAATTATTTTCAGATCTGTCTCAATCACAGATTACATATAGACAAACACTAGAAAAAATGCTCTAAAGAAGAGCCTTGCCCTGGCTGGACAGGGTGATGGGATCCAGGACTGAAGCTTTCTACCGTTTACCATTTAAATCTCCCTTTTGTAGATCGTTTGGCAAAGCTGAGCAGCAAGTTCGGTTCAGCTTGTGTTCATGTGCCTTGAACTATTTAACATCTTCGATAAACCTTATGGCTAGGAGCTCATCATTTTATGTACTGAGAGCTCCATTAGCTAAGGCTGTAAGTGCCACTTTACATTACCCAGTTGCCTGCAGGTGTAGTTTTTGCCGGAGGGTTCTTAGTTGGAGAAGAGTGCACTGAGAGACATTAATTACATTTGTTTCTTGGTTTTATATACACTGATTTATTTCCTTTTGCTTTTTAAACTCAATGGCAAATCTTGTATTCTTGCACAAGTAGATTCCTTTGCTATATTTACATGTACCAGGGCAGAAAATTACTAAAATTATTTGCCCAGCTCTGATGCCTGCTCCTACACTAAGCAAGCTCCTGTTTTTATGAGTAGTAGCAATGTCATCAAGATTGTTCTGATGCCTGGGTAGCAAACATAATTCATTGTGTTGGATCATAAATACCTGTATGACCTGGATTGTGCTTACCTCTTTAAAAAACTCTCTTAGCTGCATGCAGTGGTGATGTAACCAGATGAGGCATTTCAAGGTTTCCTCAACACATGACCTCCTCCTTCTGCTGAAGGTCACTCATTCTCTCCCAGCTCACTTTCAAGGAGACTGCATTGCATGTATGTGACAGTAGGAGACTTTTTTGCTTGAGTGAAGATGGACTTAAGATTTGTCAGGAGGTACAAAGCATTGCAGTTTTAAAACATTTGTTTTGACACACATGTTATTTAATCTTTCCAACACTTTCCACATTTCTCATGGAATTCATCTACTATTCATTTATCCAGAGTCTAGAACTGGAAATTCATTGGGGAAAAGAGTTTCTGGCCTTCCAGTATTTTTTCCTTTGTTAGTATTTTAATAGAAATTATAATTTATTGTGATTTGTGTGTGTGTGTGTTTTTATACTTCATTATTACCACATTTGATACAGTAATTAGAAAACAAGGCAGTCTAGCAGACCTACAGGCTGTGTCCCAGGTGAGGATTTGCCATGCCTTAACCATCCCAAGCAATGCTCAGCTGAGTGCTTCTCAGAGACCTCCAGTGATGGGTATCACACATCTCCCACACAGCTCTAAAGCTCTTCCAAGAAGAGTTTTTCCTAACCTGAATCTCCCTTTATGTGGGTTAAGCTCACTCCTTCTTGTCCAACTCCTAGGAACTGCAAAATTCATCCTTCCTCTTTTCAACAAACTGAAGACTTAAGTCACATTTTCTAGGCCTCTCCTTCTGGAGTTCATCCTCCAAGATCTCTACGATTGCTCAGCATTTTCTTTAAATGTCTTACCAATAGGTGTATATAAGACTGCAGCGGAGATCTAATGACTGCTGACTACAACGTGCACGGTCTTAAAGTCTCCTGCAAATATACATTTGCGTATACATCTCCCAGCCCAACACATGGGTTTGCAATAGCACAGCACAGTATGCCAGAGGTCATGAAGATCTCACAAGACAATACACAAAATTAGACTTTCCTACTTTTTCTGAAATGTTAATATCTGTAAAAACTTCTGCTCTAGGATTTCACAAAATAATTTTCTCTAAACATTGGGAGCTAGACCCCCAAAAATCTGATATTTTCAATTTTTCTGTTATTAATTTTCAAACCATTTCTTTTCTAGCTTGGTTTGTAAACATTGAAGAAAACTTCTTCGTGAGGAAAGAGGCCTCATTCTCTAGCAAAGTCTGCATCCCCCACGTAACTCCACGTAGGACAAGCACTTCTGCTGCAACCGCAAAACAGAGACGATGCTTTTCTGTTCCCACTCCCTCTAACTCTGCTAGAATCATAAAAAAGGCCAAGTTCTCTGCTGGGATCTGGGCTGTCTTTTTCATTTAGGGTTACACTGGAGACTGCTAATGCACAATGTTTTGCTACCATAATTAGGTTAGTCAGGAGCATGAAATGAAGTCATACTTCTAGCTGGCCAAATTAAGCTTGGCAATAAAATCAGCACTGTAACTATCTTGACATAGTGCTGAAACCCCTCCCTGGGAGATTTGGCAACTCTGTGCTACCATTGTATTCCTACATCTTGCTAGTCAGTGGTTTCTAAAGCTTGAATTTAAATCTCCAGTCTTGCTAGTTACAAAATGGATGTCAAGAATTCCCGATTTAGCTTTCACTGATTGTTTAACTGTTCATGGCTGATCACCTGTTTTTCCAGTAGGTTATGATGCATTAGAAATGCAATTAGGTGCAATTTGTGGTGCAGTTTTACAAAGCCACCTTTGTGATGAGAGAAACGCAGGAATGCAATTGAGAAGAATATGAAATAAAGCGAGAGCAATCAAAAGGGTAAGTCAGACCACAAAGAAAGTAAGTGGCAATATAATGCATTTGACAAGGAGAAATATCAAAGCTAATAAGGTGCAGCTATGTGAGGCACAGGGAACTATGTTTGATTTTGAATCATTTATAAGAAGCCATTCAATTGCCTGCCACCATATTAGCATATTTAAATAGTTTTAATCTGGTTTCATCACTGTGATTAAAATTGCTGACAAGGATGGAAAATAATGATGAGCAGAATCGAGCATAGCAAATAGTGAGACTGTAAATGGGATTACAGAGGCATTAGGAACAGCAGCACACCTAATACAACAGCAAAACCAGATCACAAGGGAAAAACTCAGGAGGCAAAATTACAAGAAGTGAGTGTGTTTCAAAACCTTCTTTCCTTTTCTGATTTTAGTTCCCTCTTTGAATTAGATCATAGCTGAAGCGGGTGTCGAAGGGGGTGGAAGATACATGCATCATTCAAAAGGCACAATTTAAGAGATATTACTTCTCAAGCAATTTGCTCAGACACAGCAACTCTGATATGTCCTGTACTGTCTTAGGTCTGTCGATGGGCAGAGTTAGCTGGCACATCACTGGTTCTGCCAAAAATAACTGAAGAGACTGACAAGTGCTTAGAAACACCAGGAGCTTGAAACCTCATGAGACCCTTCTGAAAGTATCTTTTCTTTAAGAATTCTAATTTGTAATGTTTTCTGATCTTAACTTGGAAACTAAGGGAGCATTTTAATTGAGAGCTGAGAAACATTGCAAGTAAGGCTTGAAGGAAAAGCATTGATGGTTCTTGAAGAAATTGAAAGACCTCAAAAGTATCTCCTTCCTGCATGCCCCAAAGTCACTCAAGCAAAGACTAATTTCAATCCTTAAGCAGAGTGGTAGTGGCAAACTCATTTCCACATTAAGAAACAACTGATGTGATGCTGAAGAGCATTCACAGTGTAGAGGAAGTTCCTCTGTACTCTCCAATGTCTGCAAAAGTCTATTTTGAGATGCTGGGTTTCTGCAATCCCTCCTCGTCAGAGTCTGGAGCCAGAGCAGCTGCTGTTTCTGGAATGCAAGAATGGCAGATGCCAGCAGTACTGCTTTCCTGAAGGACTCCCTTCCTGCAGGCACTGCTGCCTTGGGTGCTGACACTGAGTGAGATGACATCTGTCCCAGAGTCTCCTCCACATACCCACCTCCATTTTTTAACTTTTAAGCACCCCAGAACATTGTAGCATCCCCATATTGAAAGCGCACAGAGGATCTGTGTCTTTAGGCCTCCAAAATAACATTAAAAGCCTGCCCTCTTCTAATAGTATACCAACATACAGACAGTGCATCGTGGCGTAGATGGGAATTAAGCTCACGTGCTAAATTTCAGGCTAGCATCCACAAGATCATTCTTCCTCTCCTCTGCAGGGTCTACAAGCCCTCAGAGGCTTGACAAAATCAGCGTCTCTCTGTTCCTACCAAGAGGGGTTATGGGGCAACGGCCCCAAGCTTGGATGCTGCTCCAGGATTGCCTTCCTTACCCCCAGGGACAATTATCTGAGGTTGGAAGTGTGTAGACCACATCCAGCATCTGCCTCTGTCCTCCTCTGTAGACTGTGGCTTTGTCTGTCTTAATAGAAGTAGTTAAATGCAGGAAAGCATGCTAAAGCTCAGTGAGAGGGTAAAACAAGCAGAGAGAAACCAACTGATGTGTAAGCAGAGACAGAAGAAATACATGCAAAAGAGATCCCCCTTATTCTTGCAGTTCTATCTCCCTTTGTACCTTTTTCACCTAAGCTTTTTCCATTGAAAATGACAGGAGGCAATATGTCACTGAGAACAGAGATGACAATTGCAAACAGTAGGTGTTTTCACTAGAAATTGCCAACACAAATTTTGATGTCTTTCTCCCATGGAGGCCTTTGGGAAAAAAAATGATGCCTTGGAGGTTTTTTGAAAAGCTGGAATATTGCAATAAAATATAATGCAGTACAAGGCTATATAAAATTTATGGGGCACCTTTTATGAGAACATCCCAAGGGGCTTCATATAATAGCTATAAAACAGTAAAACACATCATGGCACAGATTTAATTTTTAAAATGGCAGAATATATATTAATGATTTACCATCATTACTCTTCACTGGAGGTCTAAGAACACTAATAAAATGGTTCTATCTAAAGTTGATTTAGGTGAAAGGTATTTAAGGTATGAATACAGTTCATATTTTAATAAGTTTAATTGATTGATTAAAACAATACCAAAACAAAACCAAATATGATATCTTTCATCCAGGAAGGGTTTCTGAAGTATTAATCACTGTCATTTGTTCACCATTCCCTCAGGTTACCCAGGTCCATCCCTCCCAAACTCACAAAGGGACAACCGAGTGGACAGCAGCTGAGCAGAACATTTTGCTCATGTTGAAACACACACCCTTGTACCATCTAACCAGGCAAAATGCCTCTACCAAGGACAGTATATAAAGAAGAAGGAGGGTCCTGGCAAGGGACAGCAAGTAAGAAAAGCAAAGGAAGATACGTGATTAACAGCACTGGAAATGTCTCGGCTCCCTTTCACACCTCTCCTCTGGCATTGCTATAACTTACTCCTATGCCCCCATCACCACTTGGACCACCTTACGTATTAGAAGTTGACTAGTTGTGCAGTCCAGAGCTTTCTCTGCACTCCCATGGGTTATTAGCTACAGACACCGTTTTCTGCTGAACCTAGGTTTAAGTTCTTTTCAGTGAGAACTTGCACCAGAACTCTTGCAACAAGATTGAACCGCAACTCTGCAAACGAGTTATTTGAAGAAAGATAAGCCAAGCACAATGCAACACACAATTAATAGGCTGAATGAGTTATGAACTGACCTCAGGGAATAAAAAGTAAAAGAATGGTGTCTGGTTTTCAGCTCTTTGATACAGAAAAGAGGTCAAAGCTGAAAAAAAAAATCAAAGACCAAAGTGGGAACATCAAGTCAGAAGGGACAGTAACAATTAAATGCATTAGCAATTGTGAAAGCTCAGCAACTGTATTTATCTGCTTCTGTACACTTAAATTTAACACTAAAGCAACCACCAGCCCACATACTTAAAAGGATATCCAAGGAATCTACAAAGTCTTGCAGGGTCTTGAAATATCAAAAAGCAGCCTGGGCAGTCTGCTGGGCTACCTCTGATGTAATATCTCTGTGGGACATTAGGTGGAAGAAATATGTTTTGTTTTGTTCTAAACTACGTGGTCCTTCATCTCACACTAGAAATGAGCTGAAAGACCATCGCAAAAAAGTGTCCAGGAAACATAAGCTCTAATCTTTGTGCAGCTGTCTAGGGATGAGGAAAGTCATTTGCCACAGACAAAGACCATATTTGCGTGAGATGCATCCCGTGGCATTGAAGATCAACACAAAACACAAACCCACATCCTGAGTTTGACCTGATATTTGGCAGAGTATGTGGGAAGACTGGGCTGCAGAGGTGCCTTCAGCAGAGCATCTGCTGAAACTGCTGCATCTTTACCTGGGAGGGATGTAAAAGCATTCCCACCTGAACACCCCCCCGTACATAGACTGCTGTGGATGAACACAAATGTATCACAACAGCCAGGCATACCCATTGGCCTGGAGAAGACCTCTTATAGCCCTAACTCCTGGTACATAGGAGGCAGAACTGTGCACAGGAGGGCAATTCACAGCGATCTTCTGACCCTATTCATGCACTTCTGATCGCCTCTGTACTGCCTCAGAAAGGGGCATACAGATCTGCACTTATACCCTCTGTCCCCACACTCCATGTAGTGGAAATGCAATTGTTCTTTTGCCTGGAAACCACTGTAACACTGAAGTGAGCATCTGGATTCCTCACCTTTCTCTCCAAACACTCTTTAGAAGAAAGCACCAGGTGAAGCCTGGTCTTGTGCAAAGGCAGATCTGGAGTAGTTTTACAGTAAGGCAGGCAAAAAATCCAGCCAGGCATCCCATGAACCATCTTAGCATCTATCCTTATCTCTGTGTGAAGCTGCAGAACATCAAGTCCTTCATATTAATTAAACGAAAAAACTTCTGATCCCAAAACTCTCCGTGTATTTGTTAACAGGGAGGTGAGTTCAATCCCCACTGCCACCGAAGTCCCTGTAAATGCCACATGGGCTGAGGGCTCTGTATTCACAAAGGTCATACATTGGTCAAGCCAACAGAAGCAAACCTAGCCGGTAATAGGACTTGCCAGCCAGGATATCACCTAGCAGGCTTAATAGCTCTGACTGATCTAAAAAGCTGTAAATGAACAAAATCTGTATGTTTTACAAAAATGGGTAAGTAATCAGAGCCCTGCAGTACTGAAATGATAAGCTCAAAGATACAGCATAGGAGAAAGCTCCTTATTGCTTAATCCTCAACTCTCAAGCAAGCCAAGCATAAAATCCTTTAATCAAATCTAATAACCTGGGATAATCTTCAAAATAATGACTGCGAGGAATAACACATTCCTGCATTCATTAAATCCTGAGATTTTAAAAAAAAAATATTTTCTTTAGCAGCGGTGTTAAAGGTATTCTCACATGTTGCATTATGCATAACTTCCCACAAGTAATAACAAATATTAAAACAAAAAACAAAAAAAAAACCCAAACCACGAAACCTGATTACATATTCTGATTGTACTCAGACTAGCTTCCTCTACAGAATATAGCTATTTTCTGTATACAGCAACAAATTACATGCAAGTGTAACCATATCAAACACTGAAACATGATGCTCTTTGTCCTGAAAAAACAGATTTATTAGGAAGAAAAATCTCTCTTGTCCTTGTTTCCTCAGAAGAAGTTTTCAGTTACCCGTCTTTGGGGGCTTTGGGTTCATATGTATTAACCAACCCACAGCAGTGTTTATTTCTAGGAAATTCTATCTACAAATATTTTAGAGTAGTGAGAGTACACAAGGCTGAAACATATTGCCTCACGGACAGTTTTAGTGCTATTGAACACAGCAAGCTCTGTCTGAGCATAAACCATCTCGGAGTCTAACAGGAGCCATCTATGCCCCCTCTTCAACTGGCAGATGACAGACGATAGACAAGTTAGTCCTAACACCCTGGCCAACTTCCATCTTCAGCAATCATATTTTGCCTGTTTAAGATGCTCTTTCAGATTTATGCAACTCTGAAGCATAACAAACCTTGAAAAAAAATTCTCAGAAGCTAGTAAAACTGATTTCATTTCATACTGTGAACAGATTTGTCTGTATTATAAACAAATGATCACAAAGACATTTATTTTTCTGCTCACTCGTCCATTGTGAAGTGAGAATGGAGTATTTACACATTACACACAGAGTTAAACAGTTTTCAATCAAAGGCTTATACATGAATCTCACTAGCTGTCTGTATAAAGTGAGCAGTCAGCTATGCCATGTGATATTATCCCTCTTTTTGGTAACTAGGTGTCTGAAATTAAAGATAGAGCAACAACAAATGATTACGGTCAGCAGTATTCCTATTCATCCTCATGTCGTTCTGTTCACAAGCCAGTATGACATTAGTAAGAAGAAGGGTCACTGCCTCCAAATAGTCATGCAAATAAAAATCTCATTCACTCACACCACAGAAAATTAGCCTGGAAGAAATCCAAGAGGGCATTAACTCCCATCTCCCTGCCTAAGGCAGGATCCCTACTGACATTCCTGATGAATATTTGTCAAACTTACTCTTAAACCAGATCTGACAATGGATTCTTTGCAGCTCAACTTGAATCTTCCTTGCTGCAGGTCAAGTCCTTTCCTTTTTCCATTTTCAAAATGCATTTACAGAAGATACTCTCCTTTTTTCCTTAAATACAGAAAATAGGGGGGAAAATAAGTAAAAAATAATATGAAAATTAAATAAGGAAGAGACTATGTTCTCTTTGGTGTTCTTTCTTTAGCTTGACCAAGCCCAACTCTGTCAATATTTCCTTACAGGCCATGTTTCTAGTTGTTCTCAGCAAGAGAATAGGTCAGATCTTTCTTGAAGGCCAGCACCAAAAATGGCACAGTTGTCCATCTAAGGCCATCCTTTCACATGCAGAAGTAGTAAATCACATTGCAGAGTGTGCTCCTGTTCACAGGCCCCCTGTGACACTAACCGGTTTGCAAAAGCTCACTATTATTCACCTGCGTCTAGTCTGCAGTGCTCTATAGCCTCTTCACCCATCTCTGAATGTCCAGATAGATTTCTTCTCATCCTATATTCACATACTTCATTATTCCTACATAAATATAGGCATTGCCTATTAAATAATATTTTAATTTTTCAGATCATACCTCCATTCTGTCAAGATCATTTTGAATTATGGTCTGTGTCACAGTGTGGGATTCTCATCTCAGCGTCCTTGCCATTGTACAGGTCACTAACAAAAACACTGGGCACAGCCAAACTCAGAGGAGACCCATGAAGAACTTCACTGGTAAAATCCTTCATTTCAACATGAAATGCTTGTATTCTGTGTTGTTCTAAGAGTACTAATCAGTCTACAGCCATTTCATCTAGACCACATTTGCCTAATGTCCATCCACATTCTAAACCCACTGAGTATCTTACTTATCTCCAAGCACTCTCAGGGAAAAATAAATAAATAAATAAATAAATAAATAAATAAATAAATAAATAAATAAAATAAAAATGCTAAGGGCAGCTAAAAATGCTTTGACAAAAAACTTTGCATGAAGATTTTGAAAAATCCTTCTGCTGTGTTCCTCTCCAGCTCTAGGCTGGCATTTCTCTCCTTAGGCACTGGTATTAATAGTGCTATCTACCTGATGGCAAGTGAAGATCAATACAGAATAAAGCATTCATCGCTTTAGGCTTCTCCAAATCTTCTCTCTATTAAGTGTCAGCATTTGGACTTTTCATAACTAATGCGCCTTGCTATTTCATCTCACTTTGTGTCTTGACCTTTTTGATTAGGTCACTGAGAGCTCTTGCAATGCCTTTATTCTCTTTCTTAGTAGCCTGACCTAGTTTCTACTTTCTGTACCCTTTCCTCCTGTGTTTGAAGTCAATGAAAGTCTCATAATTTAGCCAAGTTGATCTCTCACTGACTTCTTATCTCTCCTCCACAAGGAGAGCGCCTTATTAATATTCTTCTTTAAGGAACTGCCAGCTTTCTTAAATTCCCTATTCCATCAGGCTTGCCTCCCAGGCAACACCTACCAATTTTGTGACTGTTGAAGTCTTCCTACTTGAAATCCATTGTTACTGTTTTGCTACTTATCTTCCTTCAAGTCCTATGAATCATAAATGTATCATTTCATGATCATTGTCACCTAAGCTGGCCTTTGTCTAGACATTTTCAAACAGTTTCCTCCTATTGGTCAGTATCTAATCAAAGTTCACCCTATTCTAGTTATCTTAATCATCTTTAGTCCATCAGAAGCATGTTCAAAGAACTTGCTAAACAGATTGTCTCTGAAATACCTTTTCTTTGCAACAGCATGTGGGTAACTAACAACCTGCATGAAGACTTACAGCTCCTTCTGCTTATTCTTCATCCTTCTTGCATCACAGTGAGTGATTGCTGTCCAGTCCTATGACTTTCTGAAGAGCAACCCAACCTGGTTTTTATGTCCATCTAAGTCATTACTGTTTATGCTACTTATGAGACTGATCAATTCCAAGTCAAAGATCTTCACTGGTCTCCATTTTTGCTCATCTCCATGTGAACCATCATTCCTGTATGAGGAAAACAAAGGCCTCCTGCTACGTAGCTGTGCATTTACTTCTAAGATGCACATTGGCACTCCCTATACACTGACCCCAGACTGAGAGAGAATAAAAGCCCCACAAAACAGGAAACCTGAACAGGTCACTGAAATGGAAAGCTGTGTCTGTACATGGCTGACCACAGCAGATTAATTTAATTAATCAGTTCAGTGAAAGTGTTTAGCTGCTGAAGAGAGACAGGATGATCCAGCTGCTTCACCATGAAATTACAGAAGATAGGACAATGGAAGAGGGAAAAAAACATTCACAGGGAGAGTGGTGCTCAGGAAATCTCCAGCTTTGGAGATTTTCAAACTGGACAGGACAAGGCCCTGGTCCCTGAAGAGGCCAAAGTCGGTTGTACTGAACTCTGGGGCTGTGATCCTGCTTTTTTGCCTTGTTCCCTCCTTTCATAATCCTGACTTTTACCATCACACAATGTCATCAGTTTGTGCCAAACTTCACATCACCCACCACTATCTTCTTGCTTGTAAGCATGAGGTTCAGCAGAATCTCTCCTTACTCATCAGCTTCTCAATCACCTGCATCAGGAAGCTGTCATCAGTGCCCACCAGAAACCTGCTGGATTGCTTGTGCCTTGCTGCATGGCCTTTCCAGCAGATACCGTGGTGGCTTAAGTACACCATGAGGTCCAGGACTTGTCAACATAAGGCTTCTGCCATTTTTTTAAAGAAAGTCTCATTTACTTTTTTTCTTCATCCTGCTAATGTAATGTATTCAGTGAAAATTAATACAAAAACTCAGCAAAGATGGAAACTTATTAAAAAACTGCAATCAGGAGGAGACGAAATGAAGAGGCAAATTTAAGACCCTTTCCTCTGAAGATGGGGTCATAAAAGACTTTCTTATTAAAACCCAGACAGGTTATAACTATTAAAAAACAAGTCCGTGAGCTCTACTGGGATGGATTTGACACTACTGAAGTCAAGATATACACAGATAAGCATATATCGAGCAGCAAAAGAAACAGTTACACAGAACCCTAGAGAAAGGCCAAGAAGATATATCGATAAGCATCTGTAAGCAAAATTGGGAAGCAAATGCAACAGAGATGTATTGGATGTATTTTGCAAAGGGTGGAAAGCAGGAAACAATACCAGTAACCCAGCAATCAGCACGATTATAGGAAATTTCTGTTCAGGCAACTGCACGGGCAATGGAAGAAAGGTTGTGCAATGCTTATGCTCCAGTGTACCTGAATGTCAGTGAGATGTGTGTTTTAAACACAGAAAGGGACTTTTAAGCATTATTCTTAAGAGATCTTGTTAATTAAATAGTATTCCACTAACACACATAACATACAAGATGGACACACAGGGACAAGTATAGCTAAAGAAAGCAACCAAATTAAACACATTGGGAACTGCTATGTTTCACCAAAAGAGTATCCTATACAGAGCCCAGAATACAAATATGACCAAACACCATATATGCGTAAATTTACAGCAGTTCCGAAAAGATGTGGAGCCTGTAGCATCTGCTATACAAAAGCAGGAGATACCATTCAGGGAAGAGCCAGATCAACAGATCTGATTTGTCCTTGGTTAACAGTGAAGGAAGGAAGAAGGCAATGTTCTATCAAAAATTTTAAAAATCTTCTTCATACCACCTAGAGAAGCTGCTGAATCTTCCTCATATAGGAGCTTTAGAAAACAGGCTAGACAAGTGGTATATGTAGATAGCCTGGGTGTACCTACACAAACTCCATCAGAGGGAGGTGGCCCTCAAGCACGTTTCCCTTGCACACAACTTCTATTGCAGTAGGCACCATTTTCTTCACCTTGGAAGAATTCTGGGCTATTATCTTGGACAGCACAATTTTCAATTTTGACATGCAACTGGTCAACATGATGCAGAAACATCAAGATTAATAAGAGAAGGAACTGAACATCCTTCTTCCCTCACAACAAGACCATGGGATGCAGCAAAGAATCCAAAATGAGACTTTTGCAGCTTCTGTGCCATGAGAGAAGAAACTGGGGAAGCAGGACACTAAATCTAGGAGCAGAGCTGGAGCCCTTACATGTGTGTCCACCTCACCATTGTAATGTAGAATTTAAGCATTCTATAGAAATACATTTGTTTCCAAAGAAATTTCACTGGACAACAAGCCAGCCATTATGCATCTGAAATATGCTGATGGCATAGGGATTTGAGCTGCAGCAAACATTGACTGAAGCAAAAGTCTTAAGCCATAGAAGACCAAACCTTACTTTCAAGCAAGAGCCATATTATTCTCAGGTGCAAAAAACCTTGTCCCATGAATCTCACTTTCAAGTAACTGCATTGGCATATTGCACGTGCCAAGACTGGAACATAAAATGGTTCAAAAAAAAGAGGAGCAAATATGAGCTCTCTGCAAAATTCATAGAGCGTGTGCTTAGTGAACAAGCATTGATGCTACAGCACAAGAAGAGCCCAACAAAAGAAGAATCTTTTGGCATCAGCAGCAAACACCAACTTTTGACCTGTTGAAAGGCATCAAACTCTCTTCACAGAAGCAGGAGGGAGGGCTGGAAGCAGTACTGCGGCAGCATCACAGAGCAGGTTGATTATTAGCCTTTTACACGCCCACAGGTTTGAAGATATGTACACAAACTGAAATAGATGGTACATTTGCTATATTGACCTAAGCAAGGAACTATGAACAACATTTCCAAGTTTCCTCTGGAGTTGCAGTTTCAAAGCAGAAACTAATCAATGAGTACTGGCTGCAAGGCCCAAAAGAGAAACTCTAACAGCTATCACCAAAGAGGTTTTTGCAAATATGGAATTACTTCATTACAACTGAGATTCAGCTTGGCTGTCATTAGTAATGGCACAAACACTTTCAAGAGCAGCTAATTGTCTGAAACAAGCAGCAAACCTGCATGCAAACATGATAAAAAGCTTTGCATTGAATCTGCAAGTCTGCAAGATGAACCAGAAACAAATCACTCAAGAAGAAACATTTCAAATAGAAGGGAATCAGTCTGTGTGCATATTTCTGCTATCAAAATACTAACACTATTGTGGGATGCTTCACAGGGCTGAGCAAACCAACTCCTACAGTGAAGGAAAGGAAAATATCAGAATGAATACCAGAATCAGAAAATCCCAATAAAGCAAGATAGTTCTCATTTTGCCACAGATAAATGGACGCATTAAAGAAACACTACTGTACCAAAAGAATAGAGATGCTGAAAACAAAGTATTTAAATAAAATGAAGAAAAGTGTTTCCACAGTTTAAAAAAAAAAAAGACAAGAATTTGGCAAAATGGACAGTGCTAAGCCAAGCTATCATGTTCCAGAAAGAATCCTTTCAATCACAGTCACTAATGAGGGATGAAGACAAGACGTTTAACTGAATCAGGCTTTTGAGAGTCCTCAGAATTTGACAGATGCAAGTGAAAGGGGCAGGCACCTGATAATCCTGGTATTGACAGCTCAGCACCGTGATGCCCCAGAGGACTGCAGAACAGTGGCTTAGAAAGACTGAGCCCCCTCTGAAGACACTGAGACACATTAAAGCTGCATGAAAGCAAACTAAAGGGCTGTATCAGTTATCGGATTCACTAGAGCTTACTAGTTTGATAATATTTTACTTCGAAAATATAGAAAGGGATCAAAAGTCACAGCAGTAAAGAGAGTTCTCCAGGAACAGAAGTCTCCTTTTCCCATGATTTCTATATCAAATATTACGTTTTCTGCAAGATTTCATGTTCAAGTAAAGCAAAACAGCACTGAGCCTGGCCAGAACATGTTGCCTGTGAACAAGTGTTTCATGGCCTTTGAGGGTAGATTCAGACTAGGTATAAGGAAGACATTTTTTACTACGAAATTTTTTTACAATAATGTTTAGTGAAACACCAGAACAGGTTGCCCAGAGAGGTTCTGGATGCCCCATCCCTGGAAACATTCAAGAGCAGGCTGGATGGGGCTTTGAGCCACCTGATCTAGTAGAAGATGTCACTGCTCATTGCAGGAGAGGTTGAACTACATGACCTTTAAAGGTCCTCTCCAACCCAAAACATTCTATGATTCCATGGTTCTAAAATCCTTACAAAATGTCCTTCCTTTAAAAAAAGTTGTCTTTCATGGTTAAAAGGTACGGCCAAGAAACATTTGTTCTCTCTCACTTTGAGTATTACACAAGAACAGCACTTGTAAACAAAGTCCAAAAAGAGAGAAAGGTGACTGAAGAGCTATTTCATAGTAAACTTCTTCACTGGTTGCACACTGCTCCTGTAGTCCAGGTCTCTCTCTTTAGTACTCTCTAACAAGAATAAGTTAAGTTTACATCATTCCTTAATACTGCTGCAATCATAGTCTTGAGACAAGATTCATATTAGCTACTTTCTGCTCTTGTTGCATCATTCATCAAGAAAATGAGGAATAAGAATTTCAGCACCTAATATGCTCTGTGACTGTGCCAGGATTATACTTCAACTTTTCTGATAGTTGGTAGTTGTCTGTCCTACCTTTCTCTGCATACCTCAGCTTGAGACCTGACATTACCAGCCATCACTTCACTTTTTTAGGTGGACTCTTCAGTTCTGGATCTGACCAAACCATGACACTTCATAAGCAACTAAAAGATGACAGTAAAACTATTAATAAAACATAGCCCAGCCATAAATCTGTTACCACCTCAAAACATTTTGGGGAGCTTGCTTCCAGCTCCCAGGTGAGGGCCTGAGTAGGCATGTAGTCCATTTGCATGGTTACAAGGAGACAGGGATGTCAGGGCACAAGGTTTTGTATGTGTGCACCCTTTGGTTCTTGTATGTGACTCAGGTGAGGGGGGATATAGACACCTGAGCACACATGTGTAAATTTATGTGGGTGTGGACATTGATCCTCCATATAGAAATCTCTGAGGTGCTTTCATTGTCTTAGTCTTCACTGGAAAGGTCTTTTCTCAGTCCTCCCACATCCCTGTGCTTAGGGCAGTGTCAAGGACAGTGAAGTACTACTTGTGGTAGATCATCAAGTTGGGGACTACGTAAGCCTGTACCAAAGTATATGAGACCAGGAAAGATGCATCCAAGGGTGCTGGCTGATGTCATTAAGAATCTGGTCTCTAAGCCTTTGAAAGGTCGTGGTGACTGGGGAGGCTTCTGATGACTTGAAAAAGGCAAACATCATACGCATCTTCAAGTAGGGCGAGAAAGAGGAGCTGGGAAATGACAGACCAGCCTCACCCCAGTGCTGGGAAGGCTATGGAGCATATCCTCCTTGAAGCAAGTTCCAGCCACCTGTAGGACAGGTGGGTGTTTGGGATCAGGCAGCACAGATTTGCTAGGAGCAAATCATACCTGACAAACCTGATTGCGTTCTATAATAAAGCAACAAGAAAAGAACAGTGGATGTTGATTTAGCAAAGAGTTTGGCAAGGTGTCTTATGATATCCTTATAGCCACAGTGGTGACATATGGTCCAGATGGGTTGCGTAAAAGGTGAGTGGATGACTGTCCAAATTGTTAGGCATAGAGAGTAGTAATAAGTGTTTAAAAGTACAACTGGATGCCCATTGCTCCTGGTGTTACTCAAGGGTTGATACTAGGGCCAATAATGTTTAACATTTATATTAACAACATGGGCAAAAGCACGGATTCCAATCAGCAATTTTGCAGATGATACCAAATGGGAGATAAGAAGTCAATACACTGGAGGGCTGCCATTTGGGGAGACTTCATAGACTGGAGAAATGAGCTGGCAGAAATTTCCCAGAGTTCAGCAAATGCAATGCCCTGTGCTTGGGAAGAATAACCCACATGGTGGCACAGGCTAGGGGCCAACCAGCTGGAAAGCAGCTCCACAGGTAAGGACCCATGGGTCTTGGTTGACAAATTGAGCACAAGTGAGCAGTGCACCACTGCAGCACATAAAAGCAACCAAATAGTGGGAAAAAAACACAGACAGCAAGTCAAGGGAAGTGATATCTTTTCCTTTGTGTTTGGCACTTGTAAGACAGCAGATGGAGTACTGCGTCTCACTTGGGGCTCCCGTATACGATAGGGACACAGACATACCAGACTTAGTACAGCAGATGGCCACCATCACGCTCCAGGGCCTGGAGCACAGAAAGTACCATGAGAGGCTGAAAAATCTGGATTGGTTCAACCTGGAAAAGAGAGGATCTAAGGGAGGATCTTATTACTGTCTTTAACTACCTAACGGTGGGCGTTACAGAGAGACAAAACACCAAACTTTTCTCAGAGGTGAACAGCAATAGGACAAGGGGTAATAGATGCTAGTTGCCACAAGGGAAATTCCTATTAGATATAAATAAAAGCTCATCATGAGGGTAGTCCAAAGCGTGGAATCAGTGTCCTCAGAGGCTGGAGAATCTCTGTCCTTGGAGATATTCACAACCGGATTGGAAAAGGCCCTGAGGAATGTGACCCAAAACTGAAGTTAACGCTGGGACTTGGACCAGAGAGGCCTCTTCCAACCTAACTCACTCCATGACTCTGTGATGTAAGAGGGAGCAAGTTCAACATCATCTCTTTTCTTCTCTGCCTTTTTTTTCCAGCCTTACAAGGTTATTTGTGTTGCCGTCTCAAACACTCTCAAATGCACCCTCCTCAGGGAGCCTTCTTCCACCTCTTTAAACCTTTTGAAGTCTTCTAATGATGCCAATAATTGCATTCTACCTTTGTATTATGTATGGAAAGGGGCATATTGTTGAATATGAAAAAATAAAGTCACTTGCAATGTACATTCTAACAACAGGGAAGCTTAAAGTGGAATTAATGACTGATGAAACTACAATGAATTGAGAAAAGGGTAATGAGCTCCCTGTAGCCTCCACCATGCTGCCCACGTTCTATTATCTGCTAAAATCTCTTTCTTCAAAAATCTAGATTAAAATAATATGTGAACTGAAACTAATGAAAACATCATCTTAATTAACACAATAGTGCAAAACAGTTTGAAAGTACCTTTGAATGGCAACAAACAGCAGTCCTAGATGCAAACAGACGTATGGATAGTTGTTGCAGAGAATTCTTTCCTGTAATTAATTTCTTGCATGGGGGTTGATTCCAGGAAAGTATTTATACCTCTTCCTTACTCCAGATATATTTAAATATTTCAAGTTAGAAGTTCCAAAACATTCACATCAAAAAAAGATAATAAGCAGACAAAGTTTTCTGGTTTCATCATAAACTTGCAGCCCAGATTCCAATGGAAAATGTACAAAGTTTTTTAATATATTTGTGCAACTTTATGGCTTTCAGTCAAATTCTCAAGTTCCCGCAGGCCTTCCAACAGCTGCCTCCCACACAGACAATATCACAGAGGAGAATGAAAAATGGGAAAGCCTCTGTCCTGCTCCAAGACACTTCTTGCATACTAAATTGACTCCCAAATGGTATCACAGGGAATTCTTATAATAGGGCTTATTGTCCTCCTGTTTCACAATTATCATTTTAGAACAGCAAGATGTCTCTGGAGCTCTGCTGGACTGAACAGTTGGGTTTAAACCATTGCCTGGGTTCTCAGGGGACAGATATTTACAGAAGAGGAGAGAAGGTTAAATGTTATCAGTATCTTGGAGGTTTTGCTCACAAAAAAAAACGTGGTGGCTGGTTTTTTTTTTCACTGCATATTTTGCTGCTCTATCTTGGACTGATTTAGATTATGCTCAATTCCTGAGGCAGACTAACTTGTGCACTAATATAATTTCTATCTCTGGACGCAGATTTAAGGATTTTTTTTAAGAGAATCTTTTTTCTCCAAGTAACTAGCTCCAGAAAAACAGTCTGTATTGGGTGGCAGCTGACAGGAGGAGACAGGCTCTGTTAGCTGCACTACTGCACTGCACTTCTGACACCAGGACTCAAAATGGCTCAGGACACAGGTAGGACCTGCTACAATTTGCTGGCACCTGTCCCTACAAACACATCCTCACGTGGCTTCTTCAGCAGTGGAACCACTGTCCCAGCTCACAGCCCCGGCAGGGACACACAGGTTCCCATGACGCAGCTGCTTCTTCTCCTCACACCTTTCCTGAGATGTGCTGGGAAAGATGGAGAAGATATCAAGGATGAATGGTGCAGAAATCACTATCTAGCAGAGTATTTGCCACCCTTACCATTCCCTTTAAAGCCTGCTGCCATACCTGTTGTCCAAGATCTGCTCCTGGGGATAAACTCAAATTTAAGGCCACCGATGTTGCCCATCACCACAGTATTGCAAGGTGCACCAGCACTGTGGTACCTGTTGCAAGGCAAGGTCAGTCTTGATATTCCTTCCCTTGCCTGAGAGCTCCAGGCTATATTTGAGCTTGTTCACTGGGCAGCTACTGTGAGCTGGATTACGAGGTGCAGCAAAATAAAACAGCACAAACAAGGAAACGTGGAAAGATGGCTGACCAGCTTCCTTCATATGCCCCTCACATTTACAACAAATTTCAGGTTTCTTTAGCTTTCACTAGGCTGCAGTAATCACAAGAGGCCAAAAATCACTATTCTGACCCAACTCTGTTTCGGCTGCCTGGCTGGTGCAGGCTCTATGGCAACAGAAGACACAGGAAGCCTCCTTAAGCCAGAGTTTCACAGCAGCAAAATGAGGGAAAGGAAAACATATGGGGTAAATAAGTGTACTTTCATGATATCTAGCTGTGTCCTGTCTCCTTATCAGTAGGTTAGTCCTGGTGCCATCCATTCTGCATTGAGCATCTTTCTTCCCCTTTGGATACCCGCTTCAAATGACTGAGGTGTGCTAGATGCTGCCTGTGAAACACAAAAATGGTAAAAAGGCTAAAAATAGCCAGGAGGTACTTTTGCAGCAGCTTTTCTCATATCCCATACTACCTAGCTGTGGATTTGCACAGCTCAGGGGGATACTGGGTAGTACCGGCTCGGCCGCTCGCCTAGCTTGCTGTATTAGTGCATGTAATTCACACCTGGTCCTTACATGGCATGGGGTAGGCGGTAGCCAGGAGGTGTCAGAGGCACTGCTCTGACTCAGGATACATTCACTTTAATATGGGAACATCGCTTTCGGATGCAGATCAAGAGCAAAGCAAGCTCATATCCATCGACAAAAGACAACGTATCTGTATTCTGCCTCCTTTTGCAAAGGTTAGATCCTTACTTCATATTTCATCCAGCTCCCTGGAACAGACACATTTAGAGTCCAATTCATCTGACCTATTGACTAAAAGGAGCACAGGCTGGCTGGGTTCAGCTGCAAATGACTAGATTATAGACATCTAGAGCTGAACAGGATGAGGTCATCCTTAATAACTGTACAGCAAACTGAACCTAGGAAGAATGATATCAACCCTGCATTGAGTCGTTCTGACACAGAACAGATGGAGCAGACCCTCCGCTGGGGTTATCTGAAGCAATTCTGCTGACTTCGATGGAGCTGCACTGCAGAGCATCGTTACTTTCAGGAATTAAAGACCTGACTTTTTGACATGGTTTCATTGCAAACAGCATCTCTAGAGTTCATTTTAGTTTGGAGCCCAACAAGTGCAACAAAGAACTCAAAATGAAAGCCATCATAATCCAGCTTTTTGTTGTTCTTTGTTTCCCCTCAACAAAACACTTGCAGATTTATAATGAACAAGGTAACAAAGTGCAATATCAGTTCTAGGTGGTAGGTCTTTGTACTGATGGGATGTAGGTTTGCTCAAAAAAACCTGATATTTGTCACATGCTACAGCTACTGTCGCATGCATCAGCACATGAAATATGACCCGAAATTCCATCTTTAAAGCTATCACAAGAAATATTGTTTATACTGAAGGTTCATAAAGTGCTCTAGCAAGTTATTACATTTATCATCAATTTTTCACTTAAAAATCTGGGGTCAGAAAATCACATTTGAGCTTTAAAAAAAATAATCTCTTTCACTCATTTCCTCTCATGATGATAAGTTAGTCTTAGTACCTAGCTTAGAGATGCTTTCTCCAGCAATGCATAGTCACTATACAGCTACAGTCTTTTAAAGAAAGAACCAATATTTTATGAATCATTACAGTAAAATAGACTGTAGAGTAGACTTTAATATTCCTGTTTCCCAGCTGCATTGCAGCAATCTAGCTGCCTTCATGAAACATCAGCAAATCCCATATCACCCTCAGTACTTGTTGATCTTTTCTTCCTGGTTTCAGATTAACGTTGCAACAACAAAGCTCCACGGGAAAGTACATCTGCTTATTGCCCGGAGAGAGGAAGAAACTTGATAGCTCCCTGAATTCTGTTCCTATTACTGAAATTCTTTCTTGGAGTATGTTGTGCTGGAGTGCTTCTAGAAAGGGGAAGACATAAACCCAGAAGTAAACCCCAGGTTACTTCTCTCTGGAGAAGCTTGTTTCACCATGGACATCACGTCCCCAGCACAGGCTGAAGCAACAGACACTGCTTACTACAGAGCAGAGATAACAGACTTGTTGATGCTCAAGGACACTGAGAAACAAATGTCTTGCAGTCATTATAGGACTATTTGCTCATCCAATTTCATTTTAAATACTTTCATTCCGTAGCTCTGAAGCTCACAACACCTTTTGGCAGGGATGCCTCTCTCTCATTAGCACTGGTGGTACAAGCTGACAGTGGCAGGAAGCACAGGCTGTAGAAACTTCTCTTCGGGGTATTGATGCCCACTGAGCTGGCTCTCACAACTCTCCAGAAGTCTCCTTCACAAGAAGACATCATGTATACTAGCAAGAAGATGACTAGCAATTTTCTGAATTGAAGGTTGCAGCTGGATCATTGTGTTTATTAGCCAAAAGTGGAGCAATTCTGTGTGAAATTGTCTCATCCCACTTGGTTTTCACATTTTTATGCTGCAACAAGTGCCATGGCTTAATCATATATTTGGTGGGTGGAAAAGAATGTTTTAATTCTGCTGCCTGATAATACCAGAATAAGGAACACACAATAAAGTCATGAGGAATATGGATTAGTTGCCTACTAGCTTTCTCTGCATCACCTGCGATTGTTATTTCATGAGTTCTTAGGACTTGGTGGGATACAATGAAGAGTGCAAAGCAAGACCTTTTGGGGGACTTTTCTATGCCTAAACATGTGCCTCTTACCTCAAAAAGTTAATTTCTGTGAAATTTTCAGCTCAACAGGCAAGAGGAGAGGGTGAAAAGAAAAACGTTATAGTTTACCTTAAAGTACCAATTTGGCTTAAGAGGCAAGGCATTAAATTATTAAGCTGAAAAGAACAAATATACATCTCTCTATAACTCAGGTGAAGTCTTAACAACACTCTGTCTGGGATGGCTGTGGAACTGTGAAATCTAAAAATAGAAATATCCCATGGGAATATAGGACTGCCTGTTCACAAGACCATGGAGACATCATGACTGGAGACCAGCCCATTAGATTTTTGTCATCATCATACTCAGAGTGCAGAGGTCAGGAAAGGATTCACAAAGGATAAAGAAAAATAATTCAAGGTCTGTAAAATCAGCTTTGTACAAAGAGATTTTAAACCACTCAAAAGAGATTTTTCTGACTTAATAGGATATTTAGGTTAACAGACAAAGGCATAACATGGTCCAATGTCTGAAGTCTGAAGTGAAACAAATTGCAGCAAGAAATAAAATCAAATTTTTAAGAGAGAATAATTAATCACTACAGGATACTTACAAATTACTAGAAGGCACTGGCCATCTCTTGCCATTAAAAACAACTTTCTAAAATACATGTTTGGGAAAAATATTTGTTGAGGGAGACTTAATGCAACACAGGTTAGACTAAATCCAGTATATTTTTACAGGCACTCCCTTCCTCTGGGTTTCTGCAGAGGTCAATAATGCTGTGTTCAGAAAGCACTACAGAAATTGGTTTCCAAGTGGTTCCTCACAGCAGGAGCCATGCCTTCTTTGTTTTTTCACTTGGCATTTCTACAAGGCAAGTAGGGATTAGCCATCAGCTGGGATTTCAATGCAGGAAGAGGATGCCTTCTTCAAAAATGTTCAAGTCCAACACACAGCAAGGCAGCAGAATGAATGGGGGCAAATTTAACTCTGTGCCATCACCTAGGTTCATCAGAGAGTGAAAAACTGGGAGATGGAGGACCCCGTCCTTTCTGTTTTGATGGACAGCATTTTTAGATGGATAGACATCAGGATTTTATTTCCTGCCTACACACAATAGAAACACACTCCTTCCCACTCTTTACCAGTACCCAAACCCTGCCAAATCCCTTTTGCAATTTCCCCATTCAGAACAAATACCTAAATCAAAGTGAGCATGTCCCTCTCTGCTGTCCAAAAACTATAAAAGCCAGATGTGTACGCTACCCACATAAGCAGAATCTCTTTCAAAAGGCAAGCATACAAGTGCCCTGTGGATGCTTAAAAATCTGGATTTCTCTCTAATAATTTCCAAAAAGCAAATTATATTCTTGCTTTTTACATCATTTATATTCTAAATTGTTGATGCTTTTAATTCTATAGGAATACACTTCAAAAATAAGTCTCTATGAAAAGGGTAGATATTTTAATATTTTTACAAAGTCCTATTTCCCATTGTTTGCTTAGAATGAAGCTGTCTTAACAAATTGTATGTAAAATAAGAATAAACCTTGTTCTCTACATCTTCTGACATGCCAAGAAGTTTTTTAAAGCATACCCATGGATGATGGATACTGACAGTATATTTGTAATTCAGAGAGTATCTGTTGAGCAAAAATGACACTTCACACTAAAAGACAAGCAGAGAATTTTGCAGACAATCCTCCACCCATTCCCATAACTAGGATACTGCCATCAATTTTCAAAAGATTTGGATCATGAGTCCTGCTCCAACCATTTTTCTAAGGTTGAGTTGAGACAAAAAGGGGTTGGCCAGTCACGCTGCCTTTGTGTGTGCTCTTAATGTCTGAACTGCTCAGCCAGTTACAGTGAAAATTTGAAGAGAGGAACTGAAGTCTTAAGTGCATTTATTCTCTAAAAGTTTTGTGAAAAGAGGTTCCAATGCAGAAGAGAGAAACTTAAATTAGTTCAGCATGAGTTTAATTATGGAGTTAGACATCAGAGAATCCCCCTGAGTGCAAACTGTTACAAATGTTGTTACAAATTCAGGAAAAGTTTCAGTCAGAGACTGCACTTAATTTGATGGAGGATAATCCAACACACAATATAAAGCCACGGGAAACCAAGATTTCAGTTCCCTTGGTCACAGAGCAGACTGTTGTACTTTTAGACCTGCCCCGATCTCACGTCTGTAGCTCTTCCCAATGCTCACAAGCTCTGTACTAGCGAGTTAACTCTTACTCACTCATAAGCCAACTTTACTAATATTTAGAGTTTGCAGGCTAGAACACAAGAAGGCTAATCACCAGCAAGATCTTGCAGTTTAATGAATTAGGATATTAAGGAAGAGCAGGTTAGACTTATCCAGAGGCTGCAAGAAGTACCAGCCAGTTTCAAAAGGTTTTGTTAGAGCCTAGGGGATTTTTATTAGAGCCTTAGAAAATAAATGAGATTTAAAGAAGGATAAGGATCGCAATTAGCACACAAGATAACAATTCGAAAAGTGTGAAGTACTGCATGAAAGGTAGAAGAATGCCAGAAGCAAGAGAAAGATAAAAAGAGAAAGTTGTGAGGTAGGAAGAGATGTTGGCAGGCTCAGAACAATGTGCCGTCTCTAAATAGCAGGCAAATGATAAAGAACTACTAAAACACATCAAATTGAGAAAAGGAGGCAAGACAGACTGGCAAAGACAGTGACCTGAGCAATATCACATTAAGTATAAGAAATAGTGCAAAACTATCAGAAAATTCTACAAACACGCAACTATCACCAATTCTCTAGGAAAGGTGTAGCAAATCAGGTGAAGCTATTTTGCCTAAGGCCATTTTCACCATCATATTTATGTACACCTTGTAGTGCTTTTTAACAACTCGAGTGTCATTTTTCATCTCCTCCAAGACATCAGCTGCCTATTGATTTCTTCATTTCAGGATACATTGGCCTCAACTTGAGTACAAAGGGGATTAAGATGGCCGTTGATTTAACACAGTGGATTAAAGTCAGTTTTGACACACACAGAGCTACTCGGCGAGGAAACAGGACCACAGCATTATACAACAAGCTTGTGCTGAAAGCAAATATACGGAGCTGCAGTATAAACTGCCAGCCAGAGAAATGATCAGAGTCAGTCAAAATGTTTGTTCCAGTGGAAAATAATAGTTTCCATGGAATCAAAAACTTCAGCAGGAACATTTCTATTTTCTAAAAAAAACCATTTAATTTTCCCCCGTTCCCTGGCTATATGTAAACCGAAATAAAGTAAGGAAAGATGAAGACTATTAGCTCATCTTCCGTAACTACATGTCTTGGTGTGTACTTAGCTTTTCAGTCGAACACTTCTTTCATTTACTCAAGCAAAGTCCCAGTGACTGTTTACTTCTGTCCTTTAGACACCTTCATTAGGCAAGATGCTGTTCTTTACTTCACCCTGGTAAATTTGGGATCACTTCAGCAAAGCCAAGCCCTTGATTTATTGTTTTAAGAGAAGTTATTTTGGATCCACACATGTGTAACTGGAACTGAGGCTTTTCCCACTGATCATAAACAGAAGATATGCACATATTTCTTTAAACCCTTACAGCTTCAGAGTCAGACACAAGACTTCTTAAGCTACGCTTTACATATTTTGACAGAAATTCACTTGTTCCTACTTTTACTCCTTGCTGCATCACAAGATCAGAGTTTAATACAGCCATTAATCAAAATGTGACAGGAGTTTAAGATCAGGCTAGCCATTTTAATACACAATGGAAGCAAAGGTCTGAGCATATTAACTTACTCAGCAAAGTTTGGGCAGGAGATGTGACACTGGCCATTTGCTTAATGTGATGTAACAGGCAACAGCGCCTCGAGGATAAATAATACACTCAGGGGAACAGTCTTGTGCATGGCTCTGACAAACAAGGTATCCCATATGTTCTTTTTAGTTGACTAAACAAGTTGTCATGTTACAGCACTCACAGCCAAAACCCTTCATACCTAAGGGGTTTAACTGGATTGTCAAGAGCTCAGTTCCATCCTTCTCATTCAACAAATGAAGATTGGGTTAACACTACGCTAGACGCAGAAATAACACAGACCTCAAGATCAGGCTTGGATTGNTTTTTTGTGGTGTTGCATCCAAAAACTCTGAAGCAAATCTAGAGCATACCCCTATAAAACCTTCTTACTTTCATATTCTATTCAATGGCAAAAAAAACCTGGGCACTTAAGAAGGAGAAAATGTGATCAAAAAACTTAAAATATCAGACTATACAGAAAATGAAACAATTTGGCAAGCCCCACTTAGCAGTGGTAGGTGGAGCAGATTTGAGACACCATTGCTGTTATATATTATTTACCACATTTGTCTATTGAAAAGACTGTAGTAATCATGAAAGCTGTCTAAAACATGCTCCTCCACTGTACTCAAAACAGCTGACTAGAGGGAATAATTTTAAGACAATGCATCTGCCGACCTGTGTCTTACAAGGTGTTAAAACGTGAGTGCTCTCTAACCTCAGCTTCAGTTGCTTCCAAGGTAGGGGGATTCCTGCTGCTGCTGAATGGACTTCCCAGACTGCACTCAGCACGATGTGACTTCTGACCTCTGTCACTAATCTTGCCTTCAGAGTTTAGTATCTGACACATTTTTTGTGCAGCAGAGTCATCCCTGGAAGAACTGCAGGAGGAACCTGGGGGAAAAGAGATCATGGCGTAAACCAGTCACATTTATTTTCTTTGTGAAGCTGGGTCCTGGTCAGATACTTCTTCAGATCCACTCTGTCTTTGAAGTCAGCCTGACTTTGAAGTTTGCAGGTAACAGATAACTGTAACATTCAGAAGATTTTTAAAAGGATCAGACCCAAGCAAGTATAGCTTTCTCACTTGTACTTCAAGAAAAGGCTTGCCTCAACAGAATAACGTGACCAACTAAATGTAATCCATAAATCTGAGTTAAAAGACCTCAGAAAGGACTCACAGGAGAGGTTTATGCTGGATGATGGGTCTTTGGTTCCAGTGAGTCCTAGGTACACCAAGTCTGTGTAACCCCACGGTTACACAGCCAATTCCTTTCCCATAGAACTGCATGTCTATCAGGCTAACAATACTGCTGTGCTCTCCCCAAGGTAGGTTGCCATTGCCTGGAATTTGGAAGTTAAAAACATCATACAGTCCAAAAAAACCACTCCCCTAAGAAAAAAGGAATGCATGATAATTCACACGACCTAAGAATTGGACCCAGTGAGGTTTGAGGAGACACAAGTTAAAGGATAACCCATTGTCACTGTTTGGTGTGGAGAATTTTCTGCATCTTGTCAGAAGCCTTCCTCAAGACCTGTTCTAGCCACCTAGCCCCACTAGTCCTGAAGAAAGATGCTTTGCCTTCGGAGTACCTCTTGCAGGGACGGTTCTGTTGTAGACTACAATCTTACTGATCTTCACTTCATTTCCTTGGAGATCTTTCACTGAGAGCCCTGTACCTCCAGCTGTCGCTCTGCAGCAAATTGGATGGTGCTAACAAAGCCCCCGCTGTTCTCCAATTGCTTCTGAGGCCCTAGTCAACCCTGGTGTAAACAGGACACCCAATGTACGCTCAAATCTTGCACATTTGAAGTAATGCCTCCTGCTCTTGTGTGCATAAAGAGAACCAAGGGGTGGAGGTATGAAGACGGGGCATTGTTTTCCTGTTTAAATATATCATGATTTATACCCTAATTATGCTGTCTGTTTTTTCATTATTGTGACTCACTGAAATTATATCTTTTCTGCTGTTCATTTAGTAAGTTTAACGGCATACTGATTTCAGTATCATCTTGGACAGAAAACTTGGAGAGACTAAGTAAAGTAGGAGTGATAATCAAGTACATGTAGAGATCTGCATCTGTCATTTTCTCTTCCCTAAGGGTGGATCCAATCATCTTAAAATATTGTATTAACTCACAAACCTGTTAAATGTTATTATGAACTAAAAGGTAAAGCACACGGTCAGATCATCTTCCAAATAGAGTTACTATCTAGGAACACATACATCAGTATTTATTGTTCCATTAGAGGATAATGGGATATTTAATATCAAAACCATCTCATTGATCTGAATGTCACATTTAATTTAAACTTGACTCAGAATAAAAGAAAATGCAGTTGCATTTAATTCATTATCTATTACATCATAATATTTCATGATCTATGGCTGATCTTTCATTGTTATTAGTGCCATGGAAAGTATCCACTACAACAACATTTAGGGTTAAAAAAAACAACTAAAAATAAATTTTAAAAAAAGAACATTAAATTACTTCAGTCCTAAACTTTCTATTCTTTGTCTAAAGACAAAAGAGCTACATTCTCGCAGCAATAAGAAAACTAAACAGGAATCCTAAGGAGACGGGAAGAAAGCCCTAATAACAACTCATCTTAAAATAATAAAAATAGCTCTGCAGTTATTTACTCTTCCCAAATTAAAGAAGGATTCCCCACACACATCTGAAGTATGCTGAGAAAAAGCTGCTATCAGTCAAGTGCAAGGAAATAAAACCTTGTTGGACCTGCTAGCACCACATGCTAAAAAAATTATCTTTTAGTAGCCACCAAATACATTGGGCAGGGTAAAAAAAAATGCTATAAAGAGGCTCCCACTCTGCAGAAAGTTCAATTCCTCGCTTTAGTCCCACTGAACTCCATAGGACTTACACAGGGAATACACTTTATGAAGTGCACGGTACTTTCCTCACAGTGGCCTGTGAAACTCTGGCCTAAGTGCTTGGCCTCGTATAAAGATTTCTCATTAGGTACCCGGAGCACAGTCATTTTTGACCTAAACCTAAGACCAATGTCTTAATTGGTGCCTTCAAACCACCTACTCTGCTCTCATCCACATCGTCCCTCCGCCAGTACTGGGAAAATGAAGCAACAGAACCAAAGCTGCATGTTGCACGATTCAGCCTTCCCTCTGTGGGAATCAATAACAAAACACCCACTAACTTCAATGAGACAGTAAAAGACCCTCAAAGTCTAGAAGTTTACCCTTAAGTCCAGTAACGTTAAAACAAAACAAAACAAACCACCAGATAAATGGCTTCATGGTATTTCAAACACATTTACAATCTACCTTGTGTAACTGGTCTTGGTAGTTCTTTGAAAACAGAAGTCAGGCTAGACCTGAGGCTACTGAACAATTGACATATGTCCAATAAACACGTTAAGATGTTACTCACTTACAGCAATGTAATTTCTGGTCAGCTCACAAGAGACAATTGTCCATGTACCACACGTGCAGCATGATAAGCCAGTGTTTGCTGTCCAAGCCAGCAATGAGTGCAGCTAGGGCAGGGGCTGGGGTGTAGAAAAGGGAACTACATATCCCATACTCCAACAGCAGGTGATGGGAAGGAAAAAGGGGAAACCTCTTTTTCTACAAAATTGTCCAATTTGCAGAACTCAGTAAGCAAATGCCTCACAACAGAAAGAAATCTCTGGCAGTCACCAGTGAATCAACCTCAGAAAAGTTAGTTGTTGCTAGGGCTTTAAGTGTTAGGGCAAACACTGAGAATGTTCTTTGAAGATCTCTATGGCCACAGACATTGTTTAGGTACAGTATCATTCCCTGAAGGATAGCTCAGAAGCAGTATGGTAATCCAAACAGTGGTAATCTTTAATCTTGCAAAAAATTTAGTTTTGCACTTAAATCTTACTGCTTATTACTCAAAAAAGAGGTTTTTAATACATACAAGGAACTAAAAATATATACTATATTCCTTTTAAAAAGTAACATACATAAGCCAATATTTTTCTCTAATAAAAGAACATCAAACATATGGTAAGGGACCCGTAAGACACTTGATATATACTTCAAACATTATGGTAATTCTCTTCCTCTTTCTTATCTTCATGGCAATGATCTAATACTCTCTTTTCCTCTTCAACATCAGACTTTTGATTGGTAATACTTGTGTATCACTGCACACTCAAGCATATTACTAACGCACCTGCATTCACTGATTTGTCAAAAATGGAGACAGCTGCATTTTGTTCTCTTCTATGTAGCTTTGCATCTGCCTACGATGACCTACCCAAACAAGCTCCATTGGCATCAACAGCGCAGTTGTCACACCCAGCACCATGTGTTGTACACCAGGCAGTGATTACCATTGCTGAACCAAGACTGACTCTTTCTTCGGCTCTGATTGACTGTTCTGTAGCCATTACCGGGTGCAAATAGTGCATGGAAAAAACACTGGAGCATGAGACCTCAGGAGAGGAGCACAAAAGTTCTCCTTACTTTCAATGCTTTAAGTTAACCGGAATCAGAGGGGCCCACAAGCACTATACACAACCTGTATACCAAATCTTTATAACCTTTTTTTACCCCCATTTTTCTAGCTAGAACATGGTAAGGCTTGACTTGCTGATGAGACTATAGATTGGATTTTGTAACCTGCACCTGTGTTCTTGAAATAAATGTTTGTATTTAATCCCGTTTCATTTCTCAGCATCTTTAATTGATATCTCCTTGTAAATGCTGAACACTACATTAATTCTACGACTTTCTGCATCCTCACCGAGCTCAAATGATCAGAAACATCCCATTCAGCTAATGTCTTCTTAACACCACTCATTGTTGCAGGCACACTCGCTCTGTTAGTAGTACAGACCCATAGCCAGCAAATGGAATTACTTGGGGACCTGTGTGAGCATGGAGTTTCTTCTGTGCTCACTCTCAGCTTTTGCAATCTCTGCTGTAAAGCAGAAATCCAAAACCATCTCTCTAATACTGTTCTGCAGGTACAATGCTGTGATGTTGACTTTTCTCTGCTTACTCTTTCCAGCATTAACAGCCATTTTCTGGATGAAAAGTAAACACCAGTTCCAGGTATATCACACGATGCACTGGTAGCTTGGCAGGATACCTGAGGACATACCCAAGGATGGTAGATGTCTGTGAGTGGGCACTTGAACTGAGCCTTTACTATTTCTGCATGTGGGATTCAGCTCAAGAAGCAGGCACATAAGTTATTGTGTTTACATGGATCTAAGCTCCCAGTATAGCCAACAGTGATCAGGTTAAAAAGTCAATCAACGCAGTTATCCAGCTCAGTCTAAAGTAAACATCTATACTCGCCAAGTCTACTTATGTTGCTCCAAGCTGGAGTAGCAAAATACAAGATTGATGTTTCTTGTAAAACACATCTTGTTCTGAAACAAATCCTAACTTCTGAAGGCTAAATCCTGTAGAACAGTACAGGTAATTCATTAATTTACTACGAGAATAAGGGTAACACTGATTTTAGAAAATCCATATTAATGGAGCAAACAGAAACAGATGTGCTTTCAGGTTTTTTTTTCCACCTGTACTTATGTAAGGCATCACTGAAATAACTTATTAGTACCTCTGGTTTAGCTGATGAACTACTTTTGTTTGCATTTCTTATAAAGAAGAAAAGATATGATTGCGTGCAATGTGTTTCAAAGCAAGGAGACCATCTTTTGTACTTTGATGTCATGTCTTACCTGTGAAGCTTCAACTCATCCTTCTGTGAAATCTGGAGTTAGGAAGCCATTAGCAAAAGGTTAATTTCTGATGAAAGCAACATTTTCTATTGCAGTGTACATATTACTAATGTTAGCAGTATTCTACGTTTCTGGGTTTTTTTCTTCTTGATTTTATGCAAAGTGATAATAAGTACCAGGACAGGGACCTTCTGCCATATTTATATGGGCAATGGTAGGAATCCTTTCACTCATCTTCTTAGCTGAGTTGCTTTTCACTTCTCCATCCTTAGCTAATGTACTGCACTTACTCAACACTTCATTAGTACTCTGTATTTTCAAGTACACATTTTATTTCCAAGAGAAGATGTTCTCCGTTTATATGTGGTTGATCAACTTGCAGCCCATCTTCTTCCTTGAAGTCTCATTCATTAGAGTCCTAATGCCCAGGTCTCTTCATTACTTTCAGAAGTGTTTTCACCAGGAAACTACTTCAACAGGTCTGAGGATTTTGAATTTGTAGTATTTCCATTTTAAAAAAAGCTCTGGTGGCATCCATACATAGTAATGACTGTGGATTTGGGAAGGTCAGAAGAATATCCCATTAGTTTGCATCTGTTGCTGACACTAAGCTGACAGCATTTTTGAAGAAACAATTCTGCCTTGTTAGGAAGGAACACTGCTGACTCCTCCTTCAGCATCCACCTCTTGAGATGACACATGTATGTAATCTAAAATTATTAATTACATTGCAGGCAGCACAACAAGTTTACTGATAACTTTCAGATGAGAATAAAAACATCAGATGTATAAACAATAAAGGACACAGCCTAGGTGACTATCCTGAAAAAGCTATTCACCTGGCAATTTTATCACATATAAAAAGATGGACTTTAGGGAAGACTGAAGTATATACCTGAGACAGTTTATTGCTCAATATCATATCCACTACCTTTGATCCTAGACAAAATCATACATTCACACAACCCTTTTAAGAACAATGGATCATAAGGTTCATTAGAAACTTCAAACTGCTGAAATTTCAACCAGTCCTAACATTAAAAAAAAAAAAATTCAACTGTGAAATGATTTCTTAGAATAGCCTCAGCCTGGCCAGAAAAAAAAGATTAGTGCATAAAGATGTTTCTTGTAAGCACATGGTCTTTTACTTCCCAAAAATTATTTCAACCATGGACTGGCTGTCGGTGGTGAGTACCTATCACACTTAGACACAATGTCTGGGAAGCTATGTGCCAGCACAGAGGGAGCATAAGCAGACTAAGTGAACTTGAGTTAAACCTAAACCAGTGGATTATTTATGTATTTACCATTGGTTGCAGTAGAACCTTAAAGGGTTTATGACCAATACAGTGACAGAGATGTTAACATCCCATCGGCAAGGCAAGACATAAGCCCTGCCCAAAGGAAAAGCTTTGTATGTTCTTAAGTGAGTGGAGATACAATTTTCCATGGATTACTGAGGAAAGCAATAATTGCCTTAAGGCTTAGTGCAGTTTATGTAGGCAAAGTTTCTCAGTTGCTCATGGTGGATTGTCAGAAGGCAGCATGCAAATGGAACAGATCATAACAAATATCTATAGCTTTTAAGATCAAAACTTTTGAAACATTTTGTTGCCAAGAACCTTGGAGGAGATAGAAAATGACAAGGTTACAGAAGGGATAGAAGTGTCCTTTAGCATTACCCACAATCACTCATATGGATATGCCAAGAGTACCTGCAAAAGCAAGTGTGAATCTTGAAAAACAAACCTTAGAGATAACAGGATGCATCTCAGTAGCTCCATGCATGGCCAAAAATACATCAGCTTTTCCTCCATATAGCTTATATGTATATATATATACCTTTTCCAACTGAAAAAACCTTACATTAAAAGGTTGAAAATAGCTTATTTTTTCTCTGCACCCACTAATACTTGAAATCATGGATATGCAAATATATCTCTGAACTTACTTGTTTCTTTGTGCTTCAAAGGGAAAAAATCCATTGTCTGATTATCTGCCAGACAGCAGTGAAACTTAATTTAGAATAGTTGCAGAAGTAAAAAGGTTACTGCAATCAAATAAATGCCTGGACTTTGAAAATGCAACCTCATTTGGAGCTGCTAATTTTAATTTTAATACATCTACTATTAAAAGGAAAACAAGAATAACTATTTGCTTCCAGCCAGGTGCTTCACTCCCATACTGTGTACCACAGCAGAGTATGATCAGAAAGTCATCCTTTGATCTGGAAGTTTATGGAACGTAAGTTTTCAGTCACTTGTCATCTGCCAAGGGAATTTCAAAATTCTAGGAAATCCATTTGTCAGCCTTCAGCACAGCAAAACATTGAGGCACACCCACGCACATAATTATATGTATATTGAAAGGTTCTTAAATATTTTCCAACTATTATCACTTTCTTTAGAAACAAAGTGAGGGTTACCTTTTCTTCACAATGGCAAAGATGAAGGTAGTGGAAAGACACTTTTGGTGATTGAATACTAATTATGTGCTAAAAATGCATGCTAAATTTTCAAGGTGCTGTCATAGAAGTGGAAAAGTCTCACCTGGAACGTACTCAAGTTTGTGACATAAAGGGTTCACTAAAAAGCAAGTTATAACAAACAAACAAACAAACAAACAAACAAACAAACAAACAATTCTTTAGCCAGAAGTGTAACTCATCTAAAAAGATAAGTAGAAAAAGAAAATCTGGAAAATAATTTCATTCAGTAACATATGTTGGCTCTTGGATACCTAACTTCACAACAAATCTTACTCCATCTTACTCCAAATCAGTCATTTTCTCTGGGAAATAAAAAATATTGACTGTTAAGGTTATCCCAAGCACTGATGGGTCAATCCTTAATAAAAAGTTGGATCTGAACTTCTTGTCTTAGAAATACCTTGTACCTAGTGACTGACTATGGTGAGTACACACAAACTTCCAGAACCTTCGACATCGGTTTTCTCAACTTTTTTAAAACATGCAATTTATTACCTCCTTTCCTATCTCTAATGCAGCAACAGAAAGAATATTTTTCTTTGTAAATGGATTTGGACAGATGTGGCAGCTTGCTGAATATGGATTCTGCTAAAGCTGAACTTCTATTAAAACTGTCAGTGGAACAGGTATGGATTTTTATGAGTAGGTTTACGAAAACAAAATGTACTGAAATATATGAAAAGTGATAACATGTAGCATTTTCATCAATAAATTGAGATTGTGATGACCAACAGTACATTTGAAGGCAGTAGAAATATGCATTGGAGATAAAAATCACATGATATACTAAGGGAAATGCTGTTTTCCTAGAAAACTGTATAAAATAAGGCCTTTTTCGGCACTTTCCCATGTTTCTGTCCCAGCCTTAACTTTTCCCCATGGCTGCGATCTGGTGTCAAAAAGCAAGTTAGTCCCAAAAGGTCTCAGGGTGTGTTGCAGAGCACAGATCCGACCAGGGTCCCTCCTCCGGTGCTGCACACGGAGCCCAAGGCACTTCCCGAAGCCTTGGCCTGTGGCAACATGGCTTTGCTGAATGAGCATTTTCAAAAGAAAACCTCATTTTTCAGCGAGGTTTTTCAGATAACACCAGGTCCTGTTAAAAATCAAGTCTACCTCTGCTTTTAAATGCAACTTTTATGGTTTGCGTGATCCACAAATTAACTATACATGTAACATTTGCTCTATTTTTTTCTTAATGTGCTCTTGAAAATGGGTGAAAACTTCTACAGTTTAGAAACGTTGCACCTTGCTAAGTCATCTCTAAAACGGCCAGCTTAGAGATAACAAGAGAGTCCAGAAATTATCTGATAGTGTCTGTTTTGTGGGTTTAATTTAATTTTCTTGCCAAAGCCAAAAGCAATCTGTGTGCAGAGCACTTGAAGCAGCAGCAGTCACTGTGTTAACTCCACTTTCAAACAAATCACAAGTGTATTGCTTCCATCCTATGGAAATGGTCGTGACTTACAGAAATAAGCAGAATTATATATTTATTTTGTATATCATTAAAGTCAGGAAGATTGTTCTATAAGAAATATTTAGATATAAGAGTGAACCAGAGGGAACTGAATCTACAGGCAACAGAGAAGCTTCACCAAAGGATCACTGTAAATGAAACCTGCTTTGGTTGCATTCAAAAGAGGTAAGAAATTCTCCTAGAGAGCTTCCAGAGCTTTATATCATTTTTGAAAATTACAGATTCCTAAAAAAAAACCAGAATATCTGTGGCATGAACATCTTAGTATCAACTCTGGATGTTAGCTTCATAGGCTTAGTGATTATACTACTCTTGATTATAAAAAAAAAACCCTTTTTTTTCTTTTTTTAAATAGACATCAGCTTTTTATATTATCCCCATTACTGGAAGATGTCGTTTTGTCTAATTTGGGTCTTATGCAGAAAGATAAACGCACTTTTAGCTTCTACTAAATTGTCCTGAAGGTTTTCAGTACTGCCTGGCAGACTCAGACGTAAAGTGTAGCAGAAATAGAATTTCATTCAAATAATGAAATTCCAATTTTATACTGTGATGAGATTAAGAAAGCCAGGTAACTTTACAGGCTATATTATGGGTATGTAAAACTGCAGCATGCAAAACATTAGGCTACTACTTTATTACTCACTTATGTATTAATATGGAATTAAGAGACATCATGGTGTGATTTTATTGCTAACCTCATCTGTTTGCATTTTTTTATAACCAACCACTGAGTCCTTTCATAAGAAATTTCCCTTTTAAAGTCTTAAATTACTATGCCAAGAGGAAATCTTTAAGAATTCAACAATCAACAGGGTTGATCAAAAATATTGAATAATGGCCTTATACTGGAAAATTGCGCTCATTCAAAGTGTTCTCTTAGGATAATTTCAAACTTTAAATGAAAAGTTTAAACCAATGTGAAACAAAAGGGGAAAAAAAAAAGAGAGAGAGAGAAAGGGAGAGAAAGATGATAAAATCTGCCCCAAAATACAGGTTCTAACGTGGTTCAGCAGTCTCTAGTGGGGGTTTTAGTGCTGTTTTTTTCTGTCCTGGTACATGGGCCAGACCCTGGGCTGGGTTGCCCATCCCATCGTGGGCTGCAGCTAATGAATCCCATACAGCTTCAAGGTGCCTCAGCTCAAGACCCCAGCTCACTCAGCCCAGTCATAAAGACAAGGTTTACAACTCACCTCCAGTCCAATTCCTATGTGCCATTGCATTTTTTTAATCAATTTTATTTCCCATTTGCAGCCAAAACAACAAGAGGGTGGGAGCAAGTGGATTTGTTCTAGTCGATGTGGACAGGGCACATGAGGAAAAAACTCCCAATCATGTCTAATTCACGATGGTTGTGTCTGCATTAGGATGGTTGGTTGGTTCAAAACAGAAAGGTTTTCAAATGAATCCCCAGATGATCCTGACTTCCAACGCATTGCTTTGGTTTGCAGTACAGTGCATGGGTGAAATAAATTTCCTCTGGAGGAAACTACAGCAGAAACTCTACCCCAGGTGTTCACCAAATGCATTCCAAATCCCACTCCCGAACAGGGGGTAGGGATCCAAACCAAGGGCTGGTCCTTTGGACAACTTCAAGCCACATGTAAGATAGAAAAGCTTACTCCGGAGCACCAGGTTAAATTTAGACTGAAATAAAAGCCCTTATAGCATGTAGCTTTGTGCGGGCTCAGCATCAACTCCTCTGAGCTGTCTTTCCTAATGTAGACGTAGCCAGTTATTGTCAAATTTAACTCATTCAGGCCAATAATTAACAGGCGTGTATGTAGTAGCACGGGTGGATGCAGAAAGAGCCATTCTCACTGCCCAGTGATGCTCATATAAATCTAAGTACCTCCATATACTGCTTTTATTTGGTGTTAAAATTGGTACAGATGCACTGGTGTAAATGCTGCCCAAAGCACCATGGAAATCAGCCTGTTCTCTCTTTGTCAGCAATAACCATCAGCCTGGGCATGAGACAAAAAATATATACAGCAGCGGTGGAGGGCCAAAAGCAAACCAATCTGCTTGCTCATCTTAAGGGAAAAGGATGGCATCACTCCAGCCTTATGCAGTTATTTAAGTATTTTTTCCCCTAGAAGAGCCTCATGAGACAAATATCTAATTTCCTTGGAGTTCCCAAAGACGCAGCAGTCATAAAAGTCCTTGTTTCAGCATCCCACACGCAGCACAGACGTCAAGCAGAACAGATGTCCCCATGCTCTCGCATAGAAACTTGGAAGCAAACAGGTGGCCTGCGTCTTCCCTGTGCCTGCCAGCCGAGCGACCGAGCGGCAGGTCTCATTTGCAAACACAAGTCACTTTCCAGCTCCTAAACAGTTCTTAGTAGTACAAACCATTGCAAAACTGAGCGTACACCTTAAATGATGTCATCTTTGTAGCATTGTTTCTGCACCTTAGCAGCTATGAACATAAATGGTAGGGGTACAGCCACAGCGGGAGCTGTGCATTTACATCAGCGTGTGGCTTTGACATTGACTGGCACCAGGAAGGACCACTCGTGGCTCATCCATATGAAGGAGCACCCAGGGCCTCTCTCAGGAAAAAAACTCCCTTGTGGGTGGCTCTGCAAAAACACAGAGGAAAGATAATCTCCATGCCAAAGACAAGGAAAAAAAAAAAAAAAAAGGAACATTTAAAAAAAAAAAAAAAAGTTTACCAAAGCCAATGAGTAGGTGGCCATCTCCCCTCTGGATGAATTAGGGCACAGCCTACGTATAGGACAGTGGATGCGCTAGGAGTCAGGAGTCCCAAGCTGTGACCAGGCAGTCAAGAGGTAAGTCTTGTGAGCATGACTGTTGGGGGAAGTTGTGTGTTGTTTGCTGGAGGAACATGTGTCTGGCAGATAACGTGGGACCCAGAAGCAGGCAAAAATGTTGAAGGAAAACCAAGGAGACCACGAAAACACAGGCCTGGTGATGAGGTACAAGAGTCCTTTCTGAGCAGTTCACTGAGTGGGAGAGGAGTTGGCACCATGCATAAGGATGCAGGAGCAGAAGATATAAAGGAACCAGTGTGATTCAGCAAGACGGGTTGTGGCTGCTCACCATAAACCACAGTCATGGCTGTGTTGACTTCTTGTGCCAATCTATGATTTATTCATTACTTAAATGTTCCGTCGTTAGTCACAAAGCGTTGGCTTTGGACATCTCTCTGTATGGGTTTGTGCATGGATACATTCAGAATGCAACGTCATGCACAAGTCTTCCCTGTCCCTCCTATAAAACCCCCATGCACTGCTATGTTACACCCATAGCTGTAGGCTCTCATTGCCCCCACACTTCCCTGCAACTTTGCAGATGACTGGCTCTTGTGCACAAGCTGCGGTCAGCCCCTACTGTTTGCTTGTTGGAGTCAGCGAGGGAAGGGAAGAGTGGTAAGGAGAAGCTCTCTTGTTAATCTTCCCACAAAGAGTTCCTATTCTGGAGAAACCCCTTCCCCATTATCAATGTCCTTGTGTGATAAACTACACTGGGATACGCACCTGTCAGGAAAATCAAGTTGCAATAGCTAAGAATGTGATAATAAATACAGTGTCAGAGCCTCCAGTATTAAAAATGAAGTCATGCCCTACAATATTTACCTAGAAGTGATGAACGACATTTCCCTCCAGGCAGTAAACAATAAGAATTAATCAAGTTGTATACAAGGAAAGGGCATGGCATCACCTCTGCTAGCGGTTCTGCTTTCTGTACTTGACATACCTTTTGCCCATTTCAATTAAGGAGTAAGTTTTTAGGGCAGCTGAACTATTTCTAAGGTAATAACAGTGACTCAACCAGCAATGTTTATCTCTGCATGCATATGGTAAACAGGGGACAATGAATATCTAAATTTAGTATTTGGCCAGGCACCAAATCTTGTATTAGAAGTGATACTCTCCCAATGCCAAATTAGAAGTGAGAAAGGCAATGAATTATTGAGTGCACCTCTTTGTCTTTAATTTACACTGCACCTCACGCTAAGGTCTCTGTAGCAGCCTGATAATAATGAAACCAGAACCAACTGGTAGTTGATAGCAGAGCTGAGCAAAGCAGAACATAAGTGAGGTCTGTATTACCTAGCATCATTTGTCAACAGGCTGTTATCAGCCTGAAATCTGCTGCAAGAGCAATGCCCTACTCTGCTTTTTGGTAACAGCAGCATGAAGGAGAAGACAGTAGAGGGGAGGCAGCGGAGAGTCAAAGTCATGCAAGCTCAAAATCATGACTCATAAGCAAGCGTTGGGTTGCACCGTCTGTCTGGGCATTTCAGTGCCAGGCTGGGCAGCAGCAGTTCAAGTCGTTCTTTCAGGCTACATCAGGATGTATTGACAGCTGAAAATAAAAGGGTCTTATGCCATTTGTTGATTCATGGGGGGGTAATTTCAATGGGAGACAACTGGGCACACACAGCCAGAGGATTGCCAAGGAGCTCAGAATGTCTCGTATGGACTGACTACAACAAAGTGTATCTCTCTGGTGGAGCTGTGGTCATAGGCTTTTTTGTCTTTGCAAGAGTATAGCAGAAGGGACACTGCTGCAAAGGAGACACAGGCACTGAAGGAAGAGTGAGATTGTCACCAACCTGCAGCAGAAATCCCTGGCAGGCACATCTGAACGGGGTGAATTCTCACCCTTTGCAGAGCACCGGCATCCACAAAGGTGGGAGCATTCTTCAATGTTTTGTCTCTACCCTTGAAATGTTCTTAGTAATGCAAGTTAATTTTTATGGCAGATTCTGTAATCTAAGGTAGACCTAAGTCACACGTAGCAGGGAAGCAGCAGTGGAGAGGATCAGTTGCACTATGCCTCTCATTAGCTGATGGCAAGAAGTTAATAATTCACAATTTTTTAATACTCATCAGTGTCTATTCCCATAAGTTTTTTGATTCTCTCTTAGCTCCTTAACTATCATTAAATTAATATTCATCCTACTTTGTTTGCAGTGTAACTTTTAATAAATTTAGATGCCTGCCATTCATCTTGTGGTCCTATCAATCTTCAAACAAAGGGCTGGGGGCACCTTTACAGGATGAGGGGAGCATGAAGACATCCCCGTGCCCTGCTCACACACCTTCATGCAGTCCCCGCTCTCTTGCGCAGTGCTTGTGCTTGGATGCTAAATCTCAACATCAAAGTATGGGAGGTGGCACATAGTGAACTGCATGGCCCAAAAGCTTTCCACCCCACATCACAGCTACTGGGCCTGCTGGAACTTGCTGCAGCTGAGTCATCAGCCCTAAAATCCCTTTTCTTCCCATGAAAGGGCCTTCAGAGCACGATTGCTCTGGCTTGCTGTAGATTCACAGATTCACAGGTTGGTAGGGGGTGGAAGGGACCTCTAGAGATCATCTAGTCCCACCCCACTGACAGAGCAGGATCACCTACAGCATGTTGCGCAGGATGGCATCCAGGCGGGTTTTGAATATCTCCAGAGAAGGAGACTCCACAACCGCTCTAGGCAGCCTGTTCCAGTGCTCTGTCACCCTCAGAGTCAAGAAGTTTTTCCTCATGTGCAGATGGAACTTCCTGTGTTCCAGTTTGTGCCCATTGCCCCTTGTCCTGTCACTGGGCACCACTGAAAATAGTCTGGCCCCTTCCTCCGGACATCTACCCTTTAGATATTTATAAGCATTGATAAGATCCCCTCTCAGCTTTCTCTTCTCCAGACTAAACAGTCCCAGCTCTCTCAGCCTTTCCTCATATGAGAGATGCCCCAGTCCCTTCATCATCCTCATAGCCCTCCTCTGGACTCTCTCTAGTAGTTCCCTGTCTTTCTTGTACTGAGGAGCCCAGAACTTGACACAATATTCCAGATGTAGCCTCACCAGGGCAGAGTAGAGGGGAGGCCAACAAGTCGAGTAGTGTCCTCAACTTGCTGGCCACACTTTTCTTAATGCACCCCAGGACACCATTGGCCTTCTTGGCCACAAGGGCACACTGCTGGCTCATGGACAGCTTGTTGTCCACCAGGACTCCCAGGTCCTTCTCCGCAGTGCTGCTTCCCAGCAGGTCAACCCGTAACCTGTAGTGGTGCCTGGAGTTGTTATTCTCTAGGTGCAGGACCCTACACTTGCCCTTACTGAATTTCATATGGAACAAAATTTGCCCATTTCTCTGGTTTGTCAAGATCTCGCTGAATGGCAGTGCAGCCTTCCAGTGTGTCAGCCACTCCTCCCAATTTAGTATGACCAGCAGACTTGCTGAGGGTACACTCTGTCCCCTCATCCAGGTCATTGATGAATATGTTGAATAAGACCAGACCAAGCACTGACTCTTGGGTCACACCACTAGCTACAGGCCTCCAACTAGACTCTGTGCCGCTTATCACAACCCTCTGGGCTCTGCCATTCAGCCAGTTTTCAATCCACCTCACCTACTTTACAACGGTGATCCAGTCTCTACCACAGAGGACTGAATACCTGACTATAAAGGGATCACAGGATGATTCCAAAGTTTCATGCAGTCAAAGAACACGTACCTGAAATGGCTGCATGCTGCCTAAAGTTACAGATGAAGGCACCAGCTCTGACAAGCCAGAACTAGATGAGAGCACTGCCTGTGTCTGCACCTACTTTATTGTTGCATTGCTCAATAAATGGTTCTGGTTAAGACAATTACAGCTCTTTGGATTGTAGCTTTCACCCTTCCCAAATCTCTTGAAATTTTGGGGTGGTGTTTGTTTTGGTTTGGTTTTTTCCCCTGAAGAAACCGTACTTCAAATTACATCCCATTTCCTACCTTCCATTTAACAATTGCTTCCTATTTGCTTAACTTCAGGAGACTGTCAAAGATGCTTTGTTTTCTTTTATGCTGTTCTAACATCTGTTCAACCTTGTTCAAGAAACACTAAGTCCTGATTTAAGGTTATACAAAATTTAGTAAAATATATCTCCCCTTTGGGCAGGATTACTCTTTTTATACTATAAAACTGGATAATTTCCTGGGAAATAGATTAAGTAAAAACATAAATTATTGTTCTGCTCCTGTTTTAAAGACTATTTTTCTTACTGCTCCCTAGAGTTCCCTGATATAACATTTATTTCAGTTTTGCATAATATTTAGCACTCTCATGAAGAGGAGCAGCCACTTAATGATATTAAAATATTTATGTCAGCAGTATGTTCATAAACAAAGAAAAGCTATTTAACCTCCTTTTATGCTAGCTGATCCTACCAATGTACAAACGCATTTCAAGAATAGTGCTAGAGAGGCCAACAGAAAATTATTTTCATCTAGAAAACAGAAGCTATATGTTGTGGTTTAACCTCAGCTGGCAACTAAGCCCCACACAGCCACTCACTCACTCCCCCCACGGTGAGATGGAGCAGAGAATCAGAAGAGGGAAAGAGAGAAAACTCACTTTGTTTTGTGACAATGCATAGATCCTCATGTAAATCTAATCCCTCGCTGCTCAATGGCCTTCAGATTTATTGAAAATAAGCCAACTATTTTTCCTATAATCTTGAATGAGGAAAGAGACCATATCGTGGATGGATTGCTGCAGAATAAGAAATTGCTAGAAGTAAAACCATTCCCTACTGCGTACTTCTATAACCTTTAGGGCAGCAGGACTTGTTTTTTAGTATTTCTTGTGAATGAGCAGTAAAGAAATAGGTGCTCAAGTCATCAGCTCTCCCCTCCATTGAAAAATCATTCTTAACAAGGCCCTGAATATGGGCTGGTGGGATGAACTCCATGACAAATATCCATAGATGGGCCTCAGGCCAGGCGGACCCATCCTTCCCACGAGCTGTGGAGCACTGGCTGGTAGAGGTAGAAAGTTACCCTTCAGAGCAACCATTTCCTGATTTTATCTTGAGTATCAAAAGCTTCTCTTGTCTGGAAAACTTAAACATCCTCATGACTTCTTGCTTCACCCATCTGCTTCTTGCAGGCTCTTAGAGGTAGAGAGGACCTTGCACCCACCTGGCTCCCTGGCTGAAAACCACTGTCCTGTGGGACTTGCCACAGGAGTGTGAATATTGTGCAGGCTTATTTCCCTGCACTGCACCACACAGCACATGCTGAGCCTCAGAACCACATGGGAAAACTCTAACATAGACATCAATGCCATCTCAGCTGCAAAGAACAACACATTTCTTCCCAACAGAACACATCTTACAAGTCTTTGTTTCGGCTTTCTTCAGCAAGGATCACACCAGCGTATAGACATTAGAGGTGCCCTGCAGAACAGAGAAGACAGACAGCAGCAGGGGAGAGACATTGTAAGCCCTGTCCGTGGAGAGAAATGACAAATCAGCAGTTACATCCAGGACTCTTATTTGGAGAGCTGACCCATGCAACCTTCGGATCACAGCTTGCACCTTCCTCAAAGATCCCTCCCCCACCTCTTTCTGCTTGTATATTTGGTGCGGGCATCAACACATGCCTGCACTCTGATAGCACAAGAGTTTTTCTTTTTCTCTCTGTTATAAGAGAGGAAGAAACCAGACAGAAGGAAAGGTGCTTACTGAATATGCACATTTTGTCAGGCTCTATTGCTGCTGCTAGTGTAGTGGTTTTCTAGTGACCCTGAAAATACAGAGCAGAAGGCTCAGAAATGGTTTAATATCTTTTACTATCCCCAACAAATAGTGAGCATCCTGCACATCAGGCACTGGACTACTATTTAAAACTTATTTAAGGCATTATAGTCTCTGTAAGTTATGCAGTGAATTTATCTTGTGCCACTGTTCGTCAGCATGACTCTGACTTGTGGCTGAAAATTTACCTTATTACCTGGGAAAGCTCAGCATCTGCCAGCTGTGCACAGGCTCCTTGATTCCATTCAAGCAAGAAGCTGTTTCAGTGGAAAAATACACTGAAACTGCTTTTTATCAGATCAGAGACTGCAATTACTAATTCACTCAGCTTACAAAGACTCAGAGATCCAAATGTCCTTCTGCTTTTTCCATGGGCTTTGATGAAGCTGGCATTATCATGCTAAATTACAGTTCAGGACCGCTGTGTATGTACAGATTTATCAGAAGAAAGCTATTAGATGTCTTCACTATACTGCCAATTATGCAGTCCCTGACACATAATTAACTAAGGCCCCAAAGCATGTATTTTAATCAATCCCAGTTCAGCAAAGCACTTATCTGTGTGCTTAACTTCAACACACATCTAGCATACACACAAGTCCTCTTGTGAATAGAGAAAAACATGGGAGCTGCAAGAACTGTCCTACCAATAGTATTTTGGGCCAGTCACTACCAGGATAAGATACTATACTACTTGGCTTTTATTTTCAAAAATATCTAAGAAGCCGAGACCAGTTTCTAGAGTGACCTAGTCATGGTACTGTAACTATGGTGATTAAAGGAGAGAAATACACCAGTTCTGGAGGAAATAGCATCTTTTACTACATGGTAAGTAGTTGGATAAAACTTGCAAACTTAGGCAGCAGAAATCTTTCTTCATCCCTGTAAAGCTAGAATTCATCCCACTTGACCTGAGCTGGCTACAGATTACCTATCCTGTCTAAAGAGGACATCCAGGATTTCTCTGCAGTCAATGGACAACATCTCTAGATACTAATTCATCCCATGGGAAGGTTTCCAAGAAAAGTAGGACAAATCACTCTCTTGTTGCTCTAAAAGCCCACAGAACTAATTTAAACACATTGCTTTCATCTAACCAAACGCACGTATCCATCCAAGCTACCTGTCTATCTATATAACTAGTGAAGACATTCATGTTGCAGGCTAAGATACCACAAAGTAGACATCTAAACAAAAATGACTCATACCCTAAACGTACATACTTCTCTCCAGCCTGGCCTACATTGACTAGCATAGCTGCAGACAAAGGGCTAGATTCATTCCCATAAACATAGGGGTGCAGCACCATTTTGAGCGCTGAGAGTTATCACTTCTGGCTACCAGCTGCCCTCCCAGAAGGGTGCAGGTCTGGAGTCACCCCTTTAGGACCACTGCGTATCATGGGAGCTTAGGGAGTGAGATTACATGAACCCTACTCAACCAACACTCAACATTACCTAAGGTGAACCCCTCCCTGTCTTCTTCCTTGTTAATGGCTCAGTGAGGTGCAGCAGATCCCCTTTAATTGCCAGATAATGCAAGAAACAAAAACAGGTGGTAAAGGCCAGGCATTTACACACCTAATGGGATTTCTTAATGAACCTAGGCGGCCAAGTTCCACTGCTCCCACTTTCAGCTGAGATCAGGCAAGGATCATTTCAGAGCAAAGTGGTATATCTTCCCCCAAAGCAAAGAACCTATGAAAAACGTGTATTGACTTAGAAGCTGCTATGCAGCCTGAACTACAGCAGTGTGAGCCTCTCTGTAATCCATTACGACTGTGCAAAATGTAATAAAACTACTACAAGGTGCTCTAATTCCATTTACTAATAATCATAAAAGTATTTGAGATGTGTCTGATGAACCGTTTGGAAGATAGCATTTTCCAAAGATGATTTGTAGTCCAAAGAAAAGCCTTTAATACCATATAAATTAGATTTTATGTACAACAATATTTAAAGCCATTGCAAAGGAGGTGTTTTTGTTGTTTTATAGTCACTGTTCAGTCTTCACTGAATAATTTGTTTGAAGAAAAAAAAAAATACTTGGCTTCTGAGTTCTTCCCAATGAATCACAGAGCAGGAGTAATATCATCATTTGTCATTTTTTATCTGCAGATGCCATTGTGTTCAGTGTGGCTCTACCCAGTTAATCTGAACAGCTTCTGATGAATTGCATTTAGTAAAATACACAAAATTATTTTGCACTTAACTAACATGCTGAGCAGCTCCACTGACACATCAACTCCTACATGCTGCAAATGTTTTGGTTTTCCAGAGATGGAGGCTGGGTATGCCAGAGAAATGGATGTATAAATAAATCAACCATTAATTGATCTGCTGTAGCATTGAGATCAGCTAGTTTGCTAGGTTGGAAGTGACTGCCATATTTTTATTTTTGTCTTACCATGAGTTTTTGCTATCACCAGACACTCCCAGGGCACCTTGGAACATACGGCTGTCTAACTCCAAAGCTACAAGTGTGGGTTTGGTTTTTTTCTTTACACCATCTTTGATCTGACATTTCTACATACGATGTCTCCTTAAAGGTACGGTTTCCTCTGCTCCCATTTCCTCCAGGAGAGCAGGGGTTCCCTGCTAGCTCCTGTGAGCATTAGGCTGCCTGTTACACTGTATTTTTCCATTACACTGAAATACTGAAGATGCGTCCACTCCTTTCACCTGGCACGGCCTTGAGGAGCGAAGCAGACACCAAACACACTCCCTTGCACCCATGCAAGGCTGACCCCAGGCTTGCCTTAATCTCCTCTCCCTCAGCCCACACAGGTATCCAAGTGAGAAGCAAATTTTCTTCTCCCATACACAGAATTTTGCACCCACTTTCCATTTGCAAAGCTGGACTACGAATACTCCTCCACCCTTGCAATGCCATACGATTTAAATATTGAGTCACAAAGAAGTTAAGCTTTGCATTTGTCCACCAGAGGAAACAGCATTTGAAAAACAATCCATAAGGCACAGTGAAATAGAAAATCTGTGTCTCTCCAGGATCTCTGGGCATCCAGAAAGTTTTCAGCAAACCACTATCTCACCATCAGAAGTCTCCCAGAAGCAGCAGTGCTGGCTAACACTGCCAGTGACATGTGGGGCATGTTAAAAGGAGCACAGACTCACACGAGATGCCTCTGCCACCTCCATTCAACTTCCCCAACCTACAGCTTGTGCTTGCAAAAAAAGAATAAAAGAAGAAAGCTGGAAATCTGAGCAGCACTGGGCTGCCACATATTTTTTTTAAAGTACGTACCAAGACCTATGTTATAATCAGCTTTTGTTCCTTTCCCCCTCCACCCCTCGGTGGCACAAAGCAAACGCCTTATCTCCAAACATCTTCCTCATCCCTGCAAAGGGAGTCTGAGGTCAGCTCTAACAGCAGCCAGAGAAGGAGGAAATCTCTGAAATGAAACACTTCTCAATTCAGTGAATTTAGTGAGCTCAGACACTTCTGAGTTTCCAGCAGACAAAGAAGCACCTAACGTGTAAATATGCCATTCCATTTTAGCTTCTTAAGGGGCAGCTTCCCATCTGAAGCTACATATAATGAACTCAGCACAGATTACAGAGGACTGTAAATCCACCACAGACCAACAGCACTGGGAAGAAACATGGAAATTTTGACAACCCTCTCATCAAATCCTCCACCACCAAAAAAATATTTGGGAAAGAGTTAAAAAAAGAGAAGAATAATTTTGCACTTAGAGAAAATTCTTAATTTACTTATTTCTTGAATGTAAATTCATATAACATCAAAGAAGTCCCCATTTTTCTTTACATATTACACATAAAAAATGACCATGAAAAATTCTCCTTTCCTGCCATGCTGTCCAACAAAGACATTACCAACCCCACCTTAACGATTTGCCTCTTCAGTAAAGTTTGATCACTATAACACACCATGTAATTCTCAGTTACTTACAGTTATACTCATATACCCCATAGACACACCCACTGTAGCATAACATGGCCTTTTTTCCAGCTTAGCTTGTCAGTTTAAATCGTTTAAGCTGTACTGAAAAAAATATTTTCACTACAATAGAGAAGGATCTACAAGGGAATTACGTCCTCATGGTTACATTTTCATGATACGCAAGAGTCTTAGCCACACTCCTGGAGAACGGCTCTGCTGGGTATTGATAACCACCATCCCAAGGAGAGTTTGGCTAACACATGATGAAATCCAGGACAACTAGACAGGCCAGCAGTTCAGTAGGCTCTTTCCTCCATCTCAGACACCAAATAAGCATTTGCACCATTCAAACCTCTGCCCATCACTTTCCCTTCCCCTATATACACTACCTGCTCCACACTGCCCACGTATTTCCGCCTTCCCACTGAAAGAGCAAACTTTTACAAAACCTCACCAGTTCACTGCAGTGCTAGCAGCAGGGAGTGGATCAGAAGAACAAATGATGCTCCTGGTTTCTCTGACCATAACTTCACACACACTTACATTTGGAGCTGGACTTCAAATACACTAAATCTTATTGCTCCCTACAACTACCTGAAGGGAGGTTGTATCTAGGTGGGTGTTGGTCTCTTCTCCCAAATAACTAGCGATAGGACAAGAGGAAATGGCCTCAAGTTGCGTCAGAGGAGGTTTAGATTGGATATTAGGCTATTGAATAATTTCTTCACCAAAAGAGTGGTCAAGCATCAGAACAGGCTGCCCAGAGAGGTGATGGAGTCACCATCCCTGGAGGTGTTCAAAAAATGTATAGACATGACTTAGTAGGCATGGTGGTGCTGAGTTGAAAGTTGGACTTGATCTTAGAGGTCTTTTCCAACCTTAATGATTTTATGATTCAAATACAGCCACACAGGACAGTCACTCCTATTTTGCTGCCATCAGAGCAGTGGATTTATGCCAGTCAAGTGGGACTTGGTCCTCTACTCTGAGCAAGGCGAGCCCATATTCAGGAAATCCTACCTGCTCTCACTTCACAAAAACTCAAACAGAAATTATTCACAGGCACTGCTGGCACAGCACACCAACAGTGATTATCAACCAAAACTTCAGTGAAGGTTTTGGCTGGTTGGGCTCCATATACCATAAACTATGAAAATAGGGAAAGGCAGCATTTCCATCTTTCCCACTTTGGTGTTACCTCTGCTGCTGTCAGTACAGGTCCTATGGTTTTCACTTTCCAGGCAGCAAAAACATTAAAAGAACTGTAAATCCTGAGTTTCTGACTCACACCCAACACAAAACTTTTGGAGTCATCAATCTCACCTGCTTTTCAACCTGCTGCATCAGTACACCTGACCACTGCATTCACATTCTCAGTAGTCATTCTAGCACAACAGAGATTACATTACACAGCTTAAGCTAAAAGAGACAAAGACACTCTTACTCCAAAACCAGAGTTGTCAACATATAACTAGAATGCGCATCTAAAATCATCCAGCACATTTTGCATTACAGTTTGGTGTGAGCAGCACGACACTTAAACTGAGAGATCAAAATCAGGGCTAGGAGGCAGCTGCCACTTATTCCAAATCAATGGGGAAGACTGAACAGCCGCAGGTGCTTTTGACTCCTACAGGTGTAAAGCATACGCTGGAAAATTGAGTTGATACAGTCTGAAGTCTTGAAAGTTTGTATTTTAGCCAATTTGTTATGTAATTACAGATGTACCGGTTTAGTTTGACTTAAGTATATTTCTGTAGGAATAAGCAGTATTTTTCTTCCCTGGGCAAATGCACCCAGTGTAAAACTTCTGGCAGCCAACCGGGACAAAAGTTTGACTTCATATCTTCAGGGTTTTCATGAAAACAGAAGAAAGAAAACCTAGAAAATCCCTATGGCAAATTGCCCAGAGGGAAGATGTTTCAACTATTGTTTTTTGCATCCATTCTTTATTCATCAGTCTTGAAAAATTCAAATACGCTATCAAAAGGATAAGCTACATTTTGACATTTATACCTTCAGTGAGGAACTAATGGTGACTCATGAAGTACAATATACGACGCGGCACAGCAGACACTGCACCACCGCCCAGACAGACCCTTCGCAGCCTGGGTTTACAGTTTGGATTGCCGGCACCCACATGCAGAATATCCTTTCCAGGGTAGTTTCATCCAGACAGGGAAGATAAAAGTAACGTGTGATTGACATGGATACTCAAAAAGTTGTCATACGTACCAGTGGAAAACTCATCGATCCTCATGCATTATTTGTTGAAATTTTCTGCCGGAGACAATTTCCAAAAGAGATGGAAGAAGGCAAAATGAACCTCAGTTCTTAACAGAATGGAGCCAATAATTATTGGCTGGTTCTTAACCCCATCAATATACCCACTGTTTTGCCTAAGGAATATTGGAAGATAGAGTTCAGAAAGTTTTAAAGATGCTGTTTAATTTGTGCCTCTTTCTCAAGGCAGAACTGATTAATGTAACTTAAATGTACACGTCCTCCCCATCACAAGCAATGTGAACAAGACAGCACCTCCAAAAGAAGCATGTGATTCTTGAGGCATGAAAAAGATGTCAGAAACTTCCCCAGAGGAATATCACAAACCAGGCTGAGCTCAGCAGCCAAACTCTCATAAAGGAAACCCTCACACCTGTGTCCATTCCGCTGACTTTGGTCAAATCCCAGGCAGATGTAGACCCATACGGAACAGACTGCAGGACCACGATGCTGTTTACATGGAAAACCTGTCACTATGAAACAATTTTATCTGCAGCTGTCAGCTAAATCTCGTTTGAGAGAATATGTTCTGCCAACAAAAGCGGGTTATGTGTTTGTGAAAGGCAGGACTAGTACATTTGCAATGCCACTCCACACTTTTTAATGCTGAGCGCTAATGTTTCTAGCATATTACCTTCCAAATGTTGAAGTACGACATGCTTTATGGGAACTAATGAATCACATAGTAAAAACTAATTGCAACTTACATACTGTTGTGAACTGAGTTTTGCAACATAAAAGCAATCAGCCAGCAATTAAAATGCTAATATGGGGCTGAACCTCATATAACAGTTTGCCAAAATCTAGTGCAATACAGTGCTTCCTGGAGAATTTTGAACAGATGGAATTCAGTTAGTAGGTAGGCATTCCATCAAGCTTATAAACCTTACCATGCTGGAGGAGGGTCCCCACCATGATGCATCACATATTTCTGGTATTAAAAATGGTGGTAAAAGACCATTATATATTTTCTTCTTTTGACTGGCTTTTTCTGTTCACATGTACATGATTAATAAACTCTCAGCAAGTCAGAAAAAGAGTGGTACATAGCAAATGTTCTTTCCAAACACAGATGTCTTGAGTTTCTTTTGGTTGTAATATAGATGGACTCCCAATGTGGTAGTGGTGGTCATCATCAAACCTACTTTTGTTTTTAATTATAAAAGCTCCTTTTCACAGATTCACTAATGCAAGATTGTAAATTGAATGAAATAATTACATTTTAATTGGGTTCACCTCCCCCACATCCACTTTTTCTTCATTACATTCCTAATACTAAGACAATTGAAATACATTAATTAAGTGGGAAGTTATTAATTTTCAACATTATCAGCCTTGGAGAAATTACCAGTGGTCCTGGAAGAAAGCTCCCAGGAAGATGAGGAGCTACAGACTGTGCCCTCTATCCAGTTCCACCACCAGCCATGTAAGTCTTCATTTTCCTTGAGGACAAGAAATGTCTCAGCAAGGTGTGATCCTGGGAAGTTAGTGAATTATTCTTTAGCAAGCCTCATTCATTGCAGGTTAGCCTTTAAGTTTGTTCAGTCATTATTGGCAGCAAGACTGGAAAAGCATGAACAAGCTCTAAACTGAATTAATAACCCCTTGGTGCTAAGTCATCTGCAAACAGGAGCAGGGAAGGAGACCAGAGAGGGCACTGGGAACTCATCTGTGTGCACGTGGTGATGCCACCCAAAGTCCTGTCAGCTGAACACAGGACATGGAAAATCAATGGGAAACTCAGGAATGTCACAGGTCTTGCCTGCTTGGATGAAGCTGTCTTTTAGCCACAGGAAATCTTGAGTAATGCGGTCTTGGCTCTCAGGTCCTTGTACCCTTCCAAGCAGAAAAGCAAGGATGAATCACTGCCTGGTCCCAAGACTTAGGCACTGATAGTTAATACAGATATCAAAAATGGACTGAACTGTTTTCTTCTCACTCGTCAGTGGCTTTCATAGCTTCCTTAAGGTCTTCCATTCAAAAATAAAGCTATTTTTCTCACTCTGCTTACAGTCCCTTTTCCTGTGCAATGCTCTCCAGGAGAGGCTCTGTATGGAGGACATATCCTGGCTTGATAAACACTTCCCTTCCTTACATTTGATCCTTAGCATCTCCAAACTCCCACTTTCCCTCATCTGCTCCTCCTTCCAGCCTGAGCTCCCGAGCAATACGCAGCGAATGCTCCCAGCTAAAGCTCAGCAGTTAACCTCCACACTCAGCACACCCTCCGCCGGCTGCACTCCCCTCCCATGCATCCACCCTAAAAGGAAAGGGGGCACAAAGTGCAGCAAGGGTCTGAAGGCATGACAGATGCCTAAAACGCAGATGATGTCCCAAAGGTAAAAGAAACACCCCTCCGAAGGATGGCAGACAGGGTTTGCTGCTGTGTTTTACTGCTGTAGCTCTACCTCAGAACAGAAGGTGTTATTTTGAGCCTACTTTAAATTTATGAAGTAGTAAACCTATTGCTCAGGGTGGCAAAAGGTGAATTGCCATTAAAGGAGTGACCTGGACTCTAAAAGAGGTCTGTCAACAGAGGAATTGGAAACTTAAAGCATGACTTCCCAAATTACCACTCTGAGATTGCTTTGGAAGAAAATTGCCAGGAGGAGTGTGGGGGGGCGAAAGCGCATTACACGTAAAATTGTCTTTCGCGACAGCAAGGAGGAGCCTTCATTAGCCAGGCTAGAAAAGGAGCGGGTTTTGCAAAAGTTCATGGAAGTCTTAGCGATTAGCCTCTACCTGTTCCTCCAGGGAACTCAAAAGTCGGCAGGAGTGCTTACGACTCGTCACCAAAACAGAAGAGCTCTGGTGTTCGCCCTCGCAGGCAATGCATCAGTACAGATACAGCCTGTCTTTCTCAATGAGGGCTTTATGTCAAAAAATTAAAGCTGCTTTTCTCTAAGGTCCTCAGTGCAGAGAAGAGGAGCAGTATCTTTATTTCACCATAGTGAGCAAAGGCTGTGGCTAGGAGAAGGATGTGCCCCAAATCGCATAATACCTTGAGTAAAGCACCCAGTGCCATCATCATTGCAACATTCTGCTTCCCTTACAGCACGTCCATAAGGAAACAGGCAGTAAAATTCCAAATTCCTCCTTCCAGACACCAAACTCCTAAGCCCACACACTTAATACTCACCAACTGATATGACATTTGGGGCCTATGACACCACCACTGTTTTTAAATAGTTTATTCATCTTGCAGCTGGTGCAGACACTCCAGTCTGACCCAATTCTTCACTGCTGTATTGGTAACTGCAGCCTTGACACCCATGCATTGCATAAAGGGGGAAATGGCTATAAATATCTCTAAGCAGTGGAAGTTGGCTGATATTACAAACACATTAATGAACCCAGGTTGTTTTGTATCTGCTGAAAACCTGACCCTCATAATGTGTTTCTATACACATTTATGAGAAACTGTATGCACACACGTTATCTATTTTTTACCAGGCAGAAACAGCCACAGTACATATTTGAAGCATAAAAACATTGAATTTAAAGGTAAGTAAATTAAAGCAAAGCTGAGACAGAAGTTGGACATGACAAAAAATGCTACTGTGATACCTTACAGTATTAAGCTCTGTTGTTGCCCTCTGATGCCTTGGGACAAATACTGCAATAGAGATGAAGATCTCATTGCAGTGTGCCCTGGGAGGGGATTGGGTTCAGATTGCCTGCTCTGGGAGCCTTAGGAAGAGCCTTGCTCAATGACCTTGTAATACTTTGCTTTCATGCAAAGCTTTGGGATAAATGGGAATCTGACCATACCTGCAGCTCTGCTGTCATATTATTGTACCTGTGTGTACCACATAACGTGTCAAGGAGCAGTGAAAGCAGAAAGTTCTCCTCTGATTAAAAAAACACAGTACTCCACACAGAAATAGTATTTTCAAGAAAGCAACCAGATAATCAAAGCAGCTGTGTATTTTCCAAATTTACACTTTCTTTTGTTTCATTCTCCTGTATCTCTCTAATAGCACAGCAGAGTGAAGAGACAAAAAAAGGACTTTTGTGGTTAGCAAGGGGATTGCAATAGGAGCTTAATGTTCAGGAAGAACATGGAGACAAAGGATTACAGTCATGTCAAAAAGAAAAAGTACTAAAAAGCACTTTCTCTTCTAACATAAGGTCAGAGGAGGAACCTGGCATGCTATGTTTCACTCCTTTGCAAGTGAGAGATTGAGCAGTAACTCTGCTCATTGCCTCTGGAGCAAGCCCTGAGTAAGAAAATAACTCAGGGAAAATCTCACAGCCTGTTCCCTCGCAGGAAAATACTCACCTGAGACTGCACTCGCAACTGAGGAATTTGGATGTGATTTCAGGAGCCACCCTCCCACCAAGGGCGATCGCTCTCACTGTGGGAGAGAGAAGCTCGAAGTTGTTATTGGAGACTTTCCCTGAGGTGGGTCTCAGCTGTTGAACATCGGTCCTTGACTCCCTGTGCACAGGAAAAGACCCAGGCGGGTGGGTTTTACATACAACCTACAACACAACGCCTGTGGTATGCAGACATCCTCATGGCCACTTCTCACCATCAGCACAGTGAGAAACCAGCGCTGCTCTTCAGCCAGACCAGAGGAGTTGAGCCCCTAGGGCCAGTGACAAAGCCCAGCATCTAACAGAGAAATGAGCTGAAATGGGAATCAGACTTTGCAAGGAATCAGAAACCTAATTAATGAGTTTGAGACTCATGCAACCTAAAAAGGGTAATATCCTGGACCCTCCTCACCTCTGAGATGTATTACAAAAACAGAAATTATACAAATGGACACTTTTTAATAGGCTTGGGCTCCTGCAGCAGGTCCTCACGGCTGGATCTTGTCCTTTCATAACATCCCTGACATGGGGCACTATGGCAGCAGTCACCAGTCACAGAATTTCTTTTTTTCAAGAAGTACTAATGAGATGAGTGGAATTAACATATACAGAGTCACCACAGACCATGGTATATTGGCATCAGTAGATAAAGTTTGCTTCTGGTCATGTACAGAGACACAAGCACTGACAAGAAACCTGCTGAAAGAGGAGGACAGAGCTGAGGACATAACCCAGAGCCCAATTCAGCCATATGAAGGGACTTCAGAGCAAGAGGCAAGAAAGGATGGAGAGGAGGAAAATGGTCAAACCCAGGCACTTTGAAGGATCAACTCAGTGAGAAGTAAACTTTCAGGGGCATTTCTGTATTGTGGCTAATAGTCTTTCAAGTGATGAACCATACCCACCTACAAATAACAGCCCATAAATCACACAGAAATCACCATCATGGGAGCCAGGGCATATGAAAATAAAGGTAAAAATTAGAAATGGGCAAAAGGAAAGGATGTTAGCTACAAGCAAGTCATTGGCCTTTCCAGAGAAGATAACAAAATCAGGAATAAACAAACAGAGCAGAATGAAGAGAGAGAGAGGAGGAACAGAGAAGGTGTGAGAGAAGGAAATGTTGTGCCAGTGTGCATCTCCCTTCCATGTTATAGATGGGCTGGTAAGAACGAAAAGAGCAGGAACAGAACAAAAACAGGTCAGGGAGTGAAGGATGAGGGAAATTTAGGCTATTTGAAAGAGACATATCTAGAAATTGTGACCTGACAGCAGGGGGATGGGATGATGGGAGAAGAGATCATAGTAAGAAGGATGAAAGGAGCAGGACAGAAGGTACCCAGGCACCAGTGGGATAGCTTTCACTGGAAAAATGTTACGAAAATTTTGTTAAATAGTTTTGTATGAACATCTAAGGGTTAATCACAGCTGGGCAGTGGGTGTGGGAGGGGTTTTTTTACCCTTACTATAAAGTGCTGCTCTATAGATCAAGTTTCCTCAAGTCAGATCAAGGTGCACTGGTTGAAGCCACTGTCTGAATGCCACTGGTTCGTCTGTGCTCTGATGGACTCCACAATAGCTAGGAGACAAGAAGGCAGGGAAACACAAAGCAAGCATGTCCTTCGTGCTTGGGAGTAGTCAAGAAAATGAAGTGAGAGATGGGAAGAACTGAGGTCCCTGTAGAGGGTACTGACTTTGCACAAAAGTAATGGGCAAAGTCAGAGAGGTGAGATTTGATGAGGACAGAGACGTCAGGTCAGTGAGATGAAGGCTATAATTGAATATGGTGAGGTGGTAGCAGAGGTAATTAGGGCTCAGTAAGCTGCAAAGGGCACAAATTAAATGAGGATAAAACAGAAGTTAAAGCACAAAGACAGTCAGTGTGCTGAGTTTCTTTGCCAACGGCAATCTGGCTGATGAAGATCAATTAATTGAATTCAAAGAGCTGGGATGAGCCAGGCCTCCTGGGAAAACAGAGTTTGGGTTATAAAGAGGAAGAATAGAGCTGGTGAGAGAACACCGGGTGGTACTAAACAAAAGTAATTTGGACTCAAAAGAAGATAAGAAGGAGCTGCCATGAAAGGAAAAATTAGGAGACAGTGCTGGCAGTGCAGGGAGGGAAACACTGAGAGAATTAAAGTTTGAGAAAAGGATCAGAGAGCAGGAAAACTGAAAGAAGAAAGGAGAGAAGAGCGCTACCAGAAGTGGGAAGAATGAGGAACATAAATTATTTTGTGTCGTTATCATGTTGCCAGACTGGGGAGGTGGGTAGTTGGAGACCCTAACCAAACCCAGCACCTCTCCTCTAGTCAATGGCCAACACATTCCGCAATGAGCAATCAGTGGAGCAGTGCTCCATTCAACATTGTATTTCACCTGCTTTCCTCCTCCTTTTGCACCAAAGCCATGAAGCATGTTAAAACTACCAGATGAAAGATATAGTCATCCTTCCTGTTAAACCATGGAAATTATCAACTGGAAAGCACCGCTGGTAATTTTCAGGATTTTTCTCTTCTATACTCAATCCTAGTGGGGAATGTCTGGCTTTGCGGTCAGAAATTTGGCTGCACAGAGCCATTTCCCAACACTTCCCAGGCACGTGGTGTTCTCATATAACAAGATGGACTCCTCCTCTCCACCACCTGGCTCCAGGGAGGCTCTCATGTTGGTGCCGGGGAAGACTGAGTCCCTGCTGGACAGTATGGCTTGACTCCCAAAACAAGCCTGTCTGGGCTGTCTGGCACTGTGAGAGGCATCAGGCTTTGAGGGGGATCTACCTCCATCTTCCCCATCAAAAACACCCAGAGGTCTTTGAAGCCCTAGTTCTGCACTTTGTCAGAGCACACACTAGCAGGAAGTAATTTTAAGGTGGATGAAACTTGGGTCTTATGGATGTGATGGACCAGGACCAGAAAGTAAAGGGATTGTAACTAGATCTGTCGCAGTCCTCACATGCTGGGTCCATTCCTCTCAAATGGATCTCAGCCCAGCAACCTGCAGCGACTTCTGGTGCTCAGCATCCTCAGGATGTGTAGGAAATGTTTTTTTCCTTCATTCCCTTTGTAGGTTTGGGTGTGGGTCTGTTTTTGGACTCCCTTCAGATTTTCCTGGTCACCACCTCTTCCACAGCCCTGTTCCATGTCTCCTAGTCTCTGCACGCTGCGTCCTCACATCAAGGGGGTTTTCCCAATAAAGTGAGCTCTGCTGTTGCCTGGGAAGGAGCAGCTTCTCCCTCCCAAGATCCTCCCCAATCCAAGGTGAACCAGCCTGGACAAGCAGATGAGGCTGTCCTTTTCCCTGCTGCTGCACATCTATCTACACTTTACCTCCTACCCCTCTTAATAGATATATGCAGGATTAATCCCCAAACTTACTGAGATCATTAATTAGATTATCAGCCTAGAAAGACAACACAGTGGTGAGATTTTTTGCAATTCTGATTCAAATAAAGATAAAAATAGCCATTTAGAAAGATATTTTTCCATGGATATTCAAATGCTTCCCTGCACTGTCCATCCAAGAGGTGCAGCAAATGGAATTGACCCTATTTCTGCCAAAGACTGATGGTGGATACAGGCCAGATGCAGAAGTGAACTTACCAGCAGAGTGAAATCTACCAAAGGTAATGGAGAGCCTTCCTTTCATTTTAAGGTTCTTGAGAGGACACACACTAGGTTTGTTTTAAAGCCATCTATGTAAGATTACCAGCCGCCTCCCTACTGTGGGACTGTAGATGATGTTGATAAAAAAAATAAATTGCCACTTGAACAGTTTATATCCCAGCCAGTGCACAATAAGGATGGAGATAAGGACAAATGAACCCCTGTCTGTGGTATTTTGAGAAAGAGAACATTGAGTATTACACGTTTGCCTTGTCTGCAGACTAGTTGCCAGTGTACCTGGCCACCTCCATAAAGCGCTCTTAGATATGCTGGTTGAGAGCTTTATTATCTGTATCAGTATCTGAAGTTCATGCTATTATTTAACTTTTGAGTCAAATGGGCTGATCTATAGCATAAAACCAGCATGGCCATGAACTGTTTATTTATTATATGGATTCTGGTCACATGAAAATAGTCAAGAGAGATGAGGCTCCCACTAGGCCGGGAGATGTACACGTAAAGAGCATGCAAACCTTGCCCAAAGAGTTCCCAAAAACAGGAATTATTTTCTCTTTTTTTCTTTCTTTCTTTCTTTCTTTCTCTATTTTTCAGACTGGGAACTCTGGCACAGAAATAATTAAGCATTAAACTATTTGTTTAATGGCTTCAAAGTCTCATCAGTGAAGATCAGATAAAATAGGAATCCAAAGGAGAATATGGCTAAGATCTGACCTGAGAAACATCCCAATCCATAACAGACATTGCCACTGTTCATTTGGCTGAGAGTGCATGCATGCCCAGTTATAATTTCTGACTCAGCAGTTACAGAGTAATAACCAAAATTTGCAGGGCTGGCACCTGCTGCCTCCCATGGAGAGCAAGAACTGTGGTGGAGCCTTTCCATGGACTCCCAGCACAGGCTCATCCCCTGTAGTCCAAGCTTAACTCAGCACCAAATAAGACTTTTGCAACTTTGGCTGCTTTGTGTTCACTATACAGTGGAAAATCTATAGGTTGCGTGAGTTTTTTCTCCTCAACAACTGCCTTGGGTTTCCAGTACTACTTTGATTAGACTGGTCCAAGTTATGCAATCAGTCCAATTTATATTCCCAAAACAAAAGACAGAAGTGCTCTGACTGGAGTCCAGATTTTCTGTTTGATTGCTTTTCATTTCACACTTCCTTGTTTTAATTACATTTTAAGATTAAATACAGAGGTTGTGGTTAGTTGCACTCAATGGATATTGTACAGATTTAAGGGTCATAGGAAAAGGAAAGGGAAAAAGACAACTAACCTCATTGTTTACTGTGGTTCCTATAACATGTGCGGTCAAGTGCTCAGTGAGTTTTAATAGAAATCTGGCTTGATTGTGATTAAAGGAAGAATTTGCTGAATGAATTCTTCAGCTCAAAAGTATGGGCTTTTAATTTTTTTACATGCATTGAGCCTGAAAAAGCTGATTCTGCAAAGCTTTCTTGACCTCACTGATTGCAACCAATTACAAGATGGATGGCCTGGGTTTAAAAGTATCAGTATGCTGCAGCAGCTGGCCAAGTATGTCTTAGACAGCTCAACAAGGAGATGGTGGGGAGGAAGGGGACACATTATGGATTTTATGATTCCTTTCATTAAGGCAGTAAAAATGCTGCTTGGCTAGAAAATAAGCTCTTTTTTTAAATTAATAAATAACAAAAACCAAGCTAGCACTTACTTGCTTTAATATTATTTAATTAATATAATTATTAATTATTTAAATGCTATTCCTTTTCTTTATTCTCATTCTCAACAGCACTGAGAAAGATTTGCACCCCACCAATGTAGCAACAACAGTCCCCCAGCTCCCTTTCTCTTTCCCCTCTGGTACGGCTTCAAGAGAGACGCTACCCAGACCGGGCGGTTACATTGCGAATGGTGCTTTCACAGCTGAGCTGCTGCGGAGTGGAGTTGCTCACAGTACATGGAATGGCTGAGGGAATTTGTAATGTTATACTGCATCTGCATAGCTCTTACATTAGAGCTCATACATAATCTTTGCTACATTGCTATGAAAAACCCAGTATCTGCACCTAGTAGAACAGATTTCAAAGCTCCAGAGGGAGCAACAGTTTCCCAATGTTCAGATCCTGTCTTGATGTCCAACGGATGTCACGCTAGTGCTTACACTCAGCTTTTTAAAAAGAAAGCCCTGTGAAATTCCATACAAAGTAAACAGTCTGTCCCACAAATGCATCATGATGTAATCTTTAAGTGCACCTTCATACATTTTTTTCCACATATGACTCATTAAATGATGCACAAAGAGGGAGAGATATGGCTGCAATTTCCTAAGTTCTTTACATCTAGATTTGCAATCTTAAAAATGTATGACATATCTTTCATGTTAGGAAATAGATACAATAAATCGCAGTGTGTTCTTGCTCCAAGTTCTCTTTGGGGATAGAGATATTGAATAACAGGAGTTAAACTAATCAAAACACTTACAAAATCCATGACAATCTAAATCAAGAAGAGGAACAATATCAACAGCTCTTCCTGTCAAAACTTTTGCTGACTGTGAAATCATTTCTCTGACAGTAAACACATTAACATTTTTTAAGAGCATGAACCTGCTTATAACTAACTGGGCATTTACTTGCTCATCACTAACTGAGCATTAGCATCACTGACCATGGAGGCCAGCAGTCCGCAAGCATCAGGCACCTCGAGGATGCTGAGAGTTCTCCAAATGAATAGAAATGGCAATAGATTATGTGATGAGGCCCTCACTGCAAAAGCTAATGAGGTTTTGGTTAGATGCACGTCATTGGTTTGATGGAGTGTATCTCCTTTGAGTGTCAAAGGCGTCCAGGTTACAAGCTGCACCACAAACCTGCCCACTTAGCGACACGAACCCAACCACAGACACCAAGTGACTTCTGGATTTCTGTGGAGGCATCTAATTCCTCTCCCATTTTCAACTCTATTGATCAATTAGTTGTTGGTAGAAAATGGCAACTTTGCTGATGAGGACAGAAAGGAAATGTCAGGATAAAATACACAATTATACCATGCTAGAAGAAGAAAATCAAACCACATTCTGAGTTTTATTAAGAATATGTTGCATTAAACAGGAAACAGAATAAAAAGTTTGTGGTTTTTTTTACTTCATCATATTCATGTTCTCCTACCACCCTTTTTCCTCAAAATCTGAGTGTGAACCCTCAAATATATATAGTCAACTTTCATGAATGGAAATTTGGGCAGAAGAGCCTTTGAGGCAAAAATTAAGTGACATGGCCACTCTCTGGGCCCCTCTCAGGGTCACCAGATAACAGAGTTGTGATTCCTTCTGCAGTGCCTGGAGAGGAGCACATTCTTTGCTTTCTACTCTCTGTACAAAGTTTAGTCATTTAGGGTAATTGCAATTCTTTATTCTCATGCCCACAAGAGTGATGCACAGAATTCAATAGTCAGCTGTAACCTTCCCCCACACTTTTTATTCTGTACTAGCCTAGTAAAATCTTTCAAAAATATTATTTTTAATCAGTTCTATAGCTTTTAAAGACATTCCTACAGAACACTACTCACTCACAATTCAGAGTGAGTGACTGGAACAAAGAATGCCGCGGTTGAAATTAGCACTCTCCAGATCTCCTTAAAAAGAGACAGAGAAAATGAGATATCTGACATTTTCTCATCCCTTATTAGCAATCACGGAGCCGAGGCAACCTGTCTATATACTCTTGTACTAAAGGGTTATGTTTCCTAAAATTACCTTCTTTAACTAGCTGCTTCTTCCACCTGAAAACTGTTTCCTAGCACTAAAACAAGTAGGAAAGTGCAATTCCACTTTACAAATGGCAAAATGGAAGGACCTTTCCACCTCTCACTCAAAGATCTTTCACAGATGAAGTCTTCCAGAGCACTTATTCCATCAGATCTAATGAATGGTGTGACTCATAGCTAATGAAGTGATATTGGCATTACAAAATAATAGAGCTGAGTAAGTTTAACAAAATGTTATTAAAATGACAAGGAAAGCCAACCAATTTCACACAAAATCCCCACTTTATGTAACGTTGCAAACTCTCCCTACTAGAACCACAATGTTCCATTAAACCAGGCATGCAAAGGGTTCCCAGTGGATAGACATCAGCCTAGTTTTGAACCAGGCCTAAGGTCATTGATGGATTATCTCAGCCCTCCACCCTGATTTTCAACAGGGCACATGCAAGGGAAACTTCTTCTCCAAACGTTACCTCAGTGCACCAAGGTATATTCAACTGCAGTGAGGAACATTCTTCTGTAGGTTCTGTGCTATGCATTTAAAACACAAAACAGTTCTTAAACAAATGGACTCAAGTTAATTAAATCAATAGCCCAAGCAAATTACTTTTTCAAGTGTAAGTTTTATTAAGCATTATTTTACTTTACTGGGAGTCTATTACCAGGATAAGGAACTAGGTAAGGTAGTGAGCTAAACACAAAGCACTGAGCCTTCTGGGAATTTCTTTTTCTGTTCTCCTAATATGCTAGTACTAAGCCTATTACTCGATTAAGTGCTTTATACAATGTCCTCTCCCGCTTTACCTAAAGTTCACTAATGTGATGCATTGCACTTAGACTTTTATTTGTACAAGAAGTGGAAAAAGAAAAAACAAACAAACAAACTCCACCAGAGTTAGAGCATTAATAGCTGGTTTTATTTAGACTATGTAGCCACATGAGTACAGAATGTTCGCATGTCTCTCAGCAACGTGACAGAGCTTTCAACTCTTCCCTGTTGTCTTGAGCAAGAGGTATAGATTAAACTCATATTTCCTATAGGTCCCTCTCAGGAGGGTCACAGCCATCTTCCCCAGGGAGAAAGAGGAGGCCACCCTTTCAGATGTGACTGACCAAGTGAGAAGTGCAGATCCCATACTTGCGGGGGAGAGTGGGGCTACCAGACACCAAGACTTTGGATGTCTACAGTGAAGGTCTTTAAAGCTGAGCTTATCGCTCTGGTGTCTTTGCATACTTAATGGACATGGTTCATATGATCTATTCTGGACATCTGCTTCAAGGTAGACACACCTGAAGATGACAAAAGTGTAAGTACAAGAAGATCCATCAAGCATGGAGGTGGTGCAGCCAGTCAGAGACCCAGAGGCCAAAGAAACCTAGGGACAGGAATCCTGAGGCTGACAGGAGAGGAAGCCCCGTTTCATTCTTTATAGTAGATCTAGTCATAGCACAATGATTGTAGGGACTTATGCAACACAGTAAGCATCGAGGAGAAATACATTAATGAATGAATAGTCATCACAGTTCAGACATTCATCATGATTCCCATCACGCTTAAACCCAGTTGACAAGACAGATGTTGCTGCTTTTCTTGTAGCATTTAGTACATATGTGGATTGCATGTTCTTGTACTAAACAAATGTAGTTCCTCTCTCCAGTTCTGCACCCTTCGGAATAAAGAGGAGGTTAACCTGAAAATAGGGATTGAGAACACATAGCTGCGGAGGACTGGAGGAAGAATTAAAACAGTCAGTACTAGCCCTTCTGCAAGACATTTGGTGGCCAGCCAAATTTGAGCAGAAAGGATTTCTTGAGGGTGGTGAATATTTCCTTTCAAATTGCCTGCTCATGTTAACTTCTATAAATTTATCAGCCATACATTTCTTCTTGGAAGATAAAACAGGGAAAATAGATACCCTTGAGAGATGATTGCTTTCTTGATTTAAAGTAAGGAGTCACACAACTTTTTATCTCACAGTTCTTAGTCCTAAATCCCACTTAAGAGTTTTGATTTTGTAATTGAGCTGTCTCCACCACTAGTTGGTGCAACTTACTTTGTCGTGGTGTGGTGGCTTGCGTGCCTTGTCGGGCCAGACTAAAATGTTGCACCCTGGCCCTCCAGGTTGGGGGTTTTGTTTCGGGCTAACAACCCAATCATGTAAAAAACAAAATCTGTTACAGAAATTGCAACAACACTATCCCACCGGGTTCGGTGGCATACTGTTGTTGCAGCCCTATGCTCCTCGAGGAGTAACAAGGACCAAACAACAACAATTGAGCTGTCTGAGTATAGGCAGTAAGCATACACTGCGGATGTTCTTCAATCTCCAAGCAACTACCTTGCAAGGTATTGCAAAGGTGTCCGCTGCTCAAGGAAAGAGCAGGGGTCGGGCAAGCTCTCCAAATGCAAGGGTGACACTGAATGGGACTGGCTAACAATTCAGTCCCCATTCCCTCTGCCAATCAGTCCTGACAGTCTTGGTCACAAGAATGATGAGCTGAAGTGACCATCCTGTCAGCATCATCTCTTGTTGCAATATCATGTGCATTTATGTCACTTGCTGAATATATTATCAGTGCTATATTCATTTATTTTGGATCCTCTGGAATGTAGGAGGTGGGAAAACCTGAAGTCCAGTGTAAAACTTCCTCATGGTCAAGAAATTGGTGGCAGCAGTACCACTGTCTTTGGTTGCACCAGCACCATCTTCTTCGGCATGAGAGCCACAAGACTCTACCAAGAATTCTGGGAAGGCTGAATAGCATAAGGGTTTGCTGGAATCCCCTGAGTAGTACAAGAAAGATGGTTTTCCAGAAGTGGGGAATGGAAGGATGAAAAATAATTTGAAATGGGTAGCTGGATCTCTGAATTTAATATACCTTTATTAAGTTGCTGAGCTGCAACTCTAAGGAAAATAAGGGATGGGGGTGGGTTGAGATGGATTTGGTAACCAGAAAGGAAACTGAAGGTCACAAGAGAGTTTGTTGAGGGAAGGACTGAGTCTAAACAGTCTGTGTGACTGCTTGGGCTGCAGCACTAAGGAAAAATAAAACAGACACAGTAGCACTTAAGAAAGAGACCCCAACATCATAACATACCTCTTGTACAAAAATTTCCAAACTCCCTAGCAAAATTCTTTCCTGAAATGGGAGAGAGAAGGGCAGGTAACAGTGGAAAGAGGGAGTTTTCGTAAATAACTGTGGCAATATAAGAGATAATTTCTTCCCCAGCTGCAAAAAAACAACTCCACAATGTGGGGAAGGAAATTCATAGACTCATAGAATCATTTAGTTTGGAAAGGACCTTTAAGTTCATCAAGTCCAACCATTACCCTAGCACTTCCAAGTCCACCACTAAACCATGTCAGAGCACCACATCTATGCATCTTTTAAATACCTCCAGGGATGGTGACTCAACCACTTCCCTGGGCAGCCTGTTCCAATGCTTGATAACCCTTTTGGTGAAGAAATTTTTTCCTAACATCCAATCTAAACCTCCCCTGGCAGAACTTGAGGACATTTCCTCTTGTCCTATCACTTGTGACTTGGCAGAAGAGATCAACACCCACCTGGCTACAACCTCCTTTCAGGTAGATGTAGACAGCGATAGGTCTCCCCTCAGCCTCCTTTTCTCCAGACTAAACAACCCCAGTTCCCTCAGCCACTCCTCATCAGACCGGTGCTCTAGACCCTTCACCACCTCCATTGCCCTTCTCTGGGCACACTCCAGCACCTCAGTGTCTTTCTTGAAGTGAGGGGCCCAAAACTGAACACAGTACTTGAGGTATGGCCTCACCAGTGCCAAGTACAGGGGGACAGTCTCTGCCCTACTGGGCACACTAGTTCTGGTATAAGCCAGGATGCTGTTGGCCACCTGGGAACACTGGTGGCTCATACTCAGCCAGTTGCCAACCAGCACTCCCAGGTCTTTTTCCACCAGGCAGCTTTCCAGCCACTCTTCCCCAAGTCTGTAGCGTTGCATGGGGTTGTTGTGACCCAAGTGCAGGACCCAGCACTGAGCCTTGTTGAACCTCATATAGTTGGCGTTGGCCCATTGATCCAGCCTGTCCAGATCCCTCTGTAGAGACTTCCTGCCCTCAAGCAGACTAACACTCCCACCCAACTTGGTTGTCTTCAAACTTACTGAGGGTGCACTCAATCTCCTCGTCCAGATCATTGATGAAGATATTAAAGAGAACTGGTCCCAGTTCTGAGCCCTGGGGAATACCACTTGTGACCAGCTGCCAACTATCTCCATTCACCACAACTCTTTGGGTCCAGCCATCCAGCTAGTTTTTTACTCAACGAAGCCATCCAAAGGAATTCACCCATCCTTATTTCTTTTCTCTGCTCTTCTGTATTTTCTGAGCAGCAGTATATGAAATAGCTCATGTAAATAAAGTGCAAACACTTAACTGAAATAGCCTCCAAGTCTAGTTAGTGTCACTCATGATATGCGGCAGTGACTTTGGCAGAAAGTCAGATCATTAACAAAATTTAACCCCCTACTGCAGAATGCCTTTGGCACTCCAGCTCTCGGCAGTCATCACCGTCCAATACTGGCTCTCTGCCTGTCAATAATTAAAATGCAATCTAAGAAATAATGGGAAATTACTACTTCTGGATGTTTTCCTGATAGCTGAGCACCAGTTGCCTTGTTCTGAGCTGTAGGAGCGTTCAGGCAGCTGCTACCCGTGAGTAAGGAAATGGTGAGATTCAGAAAAAGAGCTGCAGAGAGAGGAGCCACAGCTCCTGCTGGCAAGACAGTCCTATTCTGGTGGATGGATTTTTCTTGGACCTGACGGTCTCCAAAGCTTTCCCTGGGGTTTGGTAACTTTGTGACCCATTTCACCAGATAAGTGGTTGCTCAGGGCTAAGTGTACCCAGATATTTATGTGCCATTAATCCAAGGAGCAGTGTTTGATTGGAGCACTTGGGTAACTGAAGATAACAAACTCAGTAGCTACAACTCAAACACAGCCTGAGCTATGGGCTACAGGACAGCTAGCGCTGAGTACAGCATAATGCTGACTAAGGGGATTTACACCAAGCCTCTGGAGAAATGGGAAGGGAGTTTTGCTGACTCCCAGGAGAGGGAGAGATTGCCTCTTCATCCCACCTGGCTGTGACAGTGATTTCCCTCCAGGGAGGAGGGATAGGGCACAGGCTGAGGAGATGGGGGGTGGGCAGGAGGAATCTCAGCAGCAGCCAACCATGCAGAAGGGGTAGAGTTTAGTCTTCACTAATGTGTGGACTTACTTCAGGTAAGGACCAGGGAAAGCCCTTGCTCACAGCATCCTTCTATTATGTTAAATGACACTTCTTCCTTTTCATTTGTATTTACACTGCTCTAATGTCAGGCTGTCAAGAGACAAACTGTGCACATTTGGTGCTTAACTTTTCTTCATAAATCCTGCCACACAGCCCTTATTATTATCTGTGCTTGAATTCTGTCCAGTCCATCAGTGTGTCCCAGTTATGACCTGCCCAGGGAGACCACAAAAGTCAAGGCACACTGGGTTGGGGATTGTGAAGGCAATGCCTTCTTGTCCCATGGCTCCCTGCCACAACACCCACGTTCTCACTCCCACCCCCTTCCTACTACTCCTTATGCACTTGGTCCTTTTACTGAATCTGAGGTTTTTGCCAGGTTTTTCTTCTCTAAATTGCCTCTCATTTCATTTTTCTCTGTCCCATTTTCCAGTCTCTTCAATTTTCTGTCTCAGAAGCTTTGTACTGAGTTGTAAAACATCACTGTTCTCTGGGAACAGGTACACGACTGTGTCCCCTCCCTCCCTGGGAGGACACAGCACTTACCCACCCCTCTTGTGAATCTCTGGAACCCAAATTGGGTGTCATCAGGCACCATATATGCTTTGGTAAATTTGGGATTGGGAAGGAGGAACACCGAGGTGCCTTGTTTGGGCTGTTCGTAGGAGGATGCCTTGTCCTGCTGCTGTCGCAGTGCCACTGTCCTGCATGCAGAGATTTCTCAGGTTTCAGTAGGTCTAAGCACTTTAAAATTCTGTATTAAACTCCTAGTACAGACTTACTTAACACATGATTAAGGAACAAAAAGGAAACTGCTGCAACAAGCATTTTTTTCCACTAAAGCCTCTATATAGAAAAAATTGATAAAATGTCAAGTTTTTCCTTTAACCGATTTATCTTCTCTGCTCAGTTAATAGTAAGATCATCTTGAATAACTAATCCACAGCCCTAAAGCAGAAGCTATCATTTATTTTAGCATTTGCATTTAAACAAAATGATATTAAAATTCAGCAAGACATGATATGTAATCCAATAACCTAAGGTAATTTAATTCTAGTCCATGTAGCAATCATTCCCACAAATAATCTGACCATACACGACCAGCACAATTTATAGCAAGTTTTATTGTATTTACTAGTATGATATGACTAAAGAATAAATGCTCTTGGCTTTAAAGAACTGATTAGCTGAACCTCAAGCATTCACTGGAGAAAATTTCATTTGCTTTAGTATATCAGCTTTGTTAAATCATCAAGGCTTCTGATTTTTACTGAAACACCAATGTGTATCATTAACAGCTATTTGAGGGAATTCACTACCAAAGTTTATTTATTAGTGAAAGATAATTCCTGGTAAATCAAACCGGACTATTTTTACTCTTATAGAATGCTAAATCAGTATCCCAATTCCCAGAGAGCCAGTGAATCATATCTAGTCTTTAACTGTATCTAAATCTAACCACTGAAGACCTCCAGGTCTGGACTCTTCCTGTAGAAAGGGCTTTTTCTCAGTGTGGCAGGTCTGCCTAGACATGGCTTGCATTACTGACCCCAGCCTGATGAGAGCACCAGACTTTTTGTTATGTAAATCTAGAGTACGGCTACTGACTTCAGCACCATGATCTGTGTTTGTGAAGGTAAGAGAATAAACTACCACAAAAAATGTATAAATATAAGGAAACCATAGAATGCTGGCAGTAAAGAGGGTGTATTGTCTCCTTGCTCTTTCATTTTGCGTTTTCCCTATGCAATCTTTATCGGCTGCACCAAACACAGGCTTGGATGAACTTTTGATCTGTCCTTGTATGGTCATTCTCATGTTCTTATGAATTGTTCATTCAGTACTGATAGTCAGCATGATTTTCCTCATATTACATAGACAACTTTACAGACCAAAAAGGTATAAATGGGATTTTTTTCTTCCTTTTCAGAAAGCTTTTCTGTACATAAGGCAGCCATTTACACATGAAGTGATGGAGTAGCTGTGGAAGCTCTCCAGGGACCTTTATCTATTATAGGGCAGCATGAAGCCTGCAAGGTACTGGTAATCTTTAGGAGGTTTTCAAGCACCTTCCATAAAATGTTTTTCATCAGAAGACTGCCATTGTCTGAGTGGGTTTTGAATCAGGCATTAGTATATGTGAAAGGTTTCAGTCTTCTGCATTAGTCACCAGGAGGGAAAGACATCAAACTCCTCTTTCCTTGGAAACAAAAATCCTGCTCACACATCTGTAACTGCATGCTGCAACCCTTTGCAGCAATGAGGAAAATTAACTCATCAGTAATATGCCAACTGCTGAAGGCAACTGGCCTTGGCTGCCCCAAGGGGATCCCAAAATAAGTTTGTTATCATATACCCATGCTGAGCTGGGCATGGTTGAGAGATAAGCTGAGGAAGACAGAAATCACCAATCCCATCCTCCTTGAACTCTCCATTCAAGAAAATTTATCTCTAACAATTAATGTTTGGAAAAGTTATGCCAACTTAATGAGACAGTCTTATAGTTGGACTTGTCAAGTAGCCTCAATGACAGGAATGTTACCTGTGAATACTGCAGGACCTGCTGCCTACATTGGACAGATGACAGCTGCATCACGTGCGTAGTAGCTGAAAGAAATGGTACCTGCTGCCTACACCAGCTCAATAGGCCAGACTGGCTCAACTGTAAAGTCAAACTGTCAACATAATGTAGCCTTTCTCCTTATGACTGTTTTTTCAATGAATTATCTCAATGTGTGGGCACCATGACAGCTCAAGGCAATACATTTCACAAGTTAAGTATTCATCAAATTCATTCAGCCTTCAGGTTCACATTTCCTACCTCTGAGTTTCTCACTGTCCCGTGTTGTTGAATTATGGAGAACACCCACAATCATTTCATGAAAGGGGCAGGCTACTCCTGGTCTCATTCTGTAGGCTGGAGAAGCCCCAGAGCTGTCTCAAGGTTACCTAGGAGAATAATGGCACTCAGATCTCTGCTGATATTAGAAGACCGATACAGATGTTGCTCCTAAACCTTAACCTCTTCAAATAATAAACTGCTTGCTTTCTGCTTTATCGGTTATTTCTTCCTGCCTCAGATTCTTTACCTCAGGGCAATAATTCTCATAAAACTTCCTGTTGAAATTGCATTTTTTCCTGTACTTTGCATTTTATTCCTTGTCTGTCAAACTATCTTTTGCCTACCTGACTTGTTTGACTTACGCTTTACATTTGTAACTGCTTTGCAATTAATCTGCACTACAACAATTTTCCATCCCTGTTGCTTTGTTCTTTTTATTGGTTACACCTTTCAATCTCCCCACTTGATGTGTTATTATTTGCCTGTAAAAATGCCTGACCAATTGTTGATGTGACAGTATAACAGCCCTGTTATGCACAACTCCCCGTTCGGTTCCTGGGAACGGCCATGATTTAGTGAGTCTGAAAAGTGCATCTACATCGCATGATGAACGGAGCAGAAATGCCAGAGCAAACAATGACCACCCAGGCTCCAGAACAGTACAGTCCTACCTCTGAGTACATTAGTTTTGCCAAGAGGCAGAGATTATCAGCTTGGCTTTATCATTGTGCTAAGAGCAATGAATTGCTCTCAGAGTCTGAGCTGGTATCTCTACGTGACTCAATAGCCCATATGATATGTGTCTGCATCAGATAACTCCACATTAACTTGCCGATGTTTGCACTGAAATCAGCTTCAAGGTGTAGAGATGACTAAAGGTGGGATAGATCAAGCGATGGTCTTCTAGTATAGCTTTGCACTAGGGAGGGGTGAAGAGCTGGTAAGGAGACATGGCCATTTTTGACAACTCAGGAAAAAATGAAGCACAGGAACTATCAGTCCTCTCCTAGATACCTGTGTCCCTGGCCCAATGATTGCCATTTACCAGTGTAAGCAAAGTGGGCTGCTGTCACACAGACCTGCCCTGTAGAGGTGTCCCAAGTGTGCCATTCAGCTCACAGCCCTGGGGATGTCAGGCTGTGGGGGTACAATGCCTTCCTCGCATTGGTGAAAATCTTGATAGATGCTTCAGGTGGCAGAATGTCCACCAGCAACCCAACTACTCAAGCTAGCAAACTGGTAAGCAATACAAAACTGGGAGGAGTGGTTGATGCACAAGAGGGCTGTGCTGCCATCCAGAGGGATCCTGACAGACCAGAGAAATGGGCAACAGGAACCTCATGCAGCTCAACTAAAGCAAGCACAAAATCCTGCACTTGGGGAGGAACAACCCCATGCACCTCATATGCTGGGGAGCTGACTGCCTGGAAAGCAGCTTGGGAGAGAAGGCCCTGGGGGACCTGGGACACCAAGTTGAACATGAGCCAGTTCAATGGCCGTGTGCCCTTGTAGCTAAGAAGGTAAATGCTATCCAGGACTGCGTTATGAGGAGCACTGCCAGCAGTGGATGGCATAGTGCTAATTATGGGTAACATTGGTCTCAATGTTGCTTTGATAGGGTAGAAACATGCCGGCTCACTCAGGGGCCACCCAAATAGCCTTCCTCTACTGCAATCCCTATGTACGCTCCCCTGTAAAAATGCCTGCCCCCCCCCTCATGACCCCCTCTCAAAGCCTAGTGCAGAGCAGTCAGGTACTGTCTATAGCAGACCTTTGCAGAAGCAAGGCTTCCCAGGACTGGCAGGGAAAGATGTATTTTTGCAAAGAACATGTATTTGCAATTCTTGTCACTGTGAACAAGCCAAAGGTCAGTTCTCACCTCTGCCTGTCTCCCCAGCACAACACAGTCTCTCTCCCCAAGATATGACCTGGATAGCTTTCTCCACTTAAGAATGCAGTAGCTGCACCATAGGTGCCCTTTGGTCATGCATTTCTTAGGTTCACAGATTTGTAATGCCAGAAGGGAACATTATGATCAGTGAGTATGACAGCACCATAACACAGGGCACAACATTTCACCTGGTAATTCCTGCGTACCTTCTGCTTCAACTGAGTAAAGCTTACCAAGAGAAATCCATCAGTGATGGAGAATCCACAAAATCATTAAATGCAGTATTACCAGGACTGTTACCCTGTAAAAAGTTACTTCATGTTGTTACCCTGAATATGTCTGGCTTGGAGTTCCAGGCATGGGATCTCACTATGTCTCTACCTGCTAATTTCGGCAGTCCTCTGCCTTCAGTAATTTTTTTCTCTACATAGGTGTTTACAGTCTGTGAATGAGACACATCTTTATTTCCTGGTAACCTTCCTCTTGTAAGCTTTTTTCCTAAACTCAGATAATGAAAAGAAAAAAAAAAAAGAAAAAAAAAGTAGTTATTCTAGTAGTAATTACCGCATTGTGCTTTTATTCAGACCCCAGGATCATTTCTGACTAATGGGCATACTATTGCAGCAAACAGCCATAATATCACTTTCCTCCTTCTACTCTGTCTTCCCCTGGTTGTACATCTGAGGCTCCCATTAGCTCTCTTAGCCACACGATTATATCGGACAACCATCATACGCTGTTTATTGACCATGACCTCCCATCCCCTCCCTGAGTCAATGCCTTCCAGGAGGCGGCCCCATATCCTGTAAGCGCTATGCACATCTCCACTTCCCAGAAGCATATGCTGGCATTTGGTTACATTAAAAGCACTTGTTATTTAAATCATTCCAGCTTACAAAACGGCGTATAACTGCCCTTCCCTTACCATTATTCACCACTGCCAGCTATTGGTCCAAACTGCAAATCTTGCTAGTAGTGAGCTGATCTTTTACTTTAAATCATGAATAAATGCATCGCACTGAGCTACAGCCTATCTATAATTACTCACTGAGACCTCCTGGTAAGTCAGCTTTTTAAGATATTTTGCGTAGTTTAATATGCCATTTATTGTGAGGCTTAATAAATGGTTTAATAATCATTTAATATCACTGGGCACAATTGCTGTAATACTCTCCCCAAAGTCATTGGTCTCAATTCATGTCATCCCCCAGGGCAGATACACTGAGGATTACTTTGGTCCACAGGCATTTCAAGAGATATATCCATCTTTTCCAGGAGGCCTGAGCTACACTGTAAACATCAATACAATTTTAATCTAAAGCCAAAGACAGCAACAGTACACAGCTACGTGTGTGTGCCCATACACATCTATAAACACACGGGGCATATGCATTCACCAGATGTGTAAGTATGCAACCCTCACCCGTGTCTCTGCCAGATATATTACACCAACATATCACAAGCAGAGCGGCACTCTCATTAGGACTTGCAGTGATAGATGACCAAAACCCATCACTTGGACTGTGAACAGCTTCACAATACTTCAGCAGATGTGTGCGTGATATCCTATGTTACTGGAGGAATGGTCAGTACTGGGACAGGCGTAACTGAGGAGCCTTTAGCAATCTGTACTTCAAATATGCAGTCAAATCTCCAGCCCTGTCTGGTATGACTCTACTGACAATTTGTCAGTATTTGTTATAATATCCCATATTTTCAGGGTGTATCAGGGTCATGACTCATATTAAGGATACGCTCATATGCAGTTTTTTAAAGGTCATTCATGTTATAGATGTGTCTGTTCAGTGCTATAACTTCCAATAACCACTACTTGGCTTTTACAGTTTCTTTCTGAAGTTTGAAAGCCAAAATCAGCCCTTGGCAAGATACAACTCCATTGACTGCAACGGGGTGCTATCAAATCAGATCTGCATCTGAGCCTCAACTTTATAGTCTGTGGTAACATCATTCTTGGCAGGGTCAGGTGAAAATTTAAAAATCCCATTGATGGCTCAACAGCATGAGCCCCATGAGTTACAAGTTGAAATTTTGTGGTCTTTAACAAGAGTTCTCCTCCTAAATAATTTTGATGCTTTGGAAAATCTGTTCTTTCTAGCTGCCTTTTGTTTAACAGCAGGATCCTCTGTTCCTGCAGTGGTTCTGTTTCGGTTGCTGCTGTTACAGTGCTAGTGAATATGGTGGGGGGGGGAATAAATGGCTGATCTGTTTATTTTGATGACTCCACTCGATGCATCTGGATAGAAAGATACAGAGAATTATTGTCTGATTATGTATTCTTTGGCATTAATCTCAGTAGCTGAAATGAAATGTTGGGCTATTATGAAGTGTGAATGAGCTTCTAATGTGTTAAGGAAGGTTAAGATTTGAGCAGTGGCTTGGTTTTCTCGTCGTTCATCTTCAGCATGCCAGATGGTGTGTCACTGGGCTTTTATTGGTTCTTTATCAATTTTATTAGCCATATGATTTGATTGATCTTATTTTGCCTGAGAAAAAATCAATTCAGAAAATATAACTTACAAGAGCAGCTCCCTACCTTAAAGAAATTCTAACAAGCATGGAAAGGTGTCGAAGATCAGAGTGCTTAGAGGGGCTCCCAAACACAGATGTACATGAATAGGTATGTTGCCAGGTGATGAGGCTACCAGGAAAGGGAGGAAGAAGGACATACTTCATCACATTGGAGGAGACTGGTCGCTCCTGGAGGTGCACCTGAGAACAGGCATCAAGGCACAATAGCCCTGCAGAAACTGCAGTGCAGCACGTACCCCACTGTGCACACTCCATTGCCCAGGCAGGAGGCAGTCTGCCACACATAAAGGTTGTGGCCTTTGGAGGCATCAACAAGGAAGAAGGAACCACGTCCAGGTTTGGGATCACCTCAACAGCATTTCTGGAAGGATTGTCTCTCAGATGGGGAAATATGAGGTGTCTGGAGAAGGCAATTTTCAAGGTCCCTGCCATCCCTGGAGACAGCTATCACAGTTGTAGTCTGCAGCTAGGACAGTAGCTTCGACATCCAGCACCGTCACCTCCGGGCACCACATCTTGCCAGAGTCTACGTAGAGATGTCTAGGTGTGAGGTCCCCTTATATCTCATAGAGAGCCAGCCCATACAGTTAGTGAAATCTTGAAAGTATCCATCTTATCCTACATTTATGCAGAGCTGAACAGCTCTCTGCATTCTGCTGGCTCCATCAGCTGGATATTCATAGATTAAAATGAGTGTTCAGGCACCTGGCTCACACACATCCACCTTGATCTGAGAGTTTAACTATCCCTAAATTTGGGACAAACTGAATCTCACCAGCAGTTTCTGAAATCAGGACTAGAATACATCTCTTTTTTCCAGACAAATCATTTTTCCATTCCATACTGGAGTATAGTTGAGGCAATTTTTTACAATGCAGACATCCTAAATTAGGGGATATAAACACCACTCAGATGGATGGCCATGGCTTTTCTACAGTAGAAAATGGGCACAAACAGGTACCAACACCACTGTGCTGCAAGAGCAGTGCCAATCCTAAAGCCATCGTGGAGATTTATAAAGTGCTACATAAACCTCACTCAGCGCCTGGAGCAAGCAACTGCTCAGCTCTGTGGTTTCATGCCTCACACCCTGCCAGAGTAGTGCCACCAAGCTGGGGGTTTAAGGATGGAGTAGCTTCTTCCACATCCTAAGAGGCAGGGTTTTTTCGACAGCACTTGTGAAAACACATATCCTATTCACAGCCATACGCTCCTCCAGCATCCAGGCCTTTTTGAAACACCACCTAACAGCTTCCTGATAAGAAAGAGTGGTTCATAGTCAAGGTTAAAGCAGGAAATCAAAAACGAGTGCTGCCCCCCCTCCCCACGGTCCAAACGGAACAGAGAGAGACACAAATAAAACTCCCAGTCAAGAGGAGGGAGGAAATGCTGATGAAGAGAGAGTGTGAGTGAACATTATGAATCCCATTACACTTCTATCTCGCAGAGCAGATTGCTGCGGGCAGGAATTTCTGACATACAGTCTAACTTGCTGTAAAGTCTTATCACATATAAAATTGCAGTAATCATAATGCCAAGGAATGAGACAATGATAAATGAAAAAGCTTTCAGAAGTTAATGTTCACAACACACTGCCAGCAAAACACACAATCTATTTAATTAGTAAAATGCCATGAGATACTGTTCAATTCTCTGCTCAGAGAGACTGTGAGTAAATATGCAAGAGTGTTATAACACAATGAGATGGCTACATTAAAGATTGAAATATATGTGGTTGGTGAGATGCAGACGCTGCACATTAAAATAAACACATTGCATCATAAATTTAACACACTTGACATCATAATGGGCAATGAAAACTATGTCACCTATGAAAACAGCTGCAGCTCCTTTAGAACCAGTGGCACTAACTGCTGCAGACTCATGTTGACTTTCCTGGTCTCTAGTTTTGCTACTCGGGTAGTCCAAGGCCACCAGAACAGCTAGTGGTCTAAGAAGAACCAGTGGGGTTTTGTTTGTTTGGAAGTAATCAATCATTCATCCACACTATGGTACCAACTCTTACGTCACAGCTCATTGTTCTGTTTTCTTGGCTCTTTGCTTTGCTCCACGCCTCAGTTTAGATCCAAATTCCACACTCTAAATCAGATAAATTCTCACCAGTCTCAGCCTTTCCTATGACCTCTTCCACCTTCTTTCTCTGATGCTTGGGGACTAGCACGTGCTTTAGTCTGCTCCTGGTGGAGGTGTAACCCTGGTTGCAATCTCCACCAGATACTACCTGCAACAGTTCCCTGATACTCCAAGCCAGGAATGGTCAGATATTCCAACAAGCTCCTACTTCTTTGACTACAGACTCTTTCTAGCATGCCCCAAGCTATCTCCATTGCTATACATATTCTTAAAATGGGATTCAAACTTCACAAGAAACCCTGGAAAGTAGCCTTAGCCATCATGAGCTTCTCCAACCTACACAGATGCCAAGGGGTAACTTTTATTGTGGGTAAGCTCACCTGTGCCAACTGCCACCACTGCCAACAGCAGTGGAAATCCCAACTGCCGTTGTTGTGCTGGGCCCAATTGACTGTGGAGGGTTCATCACAGCGTTGCTGAGGTTCCCTGGAAATGGAAGCATTAGGATGAGCGAGTGATGAAAAGGTCACGACGGCAGACTTTGATGCAGCAGCCACTGTCATTGATTCAGGTCCCTGTGCATATTTTAGACCTTTCTGTTGCATTTTTAACACACAGCACAGAATATTTAATATTCATGGAACCCCGTGTGGTCCTCAGGATGTCTACCCAGCAGACCATATATTCTGCTCTATAAGCAGTAACTTTGATTTAACTTTGCTAGTGTCTCTTCCTAAATCAGTTTTGATGTCTCCAATCCCATACCATCATATGTCGGTTTTCGCAAGTGATGCTATGATTCACAGTGAGCAATCTGGTTCATCGAATAATCTATTCCCTCACCTCAGTAATTATTTTTAATGGGTGATTTATGCTTTTATGAGTAAAGCAGATTAAAAGCACAGCACAGCATATTTCAGTATGTGGTACATATCTACTATTTTTAGGAAGTGGATTTGAGTTGATACGTCTTTTTCAATTCCAGGATTGACTGAGACATCAACAAAATGTCACTTCATTAGGAGACAAACAGAAATAATCCAGCCAGAACAATTTTTATTGATAAAGTAGAGCAGAGAAATATCAGGGTCACTTATCATTTTCTATGTGGGGAACAGGCAATGAAATCTTTATCAGAAAATTCTCTCTGACAGGAATGCACTTAATCTTGTCAGAGATAACACAGCCACAGTAATGTATCGCTTGATATTTATAATAGCTACAGTAGATAGCCCTACCCAAACATGCTGTTTCAGCAGTTCACAAGGCTTAAATGACTTCATGTCTAATACCTTTGAAGATATCATTTCTCCCTATTTTTTGCCAGAAAAATCCAGTATCTAAGCATTTCTTATATGCATATTGCAAATTCGCATCCTTAAGATAAAGCACAAATGGTGTGATGTGCTCTAGATCACACAGGTTTTGATAAGACTCTTGCAGCTTCAGAAGCTGCTTCTGCACTACTTGATGGGCTACAGTTTCAAAATGGTGGATCCTTTAGCAGCCAAAATGCTACCAGAAATGCTCGTACCACTTGACTTTAAAGATTGCTTACATCCTGTTTTATAAGTAGCTTAAGCCTTTGGAAACCAAACTGTCTTTGCATTGCTCCAGAAAGACATGTCTCTTCTAGCTGTCACACCAGCAACTCCTCAGCAAAACGTAAGCATGGTCAGTAACCTACACATGAGGACCATCCCAGCCTGGTGACATCCCCAATTCTGGGGTGGGGAACTGTCTCTATAAATGAACCTGTGGTTTGTGTAGTATTTTATACATTGTCTTTCAATTATATTACAATAGTAAAGTGACCTTATCTTTCAGTCACTGAACTGGAAGTAATCTAAACCAACCTCCTCTGACAGATATATCTGTTGACAAATACCTCCAACGATGACAGATCTACATCCTTCTCAGTAAATCTATTCAGTATTTCATTACTAAGTTTTTTGTGATGTCGATCTTAAATCCTCCTTCTTGCAACCAAAATCCATCATTTCTCATCCTCCAGGGATTTGGAAAACATGCTATTCCTGGTAGTAGTCCTCTGTGTATTTGAAGACTAGCACTCCTCCTCCTCAGTCTTTTCATGTTTAGGCTGAGCGACCGTGCTGTTCTTAATCTCTCCAGATCATATTTTCTATTAATTTACAGTAGGATTCAGCTCCAGATGAATGAACCCATATGTAAGTGACTACCATAACTCTATATATGAAGCCAGGTGTCTAAGATCCCAGCGTAGTTGATAGTCAATCAACAGTTTAGAGAATGATTCCATTCACTGTAAAGCAGACATCTCCACTCCTACATCAGCAGCAGCTATGAGAGCTCAGATGTCTGCTTCACTTGCAGACGCTTACATGGTAGCCAGAAAATCTTTGGTATCTAAACCAGGTATCAAATGATCCTCGTATCATTTTCATTGTTTTCCACTGAACCAGTGGAGTCAAGTCTCTGGGGTAGCTCCAAGACTTCCAGCCTACACCACTTGGCTTATACCTCTCAACAATTGCATTCTAAAAGTTTCCCCAAAAAACAGCTATTTACACTACAGACAAATAATCCAGAAGCCTCTTATCCTGGCCCGAAACTGGCAGAAACTTTTCAGCCAGGGATATTTCTAATGACAGATGTCCCAGGCCTGGAAATTTTAAAGAGATTAAAACTTGGGCTGTGGAGCAGTTTCAGTGCTTCAGCAGCCAGAAAAGAATTTATAGCGGTAGTGGGAATGCCCCTGGCCTTTCCACAGGGCCAGATGCATCGTGATATAAGCAGAAGGACCGCACAGCTACATAGCTGTATCCTTATCATGCAATGTGGGAACCTGCTTCAGCAGCTGGTGCTGATCAAGGCAGACTGTGCCTTTCTTATCCTGTCCCCTGTAAATCTCTGCTCATGTATACGGTCCACAGATGCAGCTGTGATGAATGTTGTCACAGCCTCTCTCTCCTACAGAAGATTTTCATGTGGGTACTGCCATCCACGCAACCTGAGCAGTGTCCACACTGCTGCTGTCATTTCTTGTACTACAGAAATGCCGAGCCCTGCACAAACACACCACGAGAAGGAGTCCCTGGGCAGGTCCTCTGTATTGGGTTTGTGTAGCCAGGTTTTGGTAGTGGGGGAGCTACAGGGGTGGCTTCTGCGAGAAGCTGCTAGAAGCTTCCCCTGTGTCTGATAGAGCCAATGCCAGCCAGCTCCAGGACAGACCCACTGCTGGCCAAGGCTGAGCCCATCAGCGCCTCTGTGATAACACATTTAAGAAGGGAAAAACCCAGCTAGAGAGAGCTTTTTCAGCCAGAGAAAGGAGTGAGAAGATGTAAGAAACTCTGCAGACCCCAAGGTCAGTGCAGAAGGAGAGGGAGAAGGTGCTCCAGGCGCCAGAGCAGAGATGCCCCTGCAGCCCGTGGTGAAGACCATGGTGAAGCAGGCTGTCCCCCTGCAGCCCATGGAGGAAGGATGGGGGGGTGTAGAGATTCCACCTGCAGCTTGTGGAGCACCCCACACCGGAGCAGGTGGAGGCACCTGAAGGAGGCTGTGGTCCCGTGGGAAGCACGCACTGGAGCCGGCTCCTGGCAGGACTTGTGGAGAGAGGAGCCCACACGAGAGCAGGTTTGCTGGGAGAACTTGTGACCCCTTGGGGGGCCCATGCTGGAGCAGTCTGTTCCTGAAGGTCTGCACCCCATGGGAGAGACCCACAGTGGAGCAGCTTGTGAAGGACTGTAGCCCATGGAAGGACTCACACTGGAGAAGTTGGTGAAGGACTGTCTTCTGTAAGAGGGACTCCATGTTGGAGCAGGGGAACGATGAGAGGAGTCCTCCCCCTGAGGAGGAAGGAGCAGCAGAGACAACGTGTGATGAACTGACCACAACCCCCATTCCCCGTCCCCCTGTGCTGCTGGCAGGGAGGAGTTTGAAGCCAGGAGTGAAGTTGAGCCCAGGAAGATGGGAGGTGGAGGAGGTGTTTTAAGATTTGACTTTATTTCTCTGACCTCCAGCCAGGGTCAACCCACCACACCCTCACACACAAAACAGACTCAAGAGCAATAAACAAAGGAGAAAATCATTGCCAGGTCCAGGATCCTCAGTCCCGAATGAGAAGATCCATAGGAAAAAGCATTCCTCTAGCTCTCCACTCTCCCTCTATAAATATATCACCTTGCAGACTCAATGGCCAGTTTCCCCAGTGGGACCAGTTCCAGCTCCTGGCAGCTGCATCCTTAATGGGGAGAAGTGAAAGCCAGTGCATGTTAACTGGCAGTGTATTTCTCTGAGATGAGATTGGAAGTGACTTCAGCAACAGCTGCCAATTGAAGCATCTTTGACTGCAGATAAGGAAGAAAATTTTGTTTTCATCTGTGCCTCCCCTACAGACCAAACTGACTGACGTATGTTCCTAAAGAGCATCTAGAAAGCAGGTCCTGCAAAAGTCACCTGAGGGACAGGAAAGGGCAAAGCACACCTTGCCTCTCCAGGTTGTTGTTCAGAAGACATATTTCGGACTGTGATTTTGATTTTCACAGCTGAGGTGCAGCATCCCCTCTTCAAGCTGGAGCTCAGCCAGTGTGCAACTGCACCGTGTGACGCTGGGCTGAGGCTGAGGCCTGGAGCTAGGCAAAATTTTCCAGACAACCCTTCTTAATAACAGAAATCTCTGTTTGGGGAACTAAAATTTTTCATGAGTTCATTTGAATCATTTTGAGGAGGAAAAATAAGGTAGTTTCCAAGGGCTCTAAAGTATTTTATTTTGTTATTTTTAACTTAATTGCTTTTTCTGTGTTTAAACTAAACATATTTTTCACCCTGAATGTATTTATTTTGAAATGGAAACATGGAAATGATGTTCTGTCTTGCCCAGAACAAATTGTTCACTGAGAAATCAGGCTCACTGAAATGCTGGAGTTACACAGCCAGTTCTTCCTGACCCTCCATGAAATCAGGTACTTGACCTAACCCTCTGCCTACAAAAGTCTTCCCAGCATCGCCGGCTGCCTGCACGGACAGACCCGGCCGGGACATCACGTGTGGCAGCTGGAGCTGAAAGTCATTGATTTCATCTGCACTGAAAAGTACTCCATGCTCCACTTGGTTTTAGTGCTGCTTTTGTGCAGGAGTCTTTTAGACTTGAAACCCATTATCTCCACACACAAAAATGTATCCTGCAGCCTAGAATTACAAATACTGATATTCCACTTTTAAGACATCAAGTTACCAGCTTGCTGTAAAAGATGTACAGACACAAATTCATCACACACGTCTGAGATCTCACTATTTCTCTAGTTCAACAAACTGGATTTTGAGGTGTGGGGCAATCAGGCTGTTTATTTTGTCTTTGGCACATTGAATTTTGTGGAGGAAGGCACTGATACTTAGAAATAAACCAGCGAAAGTTGCAAGATGATCTGAACACAGAGAAGTGTTAATTGAAGATTCAAAAAGCACCAAAACCATTTGACCAAATCCAAATGTGAGAGGAGGGAGAAGCTGTTATAAGAAAAAACTGACAGGCTCTTCACAAACTTTAAAGAAAACAGGCACAGAAACCTTCCTGTGTGAAGCCACAACTCCAGCAGGAAATAATTGGGATCAAACTGTTGAAGTCAATGAGCGTCATCCCACGGATAGCAAAGAGTTTTGGGATCAGGCTGTTAGGGAGCAAACACGTGAGCACAAGCATGATGTGCTTCTCACTGGAAAACACCACTTACATACGGCTCTACCAATTTCAGATATTAAAAAGGACTACTTTTTTTTTAAACAGCTATTGAGTTATTTGCCGTTCCACTGTAGCAGGAATTAATCACAAGGAAAGGTGGTCACCTACCAGGGTGACCAAACTTTCGGGAGATCAGAGAGACAAACTCGCTCAGACAAAAAACAGTTTCTTATACAGAAAACCTATTCCAAATCTTTAAATGTCATTTGAAAATGAGTTTGGAAACCAACAGTCATGACAGGTTGGTGATATTAAAATTACTGTTTAATGATGAGAAAAAAGCAGGGCTGAAATGACATTTATCTTGGACGAAGAGCTCCCTCTAGCTAATCAAACAGCGTTCAGTAGCACAAAACTATTTCTTGCACCACAGAGCAACGCTGTGTATAGGCAAGTTGTACTTGACAGACAGTACTGCAGTATAGTGTATATGCAGTATGAAAGTCCACTTCTCGTCACCCCGCAGGTTAGAGAACAGCAATAAATATGAACAAGAAAGCCATTAACTTCAGCTTCCTGAGATGTCACTTCTGAGGTTATTTCCTTAACGTTAAATCCAATCTGGCTTAAAAGAGTTTTTGCCACTTCTTGTAACTCTCCCGGCATCTTACCCAAAAAAAAAAAATAAAAAAAAAAAAAAATAAAAAAAAATATCACAGCGCTCAGTGTTGTTATGTCAATCTGTGTAACGCAGCCATTGTTTTCTCTCCCAGATCACCAGGAGGAGATGGCTAAGCAGAAATTGTTCAATTACCTCTGAAACGCAGTCATTTTAGGGAGGCGAAGCAGGACCTCTTCAAATGCATCTGGCAGCACTAGCCAAAGGATGCTTCCCATTTTTAGAAAGAAAATGTGGAGACTCAGCATTCCCCCAGTAAGCAACACACTGGAAACAGATTAACTGTGATACACAGCTACTTACCGGCCAGGAGAAAGGGACAGGGCAGTGGCTACGCTCCCTGCAGCCGTGTTAATTAACGTCGTTCTGCATTCCCAAAAGAGTCAATTCCACCTCTTCAAAATCCCTCTGAATGTTGATAAATTTGGGGTTGATTGCTGGTCCATGAGCCTACCTAGTGACTGACCTGCTGCCTTGGCCTCAGCAGAGATGGGGCACAAGTCTTAAAGCAGGGTGACCTGCAGGCCCTACCACCCCTTCCTGAGCCTGCACAGACTAAACGTGGCTCTGAATAACTGCCTCTGCTTCTTCAACACCCACGTGTCCAGCAGCAACATCTCTGCACTGTGTAAAAAAAAGCAGCAACCATCACACCCTGACACGCTTTCCTTTCCTCATCCGCAGGTACAAGAGAGGTACCAAAGAATGGTTGCGATGGCTGCCAGAGAGGCAGAGGAGGTGGCAGAGGAGATGAAAACGGTTGAGTTTCTAGAGGGCAAAGAAGGTTACATCCCTGGAGAAAGAGATCATGGGGATGGGGTGACACCCCCCAAATATAGCACTTGAAGAGGTTAGATCACGCTGCNAGGTGCTCCGGCCCCCTGATGATCTCCATGGCCTCCTCTGGACTCACTCCAACAGCTCCATGTCCTTCTTGTCCTTCTCCTCCCTCAACCTGCTGGTCATGCTTCTTTTGATGCAGCCTGGGACACAGTTGGCTTTCTGGGCTGTAAGCTCACATTGCTGGGTCATGTTGAGCTTCTCATCCACCAAGACCCCCACAAGCCCTTCTCCTCAGGGCTGCTCTCAATCCATTCTCCACCCAGCCTGTAGTTGTGCTTGGGATTGCCCCAACCCATGTGCAGGACCTTGCACTTGGCCTTGTTGAACTTCATGCAGTTCGCATGTACCCACCTCTCAAGCCTGTCCAGGTCCCTCTGGATGGCATCCCTTCCCTCCAGCGTGTTGACCACACCCCACAGCTTGGTATTGTCAGCAAGCTTGCTGAGGGTGCCCTCGATCCCACTGTCCATGTCACCAAAGATGTTGAACAGGACTCATGTCATGCTTCAATCCTCTGCCAAGGAACTCAGCACAGTTTAAGGAAAATAAAGTACAGGTGCCCTGTATTGCTTTATTGAGCAATAGAGAAACTGGTTTCTTAGTTAGCTGCATCTGTCTGGGGGTGATGTCTAAACAGAGAGCTGCGTCTGGATCTCTATCGAGCTGGACAGAGCTGTGATAAAGACGGGGAAGGATCCTTTATCAGGAGCAAACAGACTCTTCCTCCTTCTGCACCATGAAGGCAGCACCATGTGAGGCATGACGGTGTGACTGGTATCTGTAACACCATAAATCCACACCTAGACAGTGCCAGCTTCTTCAGCCTCTGCCAATTTTCACCCTTTGTTGAGTTTTCCCAAATACAGACACTGTTTCTCAGAAGTCATCATTGGTTTTGTTCTTGATTTATGAGCCATGCAGGAAAAACTGATACAGAAAGTATATGGAAGCAAGGCTTAGAGTAAAACAACATCCTGAGACGGATCTATGTTGGCTTTCTCCCAGTCCCCCACCAGACTCAATTCAGTATTTGTCTTCATTAGGGCAACACCTAACCAAGTAATTAGAATCACCATAAAACTTTACTTTATAGCTTTATATAACTTGCCCTGAGAAATAAGTCCTACCTAAAGAGAAGAAAGCTGGGATGGGAAAAGTTAAATCTATTAATCATCCCAAGCTGTATCAAGACTCTTATTTTTAGTTGAAGCTCATCCTCTGTATGAATGTGCACGGTGCTCAGACTCAAGCTTGCCTCAAAACAAAATCCTGGATAAATACCTACTCCTAGTCACAGAGAGCTTTATGTACAGAATAGTAGTTGGACTTCAGGGACTAACCACAAAGAAGTTTCCTTCATCTAAATTTAATTAATGTGCATCCTTATCAGGTTTTAGAAAATTGCTGAGAAATCACAAGCACTGTACAAGAAAGTTTCTAGATGTATAAAGGTCTAGGATTTCCTTTCTGGTAGAAAAAAAGATAAAAATTTGCATTCCTATATACTCTCTAATAGTCTAATAAACTGCAACTATCTGGTTTTCTATTAAAGGCCAAAAGGCAAGAATTCAAATAGAAATGTCTTCTATCAGTATGTTCTGTACATAAAGTAACGTATAGATGCAATAAGAAAGTTAATTGGTTTCATGTTGCTTGGAGTGCACACGGAAGAAAATTAAAAGAACCCAATTGCTATCTCTAATTAGAATTTCTGAGGAACAACATTGTAGAGATGGATTGTCAGCTTCCTCAGGCATTTCCTATTCATGTCAGTCAAATTTATGCACCCCCTTTCCAATTAGTACCTTAATTGCCTTTCCATAACTAACAAACTAGTGCTGGCTGCTAGTTTATTTTAATTCAGAGTCACAGGGATGCTAACACCTACCTGCCAATGAGCAGGTGGCCGTGGCAGTGATGTCCAAACACTGCTACACGGTGTATTTCCATTAGAAAAATAACCCCGTTATGATCATCACTGAGGAGGCCAGCGTACTTCTGGTTAAAGGACAAAAGGTAGGTGAAAGATAGCAAAACCATTTTGCAAATAAAACGTCTGTTGTAAAACATTCAGATACACAAGAAGGCTTTCATAAATACTTCTGCTTTACTCTTAGGGTCCTTTGGCAACTTGGGTTAGGTTTGGTTACCAAATAGTCTCCTTTTACTGCATTGAAGCCAAACAGGAGGCTGTCAAGTCAAGCACAGCGTAAGGTGGGCAGAGGGACAGCAGAAGGATGGGGGAGGATGATGTGAAATCTCACCCCTGCCAGGCTGCAGTTCACATACACTTTCCTGCTGCTTCCATCAGATCAAAAACTAAAAGTTTCTTCATTATTCCATGATAAGAAGCTTCAACTTTAAATTATGACCCAGCATCATTCCTTTCCTCATCCGGGGCTGCATCACCAGCAGTGTGACCAGCAGGTCAAGGGAGGGGATTCTGCCCCTCTACTCCGCTCTGGTGAGACCCCCCTGCAGTACTGCGTCCAGCTCTGGGGGCCCCGGTACAAGAAGGACATGGAGCTGTTGGAACAAGACCAGAGGAGGCCATGGAGATGATCAGAGGGCTGGAGCACCTCTCCTGTGAGGACAGGCTGAGAGAGTTGGGGTTGCTCAGCCTGGAGAAGAGAAGGCTCTGGGCAGACCTTATTGTGGCCTTTCAATACTCAAAGGGGGCTTATAAGAAAGATGGGGATAACCTTTTTAGTAGGGCCTATTAAGATAGGTCAAGGGGTAATGGTTTTAAACTAAAAGAGGGTATATTCAGACCAGATACAAGGAAAACATTTTTAACAATGAGGGTGGTGAAACACTGGAACAGGTTGCCCAGAGAGGTGGGTAGAAGCTCCATCCCTGGGAACATTCAAGGTCAGGCTGGATGAGGCTCTGAGCAACCTGGTCTAGTTGAAGATGTCCTTCCCATTACAAGGAGGTTGGACTAGATGACCTTTAAAGGTCCATTCCAACCCAAATTATTCTATGATTCTATGATCATGTGTCCTCCCTGAGTACAACACTATGAAAAAGGCAAACTTATAAAAAGCAAGAAATTAGAAACTAAGATGTACAAACTCCCACTCACCATGGTTTTCCCTTCCTGCCACTCTTTCCCTACACAGCTCAGCAAAGCAAATAAAAACTCCTGCCGCCACTCAGCAGCTTTCCCAAAGTTAACTGGTTTTCTTGAAAGACAGAGGGATTTCTAGGAAGGTCAGCACAATTTTGATTGTAATGGAGACCACCATCCCTTTCTTGGGACAGAAGACCTCTCGGCCTGGGCACCTGGATGCTAATGAAGTGTTAGATGAGCGTGGTTTGTGGGTTGACACGTAGCAGAGGATGAATACATGCACACGACAACAGAGAGGCTGTTAAACATGGTAGACAGCATGTTCTGCCTGTGGCACCGACTGACAGACTCCAAGGCGAGTGTAAATAAGAGGAGCTGGTGGTCAGTACAAGCAGGCAGAACTAAAGCGTGCTGTTCTACAGTGCATTGAGCTACTTCTCCCTGCTCGCTTGGTGCGTACCCCACCACCTCTCGTAAACTGTGCTCTTCTGCAGATGACAAAAATAGAAAATGAGGACCAAGCAGCCTTCCCAGACCCAGTTTAACTCACTGCTGAACATTATATTCTGCATTTGACCTCCAACGGGACAGTGAGCACCGGATGGTAGTAGTGGAATCATTACTGATAGTTGGGGATCCCGCTAAGACTGATGAGAGACAGGTTTTGACTATAAAGGGCACATAAAAATAGCAAAATCTGTCCATCAGATTCCTAATTATCAACACTGCCTGAAAGCTCTCCTCTGCTGATTCTCACTCACTTCTGAAATGGGGAAAGTAAATCACATCCAGGCTCTTGGGCTATCTCCACACTTCCATCATGTGCCCCAGTTAAATTTCAGCAAAGAGCACTAAGGTGAATGACAGATTTTTTTTTACCATCTTCAAAATCTTTGAAAAAGCACCACTATTAATACCTGGCCATTTCACTATTCTGAAAAGCATAGCTACAGTATGCTTTCAAAAGAAACTGTTACAGTATACAGGAATTCGTAATTCAGCTCAGAGCCAGCTGTACCAGAATAAAGCACTACCATACATTAAATAGAAATGACCTTGAAAAAAATGGCTGGCAATACACCAGAAGGACTTTACCTACACAAAAATCAGAGTGGTGAAGGAATTTGCTGCTCAATAGCTATGACTTTACACCTTGTAGGCTAACCACAGTGGTCTAAACTAGTTTTGCTTATACAAACGTTAGCTGAAGAGTAAAAGCTTTGCATCAGTTACAACTTTGTGCAATGAACTGGCCAGAAGCTTAGAATTTTGATAATTATCAAGTGCAACGCCAGGATCTTAACACTACAAGAAGGATTTAAAACTGATTAGAAAGCAGGAGCCGACAGGTTAACGGACACTGAGATGGTGGTGGATGGCAGTTGGGAAATTTTTATACAAACTTTTTTCATGAAAATTAAGAAAACCAAATGTTTTCAAATTCCTATTCAATTTGAGCATAGCAACAAATAGGCAAAAGTAAAGCAGCTTTTTGAAATGCATCTGAACTTTTAGCAACTTCCCTAGAGAAAATTACAGAGCAATAAAAATACTTTCCCTAGTAATCACATAGGATAAATCAGCGTATCCTCTCCCATGTTACAAACCTGCACAGCAACTCAGGTTCTTGCTTAGGACTCTCAGAAGTACTGTGGTAATCAGCAGGACAAAATGTAATGCTACGATAAACCTAGCAATCACCAAAAGAAGATGGATACACAATTTCACCCAGCAGGTATGCCTACTGTGGAGTAAAGACGTGCAGAGAAAACAGCATCAGGTGCCCACAGGATTTATACTAAATGTCAGCACAACCCTCCTCCCCATCGGTCTGCGCCCCACAACTCTCTCTGGTCAAAAGGCAACACAATCCAGAGTAACGCAGCCATTAGAGTGAATTAACGCTATTTTTGACTCCCTAAGGAAGCTCTTACGGTTATGCCTGACATATTGTAACAGCTTGACTAACAGAATTGCACTGTTCTCCCAAGCAAGAGACTAAACTGATGACACCTTCCCCAGTACCAGTGAGTGACAGGACCCACTGCTGTTGCTCTTACATTTTTAGCCTGGAAAAAACAACAGTTGCTTGATCCTGGCTGCTACCTTCTCCCCAGTGCATCCTTTCTATCGGTGACTCCTTCCCAAGCACCCCAGAGCTCCACCTTGCTGCCAGAAGCATCTATTGTCAAGATCCTTCCCAGCCAAGGACATAAGAGACATTTGCCCCTGTGCACGTGCTGGTATCTCACAAACTTTGCTGCCAACAAATAACCAAATATTTTTCAGGAACATTTACCCATGAAATATTGGTCTGCTACAACCACAGACATCCCATAGCTCTGGTACGGTTCCAAAAGACACCACTACAGTACACAGGAAATCCACATGATGGATTTTCAGATGTCCAGATGAAGAAAACGGTGGTGTCCTGAAGAGAATCAGTATAGACTACACGGACCAACATTTGAGCTACTTGTGTTGCTTCTGTCAGTCACTGAGAAAGAGAGAGCACGGGCTGAGCTGCCATACTTCCCCTGGTGCACTCACAAGGAAAATTTTCCTGCAAAGAACTTAAAAGCTCCGTGATGTGCTCAGCACTTCTGATCAATGCAGCTGAAATGCTTTCTTACTATAACACCCTACACCCTCAGGAAAGCCAGTTTTATTAAGACACCATGTGGGTAGTCCAGCAAATCATCCATCTGTAGACAATTTAATTAGAAGCTTATTCTCAGAGTAACATCCTAGTACAACGGCAGCCCACAGCAAAAGAATATTAATAGCCCTGTGTGTAAGCAGGGGAAACGCTCCGATCTGGGCTCGGAGAGGAACCTTTGATACTTCAGCACAGCCACAATTCTTTGTATGCTCTACAGCAGGTCATTTACTGTCCTCTGCTTTTGTTCCATCATCTGTGAAGAGGCCATAAAAATATTTAGTCACCTTGTACGATTCTTGACTTGCAAAAAGGAACCACACATGCAAGCAGAGGGTGTTACTCCTGTGACACGGAATATATTGTTCTCTGTTACGAGGACGTCCTTTTTAACCGTACAATTCATGATGTGGGTTGACGAGCAGGCATGAAGGTACAAATAAGTGTAGGTAACAGCAGCCTTTTGCTTCTTTGGAGTCATTTTTAATGGATTAACTTACCTTCACCATTTGAATCATGTTGTGATGAGGAACTTGGCATGTGCCTCAAAATTCAGAGACAGTTGACTTACAGCGCTCTGATGTCAATGGCAATTGCCATTGGTCACTGCAGAACGTAAGTGGTAATGACCTTATGAGAAGCAAACATGGCCGAAACAACAGGACACTTGGCAGTAATTTTCAATGCAAGACGAATAGCTGGATATTGTGCAGGTGGATAGCTTGAACGATAAATGGCCACTGTATAATAACAAACACCACGCGGCCGCTGAGAGCGGGAATGGCAACGCTGCATTCTGTTTTACAGCAACACCGAGAACATGACCGAGCTGTAATTGTCCCAATGGCCTGAAAGGCAAGAGCTAAGCTGACCACAGGTGATGCTTCAGACTGACAAAAAGTGATTCTTTTTAACAGTTGGCCAATGAATTTGGCACTAATAATTTATTTAAAATTTATATGAGCGGAATACTTGGGACTTCCAAGTTCTTTACTTCTGCTCATGCTCCACCCACAGCTGAAGGATTGCACAGGGACTTTAGCCAACACCACAGGAACCAGAGCACAGCTTTTTTACCAAGACCTTCAGTACCACGTCACCTGCTTTGTGGAAGAACACGAGAAGGACCACTGAGCTGGGTGTTGCCTTTCAAAGCCCTGTCAATACTAGTCACATTCTTCATCAATACCATCGGCAATCAGAGATGTCAAAAAGAGCAGGCCAGCTTTTGAAAAGGTCGCACTCGGCAAAGCCATGGCACGGCTGTCTCAGGTCTAATAATTCCCCTTAAGATGAAAATAGAGACAAAAGCTCAGGCTCAAGGTAACAGTGCCCCTTGAACTCTGTGGCACCGTCCATCTCAGTATCCATTTAGCAAACAAACACTAGTAAAACAGGCTCCGCTGGAGAGCTGCTGGCCCTCCTTCCTCCTACTCCAGGGTTGCTCAGGCTTTTACTCTCCATCTTTTTTCCAGTGTGCACATGTTTAAACTCTAACACACTGCCTTCCTCCTTCCTCTTCTGTCTGCTTTTTCTTAGAAGCTCTTGTTCTGGAAAAGGTTAAAGCAATGCCCAATGATACAAAATGAATTCATAAAGGTATTTAGGAGTTTGGTCTTTGCCTTCAGTGGCAACAGATGCAGACCCAGGAACAGGAATTACAGTCACTGATGAACTAAGAGCTGCCTTTAGGATAAGAAGGCAGAATCCCGGAATCTGAACTCCCTATTATTGAACTACAAAGCTATAATAAATGCCTTAGTTGACATCCCCAGCACGTGATAAATCACAACATAGCAAGTCATTGCAGCATCGCTTGTTAGAAGGAAGAAATGTTGATAGCTCAGTGAAGATAAGAATCAAAATAACTTTAAAAGCAGGATCATGAAACACAAACAATGGAAGGACAGGAGTCAGATGATTTCAAAGATGTCAGAAGAAGATCTTTAAATATAAGCAGTACTGTCACAAACAATGGCAATGTGAAATGAACCTTTGCAGCTCTGACACTACACATCAACCCAGCGCCTTTGAAAATATGTAATATTCAGACTCACACAAATTACACCAGACAGTTAAAATACAGCATCATGAAGTACAACTGAATAATGTATAAAGGATGCATGGAAAGAAGAAACACTCACAGTTTATATGATCCTGACTGTTACACTCAATTTAGTGCTACTATCAGCTGGTCATTGGTAAATGGATGTCTGAATGGACTCAAATTCAGGACAACATGAAAACATTACCAGAAACATCATTAAGAAATGCAGGGTCTTTCCCCGCTTCTAGGAGTAAAGAGGTTTTCTCAGCCTTTCAGAGGTTTTAATCCTAACCTGATGCTCTCAGACTCAGAAAAAAATCCAATGTTTCTGAAGAAGGGTTAGCAACCGTCTGTTCTTGTCAGAGACCAGAAAATTTGAGGCCAAGTTTGTGACACAGATCTGAGTTTCTGGGAAGAACACTCTTCTCTCCTAAGTTCAGCTGCGTAACTTGATGAGTGAAAATCCTTCTGAACAGAAACAGGCAGCGCCAGAGAGTCGTGCATCCCACCTATTTTAGACCCGTGTGAATTGCACTCGGGCCCGTACTTCTCTCCTTGGATTATAAGGGAGCCAAAACTGATGGGCTTGGATTTAGGTATCTTTGAGAATCATAAAGTAGAACAGATTAATTCTGTCCTAAAAAAAATAGCACCTTGTCACAGAATTATAACCCTGTTTCCAGCACACAACAGTGAGTTACTTGAATAGGAATCAAGAATATCAAAGGTGAGGGCTGTTTTCCTCCCATGAAAGCTGACACCTTCAGGAGAAGGAATGGTTGTAAACAGGTTTTCCATATCTCCCCTTCCGGGTGGATTTGTCCACAGCTATCTTAACTCTGCTGCTCCTCACAGTCCTGCCCACAGACAGCTGAAAAACCATGACAGCACAGTGGACAAGACAGAAGGGAAGCGGGAAGGGAGGGAAGCGGGAAGGGAGATGTAGAGCAAGAGATGACCAGGCATGCCAGGCTTGACTTCCTAGTTAGCACTCACCATTCCCGTGATAATATCAGAGATCATCTGGATTGAAGAAAATTAGTATCTGCTGTTAATTATTGCTGTGAAGGCCCAGTAGCATGCTGAGTGCATCTCTGAGAGTACATAATATTGGTCAAAATATTAGGTTTATTGGAGTTTTGCTCACAAAACCAAAAGAGCAGTTCAACCAAACTCTTCTGAGAAGATTTTTCAAATCAAATGAAAACTTGTTCTCAAACACGCACACACCCCCAAAACCCCAAACCAACCAACCAACCATAGTGAGAAATCCTGGAAGCATTTGCCTGTTGTCCCAAAGGAGAGGTAAACCCCATCAGAGCCAGTCTGTAGTGAAAGTGCAGCTTAACAGTGGTACCTGATTTATAACGGTCATATTATCATCATTTGGAAAAGAAAAATTTCAGTCTGGGGATTGAAATGCTTTCTTTTACACACAAAAAAAGGCTCTGTTCAGGAAAAAGAACTTAATCAAAAATCTTTTTTTGGGCTAACCTAATCTGGCTGAGAAAACATCAAGCAGCCCATCACGAATCTTCCTCAAGTCCTGTTCACTGAGCTGGTACCACTTTGGGACAGCTAAAGCTAAGGGGGTTCTACTCAAGGACTGTGCCTTTCCCATGATCTATTTGATCCCAGCTCAGTTGTGTCAATCCAGAAACCATCCTCATCACTGATGCTGCTCAGATACATTATTGGGAATTTCAGCAGAGCCCAGAATGGGGTGAACAAAGAAAATGGATAATTCCCATTTATTTTAAACTTGCCTTATTTAAAGAAAGGTGGCTTTTACTTTGATGTCCACAACCGTGTGTGTGCTTTTGCCTGTTATGTTCATTCTCCAGCTCACGAGTGCTGTGCCTCATTACACTTCTGCCTGATCATAAAATACAGTAACAAAGCCATTTTCAATGCTTTTTTTTTTCCACTCCAGGCAGCCCTTTTCTTACATGCACTTAAAAAAACCCCAAAACATTAACACTTAAGTCAGAGCATCTCACTTCAAGTGACAGCTACGTTGAGAAGCTCCAGAAGGCAGCAGAAGTCAAAACACACCCCTGGAAAAGGCAGGGAACCTGGGAGTGCCAACCGCAGGACATGGCCAGAAGGTACCTGAATGATCTCAGTAGGCTGCTGATCTGCTGGGTGATTTCTGGCGGTGGCTGGAGCAGATATAAAGTAGCTGCAAGGAGGCAGATCTACTTCCACATAATTTATTATTCAAGTGTAAAAGTTTAATGTACCTATTTGAACAATTAAAGCGTGCTCTCTGGAGCGTAATTGTCTTTTTTGCTTCTGAAGACACAATGGCTCATGAATCAGTAAGTGCTGTGGCCAGGACCCCAACGTGCATTTAATCACAAGTTGCTTGTTTCTCTGTACACACCCAGGAGGAAGAAATACCTTTAATAATAGACACCATTAAAGAAAGATTTTCAGAAAATTAGGAACCTCGTACAAAACTCCCTGGGCTTCTGGGACAAATTTGCTCCCAGCTAGAAGCCTAATATGTTTAAGGGTGACTGATCCTACTCTAATACAATTTTTATAAGATTTTTTTCAGTCCTGCTATAAAAACCCATGGCGCAAATCATGATTGGAAGAAGCAGACCTTCCCTTGGGAAAGGACTGAGTTGGCTTTACTGCAATTTACTTAGTGTAATTTTTTGGATATTTATATCTGTGCAGTCTAACTGATGATAGTACTGATCTGTTGCCCAATTACATTTAGCCCCAGAAGACGAAAGGGGAATTCATTTCAGTGTTACCTTCAGTTATTAAGACTTTGGAGAACTCATGACGCAGTGTCTCTAACTCACAGGACAGATTTAAATTACTGTTCTGTGAAAGATTTGCTTTCTTTGGTTTTTATTATGAGCATAAAGCCCAGCCTATGAAAGAGAAAGCAATGCTCAGCTTTGAAAAAAATGACACCACTAAACTTGTCGTCTTCTAATATTAACAATTAATTTTTCAGTGCTATTCTGCTGCTATGCACACCATGATGTCAACTGCATCTAGCAGCGCATTTAATTCTGCTTTACAATTTCATTAACTTTGACCCATTTGGGAAGACATGTTCAAAAAAACCTGCATCTTGCCAAATACTGGGAATTGTATTCCTGGTTCTGAAAATGACTATGCAAAGAAACTATTTCTAGCAGACTTGCCAAGTCTTCCCCTTTCCACTGAAAAGTGCTATTTTGTCACAGCCAATCTTTTTTATTAATTCAATCATTTCACAAAAACATCTACGGAAGTTTCTTAGGTCCAAGACAGAAGAAAACTGGGGCGAGGAGGGAAACAGGGAAAACACCATACAGACACAAAAGGAGAAAGAAGAATTTTGACTATAATTTCAAAGCAGCTTTTGCTTGAAGAGAAAGACATAGGAGCTTTAATGTTCATGCAATGCACATAGCAGGCTAGTTCCAGGTGCCAGGCTTTATTTGTGGCAATACTCCAGAACAAATTGCTCGATTTATAGGTCCGTAAAGCCATCCGGAGAAATGTAAAAGTCAAGCTGGGTTCTTTTTCTTTCTCACATGCTCCCATCAGGAGGAAAGATTCTCAAAGACAAATTAGAAGCTAGATACATCTCTGTCACAAGAGCCTCACTCAGGTTCCGTGATGGTAACTCATGCAAAATAGCGACATGAAAAGACTAAGGAAAAATACCCTGTTAACCATGAAAAACTGCAAAACCCAACACCCCACGCTACAGAAAGTCAAGAGTGTAAGCTGACCCTTACTCTTACATATGTATAACTTAAACATTTAAATATTATTCTGACATTAGGAACTGTAACACTGGCTTAAAAATTATGGGGTTGTTTTTTTTAAAACAAACTGGAGAGTCTTTATTTGCCATTGTTATCTGGACAGCCCAAAGTTCACGTTTCTTCTGCAACTGTAGCAGAAGCATTTTCCTAAAACACAAATCAGATTAATGTAAAAACCAGCATGACAAAGATCTGGAGCCTTAAGAAAATAAAATAGCCTGTTATTTTAAATATTTGGCATCACTCTGCCACTGAAAATACACAGGTTTATGCTGGTAAATTAAACAGTGCTGAGGAACATTCCCAGGCACTGGAGTGCCACCGACTAGACTGCTAAGTTGTAAGCATGATCCATAGCATCCTTTTTGGCCATGGCCAATTGTCACTGGGCCAACTAATGGCAGAGCACAGCTCAGGAACAAACACAGGCCAGAGCCCAGCCCAAAAACCCGTCCGCCTGTGGTCACTTTATCGGCGAAGTCAGGAGAGTTTAGTAAGAACAGACTGCTTCGTGCTAGTGGGTCTCAGTGCCAGAGAAGGGGTCTGAGTACATTTAGTTTACAAGCGTTGCTATAATCACTCAGAATTGACATGGGAAGCAAGATGTTGCATTTCGAAGTTAATGTAAGGTTTGATAGTACCCTTAAAGGGAGTCATCCAAGTTCACAGAAAATTAAATGGCATTTTGTTTACTTGTTGTAATTCAGCAGAAAAAAGCCCAAGTTTCCGATTTGGGGATTCAACCAACAGTTCAGCACTATTTTGCTACTTCAAAGACAATCCTTAGTTACATTCTCATCCATTTTAAATAGCATCAACATGGGTTTATCTTCGTTACAACTAAACAACGGCAGTTCTTCAGGGAAGCATTGATTGCAGAGGTTCTTCAAGTACATCATATTCAAATATACAGAAATAAAATGTTTAAATCCTACTACTTGTTTAATATGTAACACTGTATCATGAAGCCTCTCATCTCCATTCCATGGGGACAGAAAATCCAGAGCATCTAGCAGAGAAGCCTCTTGCGCTCTTCCCTCACACCAAGGAGGAGCAGGCTTAACAGTGCAAGGCTGTCTACTGAAGCCTGTTTTCACTGCCGTAATACTGCAATTCAAGGGTTGTCTACTCAGGATTTGAGCTATTCAGACTAGTCACCGCATGATAAACTCAGGGTAAGGGAGGGAAACAAGCATAATATAACACAAAAACATTCCGCTGGACAGTATCCTTTAATAACACTTCCCAGGAGAGGTCACTAGCTCCTTAAAGCCAGTGAATTGTAAATTGCATATCCAGGAACTGCGTGTTACGGGAAAACAGTTTGTAATCCCCCTATTAATCCTTGGCATCAGGGCACAAACAGTATAATTATAGACTGCGGCAGAATAATTTGAAAACTTTATTCCACAGGGCCATAATTATATCCTAGCTGTAATCCTTTAATTGCCAATATCATCTAATGCATTATAGACATACCATATGACTAGATGAACAAATGTACTCAAACATTCTGCAGGCAAGCCACAGTAAAAGCAACAGCACAGCTAGCGATGCAGGCTATTAAACAAGAAGCACAATTAATAAGCATCAGAACACAAAGCCTAGACAACATCAGGATTTCTACTCTCACTTTGTGTATTTGTTGTTGGTTTTCTAGAGAACCATACTGAATGCACAAATTAAAACTACTGAAAGAAATCTGTCATAACTTGCCACTTACATCAATCGACCATCAAGCAAAGGGCAGAAATAGATTTCCAGCAATTCTTTGGAAAGAAGTTGTGAGGTCTTCAAGTGGAGTAGATACTGACCCAGCCCAAAATGGAACGATACCACAACAGGCCATACACACAAGTGCTACTGAGGACTATTCTTCTGGTCATCTCCTTGCTAACATAGTCAACATTTTGGTTTTACCTTGGAAAATAAGAGCCAAGGAAGCTGAAAGAGTTTGCTTAAACCTTTTGCTTATCTACAGCCTAAGAGCATGTACAGCATATAGGACCTGAAAGAAAAAGCTGAAAAGGAAATACAGATCCAGCCTCTCACATCCTCTCCTAGTGCAACAGACTTCAAAAGTAGGAGAGAGCACTTCCACCTGATGAGAAGTTTCCTTCAGCAGCTGTTCCTACTGCAAGGTGGGTACCTTAGAGGCAGGCATGACCTGCAACATTAAAAAGGCTGAGCCTTGCCAAGCTAGAGAACTCTGAAGGAGGGTAATGCAAACCCCCCCGAAGTGCATCCTGTTTCTGGATCCAGAGTGTCCCCAAAGCACTTTGTTGCTCCAGAGAAAGGACAAGGATTAGGACACAGCCATGCCTAGTATTTTATAGAGGCCGGCTCTGCCCCTGCTCATTAACTTCAGCCCAGATCAGGGCACCCTGACCACCCAGCTGCCAATTCTGTGCTACTCTGTGCCCGCGAGGTGCCCACCACCTCAGCAACGTATCTTCTACTTTGTTTTGACTACATCCCTACTGGAACTGACTCGGAAGTATCTGTCTCCTGCACCAAACTAAAGATTACCAGTAGCAATAGAATTACAAGCAATACAGGTCTACATTAAAAATCTCTCTTTCATATACAGTATCTACCACCTGTCGAAGGCAGTGAGTAATTTTCCCTTTGTAAAAGTGGCTGCAACTCTTGCCATTACCCCACAGGGTGCTTGAAAAACAATAGCACAGCAAACTGCTGAAAAATTGCTTGCGATGAATGCAGCCTCCCAGTTAAACCACATTGCACCTTTATTTACTGATGTAGGGCACCACTTCTTAAAGTGGAGATGCACATGATTGCAAAGGCATCAGAAACTCAGGATGCATGGTGGCGATCATCCTCATAAATACCCTCTATCTTCTGACTTTTCAAATCCACCATCTGCTCATTTTGTTTCTCAGGTAGCCCAAGGGTTAAACAACCCCCATTACTGCCAGCCCTGTCTCTTCCTTGCCCTAATTAGAGGAAGATAAATTGAAAATGAGGGAAAAAAATCCTTCATGATTTCCCAAGTATTCATTTATAAACACAAGATGCCGTGTTTGTTGGGAAGTGTAAAGTCTTTAATTTTAGAACAGCTGATGTAACTGGGAAGATGTAACAGGCTCCTGGGACCACAAGCAAAGCAGCACCAAACTTCAAACTAGACATAAGTGAGAAATAATGACTAATAATATAACCTAGTTACGTTCATCAACTGAACTCAAGAGAACTTAAAGGAAAATAGCACTAGAGAAGCAGGAGAGGTGACAGGGAGTTTGTTTATTTACAGGTACTTAGGAACCCCATGCCTCTCCCCCAGTATGACGCCTAGCTTTTGTTGTAAAGCATTGGGAGAAAATTAGTCTCATTTAAATCCCAAAAGAATTACAAGGTGCTCCCTCTTCTTCCCAATTCCACTAGAGGGAATGCTGAAAAATAATCCAAACGTCCTGATTTAGCTTGACCTCTACTTCGACAATAGCTGAAGGCAGCAGACGTTCTTAGGCTGGCTCAGCAGCCTTTCATCTGCATGGCAGGAGAGTGCTGCAAGACACAAACGCCACTGAAACTACATGGCATATAGAGCGTACAAAACCACTTTCTCAACCAACACAAGTGTCAGCACACATGAGAAAGCCACCACGTCACAGGAGCTCTGTGCTGAACGCTGTGAGGACACGGCATGGCAGCTGGTAGACACTTGGTGCGTCCTGAGGCACGTGGGAAGTACTGGGCCAGCACACCCTTACCTTGCATGCGAATAAGATGCGGTTTACAGGAGTTACTCTTAAACTGTTTATAAAAGTGGGTAGAAAGTGTAATAACGTGTAACAGGTTGGCACAGAGACTAAAGCTGTGAACATACAAGGAAGATCAGAGATCGTTTAAATAACGTTAAGGCAAAAAATCCTCAAGTCATTTGGAAGCTAAAGCAGCACAGCACTCATCCTTCACCACTTTTCCTGGGTACAGGGCAGCAAACTGCATCAGCCCTCCCCCTCAGTGAGCCTGCTCCCTCACCACACTGCTCCAGTATGTACCGTCTGTAGTGCCCAGAGACCAAAATCAGGGTGGGATTATTTTTTCCCCCTCTTTGAGCCTTTAAGAACTAGATGCAACATCTGTGCTAAACATCATAGATTTTTACAGACAACTGAATGGAGAAAGCACTGCCAAAGGATGAGTCAACCAACCTGTTATAGACACATATCCTAGGATGAGATGACTTGCCCTCAAGATACAATTATGCTACTCTCTTGGAAGCCAAAGTGACCATGTCAGACGTCTGCACCTATGTAAGTTATGTCAGAGCAGACAAACTCTAAGGTATTGTCTAGGAGGCAGTCGCTAGAAAAAGATCAGGAGAAAGGATACAGAAATGAAGTGACTTGCCCAAAATGATGCAGCATTGTCAAGACTGACACGGTAGGTGGCAGTAAGAAATGGAATCTAGAAAATTACAGGATCAATACTGCCAAAGAGAAGTCTTTTCCACTGACTTTGGGTCAGGCCGAGTGTTTACAGGAGAATCATTAGATTTGAAACAGTAATAACAAAAACAGCCACAGAAACAAGCTGTGAATACGTACAATTCTGCCTCTTTCTTCTATCATGTGAAAAATTCTACAGGCACTCCCCTTCACTACTTCCTCTCCTTGTGTTTTTCATTACCTTTTGCAGAAATGCTCTTGGTAAAGACCAGCCTATGAGTGAGGTAACTGGCCATTCCTTTGTCACAGTTTTACCCGAGCTTTCATTCACCGTAAGTATCTGACAGCCACCACACAGCACTTTTTAATATTATGCAATGCACTTTTCAATTAAGCAGGAGGCTGCATATCTCTGCTCAGTATCCCTGGTGGTTTTAAATAAGCTTTTCACTTGTTCCATCTCCAACACTTGTTTGGCACAACAGTAATTTTTCCAGATGAGAGAGAACCCAGTGATCATAAAGAATGAATTATTTACAGAAAAATCAGTACTTCAGTTCACGTCAAGACTTCACTAATTGTATTTAATTGGAATTACCACACTGAACATATGCACAATGCTCTTCAGGTTCATAAAAGCCTTAAGCACTTTTAAATACTACTGAAAAAAAGAAAACACTCAGGATCAGCAGCAGGAAACAATACCTTGCACTTTCAGAGTACTGACTCAAAGTTAATCAAGGCTAAAACAGACAATTTGCTAATTGGTTGATGGGGACAGGTAAATCCCTTTTTCTAATGGACACATGGTACCATAAACCCTCGAAGTCAGCAGCCCCAAATATATCTATGCAGACCAGACTGAACTTCTTGCTGCAATTTAGCTTACCTCTGTCTCCATGCAGTCCCACCATTGGAGCAGTGCTGTTGACCTAGATCTTTACAGTGCTTTTCAATAGATATTCAAGGCATTTTACAAACCAATTAAAAAAAATAAATTAAACAACTCATTAAACAACCAGCAGCAAAGCTCAAGACCAGTTAATGTCCAGGTTCATTGTTCTATTCAGTAAACTTGCAGTTTCACCAAACACAGTAAGCCAATCTAACAGATCATTGCATCCAAGAAAACAGGAGTGGGGAAGAGTTTCCTGCAAGGTTAGCGTGTCAAATTATCTCACACAAGTGCCCTGTGACTGCCAGAGCCTGCTCCAGGGACAAAGCAGTACCACCGCTCCTTCACAGCAACAGCAAGCTGCTAGAGCAGCAAACTATTACCCTCATTGGGCTCCAGAAATCTGCCCCGATGCATTAGGTATAAAGAGCACTCCTTAAGAAATCAGGCTTTGTGGAAGAGCACTAGTAACTGCTGGTGTGTAAGTGTCTGAAGGCAGAACAGATACCTGTTGGCCCTTCTGGCTTCAAGTCTTGGGTTCAATTCCCTCCTCTGCCCAAGAAGATTCAAAAAGAATGCATGTGCTCCTTCTCAGGAGAGTGCCCAAAACAGCAGGTTAGGGAATCAAGTTTCAACTTGGTGTTGACAGGTCCTTGTGGTTATTAACTACTTGCGAGGAATCCATAAAACGTAACTGAAAAGGCAAGCTTAAATTAGCCCAACAGTAGTCAGCAAGAGAGAAGCTAACAACTTGCATTTGCACTTGTCCTCTGTCACATCTCATCTTGAGGTTTTTTCTGCCCAATGACTGTTTAAAACTCATATGGTCTGTAGTGTGGGTGATAGGTAGGGTCGGTCTTCCCAGAAGTTGAAGGACAGGGGAACTTAGCTGCAGGACATTTGTGTGTAATCTTAATATCAATGTGGATTTTTTTTTTTTTAAATGAAGAGTAAACACGAGCACATTTCCTCATTTGTTTTCAAAGCAAATCTTGCTTGTTTTTTGAAAGAAGTTTCTTCCCTCCCCAAAAACGAGTGCCCATGCCATATACCAGAAGTGTGGAGCAAAAAAGGCCACCTCCTCCTAACTGGAAGGTATCTCAATGCCTGGCTAAAACTGGTTGCAGGCAGCATGTAACTATGCCACATCCCCAGCATTCCCTATTTTGTAGCACCAAGTGAGCGTGCCAGTGTTTCAGCCCACAATTGCTCAGTGCACTAAACATGTAAATCTTCCTCTGAAGCCTGACTCCAGCCACTTTCTGCTCAGGGTTCTGGGTTCTGCTGTACAGGCAAGAAAACCCTAAGTAGCCAGCAGTGCAGTGATAAACTTGAAACAGAGATTTAAACATAGATAATCAGATGTAACATTGGAACAAGCTGAAACAGTAAACATTATATTAGATAACCCATTTCTTTCTTAGTGAGAAAATTTAGGAAAGTAAGCTTCAATGTATTTCTCCAGAGAGCTGAGCTTTTAAGTTCAAAAGCATTCAGAACCAGGCTTCAGTCATGGAGTTCCATTTTGTTTAATTCCTAATTTATGCTGAACAAATAATTGCTTGGTCTCAATTCCTCCATGACAGTTAAAAACAAATTGATGTGTCTTGCAAAATTCTTATTGGGCTACACAAACTGTTAGAAAACCTTGGCTGACAGAGACCCGATAAATATCAGCACAAACAGAATAAGTAGGATTTCCTACTCCATTTACATTTAAACCACAGAAGACAAAACACCGTGTCCACAACACAAGAACACATACCCACAATAAGGTAGTGAAGCCCTGGAACAGGTTGCCAGAGACATTAAGGAATCTCCATTCACAGAAATCTAAACTTGACTGCCCCTGAGCAACCAAACCTGACTTTGAAGTGAGCCCTGCACTGAGCAGGAATCTGGACCAGAAATCTCCAGAGGTCCCTTCCAACTTCAGTGTTACTATGATTCCACCTACATTGATATATAAAGGGAAAGATAACCTTGTGAAATAAAATGGACAAGTATCTAAATCATGACTACCACAAACATTCATAAAGATGTTAACAGCTTTTATTTCACTGGTGCAAGGCCCATGTGTCATCCACCACTCACCAACATCAAAACAAAACATCATCTTCTATAAAACAGTTTCAGAAAATTCAAAACAAAGTAACAGTGGCTATAATAAACTTCATACAATACTGTAAAATCACTTAGTTTGTGTCATCCAAACAAGAACAAATCAGATCTCAGCATACATGGCTTTTTTTAAAAAAAAAAAAAAAAAAAAAATACCAGCACAACTCCAATACATGCCTCACACCTGGAAATGCATAACATCACTCCATGACATTGATAGCTGTTCGTGCTTAGAACTAGTCATCAATTCACCCTACCAATATCATAAAATACAAAATGATATGAAAAACCTACATTTACAAAGTACAGTCCCAATCCTGCAATCTAATCCTTTGGGGCAGGTACCTGCATCCATTCCAACTCCCCCAAAGGCAATGTGGTATTTAGTGCTCCACTGCTAAAGATTTGATTGCAGAATCAGGGCACAAGTGGGAAAGGTTTCAACCTTTCCACAAGCAGTAAAACACTGCCTTATTCTTCTAGATTCAGTTTCAGTAGTGTTTGCACAATCTCCTAAACCAAGACTTACCTATTTTCAATTACCTCACATTTAGGAAGAAAGAAGGATAGGCTTTAAAGTAGTCAGCAGAGAAATGGCTTTTACTGAAATGACCTGGGGGCTGTAAGTTGTGCTTTAGTGCACGGTGGTGATCCAAATGCTTCCAAGAGATAACCACATCTTGCTTCAGTATTTACAGTACCTGCTGCCTTCCTCTGTTTTACATGAGTTTCTTCACCACCAAGATATCAGAGATCTTGTTTCCATCAGACGAGCATTATGACATGACTCCAAAAACAGGATTATGACGACAAATACTAGGGCCATACTCTTCATAGTCTTTCTTGGTGTGACATACTTGGAAAAACTCTGGCTATGAAAATACAAAACAAATCCCCTCAAAAGCGTAAGAATATATCAAGTAGAAAAACTGACAAATAAACTAATGCCTTAACGTTTTTGTAGATTGCAGCTTTATCATGTGGTAAATCATTTCTGAAACAGAACAAGACTAGAAATATTATGATAGGAATACAATTAATCAAGAAAAGTTCATCTGGACAGAAGACTGCTTTTAAATACAGCAATAACAAAGCTCACTTTGGAGACACGAATTGCTTCAATTTTCCTGTATTTGCTTCTCTCTCGCATTTCAAGACCATTGATTTAGATCCTATATTCCTGAAGTCCTAACTAATCCATAGTGCTGACTTCAAGAATAAAGGAACTACATTGCAACTATGATATAAACTACTTCAGAATTACATCAAATCGTGATCTCCTTACTCAAGTAAAGCTCCCACTTGCCCTGCACGAATTTTGCTGATAAACGTTGTATAAGGATTCTAGGCTGTCACAATTAAAAAGGTTTAAAACTCAGTACTCGGATCAAATATAGCTGGGAGACAATATAAAATTAAAAAACAAAGAAAACCCAAAACAAAACAAACGAAACAAAACAAAACAAAAAAAACCCAGAACTATTTTGATAAAGACTTACTGTCGAAGCCAGCATGGAACCACCGAACCAAACTGCATAACGCTGCATGTGATGTGTTATCACTTGAACTTCAACCGGTTTGGGCTAAGAAAGAATAGTTTTTACTTAGTTGCTTTATATTTTCTGGCGATATCCTTACAAACTCAAAATGCTCAGACCCAGACATCTTCACCTCTCCATTCACATCACTGTCTCACACCTATTACTCAGTCTGCCATGTTCCCTAGGAGACCAAGTCATAAAATTCTTTGTGATTAGTATTGCTGAAGGACACAACAGTTAAATCCCTCTTGCTTACTGCTAAGATCACATATCTCCTAGAAGGGAAACCAGAATTACCTTAGAGACTGCTCACAGTAACTTCAAGATTCCTGTAAAGACACGTCATACATCGCACAGCTACCAACATATTTAAACACCACATACACAACATATACTGCTCATTTTACAACACTGCATTTTCACTAGTGAGGTGAAAAATTTGAACTTTATTTCTTTCACTATTCACGTAATCAATACACTTGAAATTCTTACTTACTTTTATCCGACCACCACTGAGTTCCTCGCTAAGTCGCAATCTCGCATCCACTACTCTCTTCAAGTCCCTTTGCAGTCGTCGTCCAAAGTCCCTGAACATCGTGGATCCTCCCGAGAGGACCACATTCTGTATGGAAATTAAAGACACGTTCTTTAAATGCATCTGGAAGTGAGTTTCCCAAAAGCCAAAAGTGCAGATTTGACTATATGGATCTTAACATCATTAAGAAGCTGACAAGCTACACAGAACACCTCAAGCATTGCTCAATTTCCATAGGTCTATGGTCCCTTCTAAAGAAGAGTTTTACATAGAATATGTTATTACAAAAGAGAAGGATTCCATTAAAGTGGTCAGTTAGTACCCTACATGTGCAGAGCAGCAGAAATAAAACACTACATCAGAAAGTTTCCCAGGGATGCTCATAGTAAGCAGTTTTAGCCCTAATACCATACAAGGCTCTAGCCTCATCATATTACTGCTAGTGTCTTTCCTAAAGCCCTAAAGTTATCTAGAACTCTTTTTTTATTATTATTAAGAGCTAAACTTCTAAATATAGCAACCAGCAAGTCCAATGATTCTTCAAAAAGGTACCACACCTCCAAAGAGCACTGCAGTACAGGGAAAGGCATGATGCCTTTCACTTTTCTTATCTATACCTGGCTTGCCTGGTATTACTTAGTTTTCAGAGCAGAACCAAAAGCCTCTTAGCCTGGACTTGTACTTGGGTTTTAAATAGGGGTTTTAGAAAGTCACATCCTTAATTCTGATAATGCAGAGCCATAGACTAACAGAAAAGTCATTTTAAAGGTGGGGGGATTCAAGACAGGAACCTTAGAACATAACATCCGTGGCACCAAAATGTGTTTCATGATCAAAGTTCATTTTTCGATGTGACAAAACTGCACACGTGCCCTTGCATGCTGCTGCAACTGTAAAGCAAAGTGCCAATTAGTGCTTACTGAAACCACTCATGTGCCTTAGACACACATCCACAGGAACTCAACTGAGATCGAGTTCATTACACACAGGTCAAAGAATCATCTCTCAGTGATAGTTTTTGACACTGCAGACCAAGACTGCACATAATAATGAAGGAATCTCTGAACCACCCTTTTCAACCAGAAAAGCCTGTACACTGATCTGAAGGGTCAAAGACATGCATAATAAGCATTCACACTTGCAGGGCGTGGAAGTAACTGCTTGGATTTTAAGCAACAGATAACAAGGAAAATCTTGTTTGTGACTTGTGAAGTGAGAAGTTGTTTGTTTATTAATGAAAAAAATAATTTCTTCACAGTTTCAGATTATCTACAGTATAAAAGAGTGCATAAGGCAGCAGGTGCACTTAAAAGAAAAGCACACATTCCCCTAACATTACTGAAACATTTCCCAGAAGAAAGGGGAAGACAGAGAAGAGGAAAGGAGTCATATGTGTAAGCTGGAGCCAGAAACCACAGTTAGCCCTAAAACTTAAGGAGAAGGGAAATTCTCCCTGCTCCCTCCGTACACAAGAACATCTCTTCCCCTGCCTCAGAGTGGTCACGCACTCCACTTGGGAAAAGAAAATTGCTAATGGGGAAAAAAGTCAACCACCAACCTAAGTGATAAAATAGCAATTAAAAAGATGCCATCAGAAAATATTACCTGGAGATAATGAAGTTACCGAAGATGGTGAAAGCAATAATTCTATTCAAAGCAAATTAAACTTCAAGTATACTGCATAAAGTGGACAATTCTACTACTAGAAATAGATTTCAGAATACACCTGAGAATAATTTTTTTAATACATCCAAGACCAACTCATGCGACTACACAGTTAGCAGCAACAGTGGGAGGATCTTTTCTTATTCCAGGGTTAGAAGCCAAGAGGTTACACCTTCCACAGCTTACAATCATTCAAGTACTTCTACACACTGAAATAAGTCTAACAATAATACTGGTCAAGGAGAACAGAAGCACTAGAGTATACTTGTTGAAAAGGTGAGTTGTCATTATCATGCATCTGTACAAGCCAGGCCAAGCAGAACAAGTAACTAGGTAATACCAACTGCCATTATAAGATGGTTAATTATACAGTTACAGCTCCCCTGCTCCCTGCACTTCTTGTCAGCACTGGGCCAAAGCTGTGCTAACTCTTTAGTAGAGGACTGCTCACATATGGGCTTCAGTAAGTTATCACAACTCAGCAGGTCAGTCTTCTGCAAGGAGGTTGGAAGACAGGTAGTCCTCACTCACAGTGAAAGCAAAATCCATACACATACCCCACCACACAGGAACCAATGAAGATGGGAAGGGACTGTCAGATCAAAAAAGACCTCAACTAAATTCCAAAAAACAGCCAAGAAGCCACTCCCCACAGCAAATACCTTCTCTGAAATAACTGAGTGTAAACACAACCCAGTAATTCCGGTAACAACTCAATGAAAAACACAACAATGAAACATGCTAAATATGTCAGTGGAGAAAGCTTAACTAGCAATGTTTGGGTTTTCAGCCTGCCTGGGAATCCTCCGACCTCCCAGAAAAAGACCTCAGGGAAGTTCAGATTTAAGTATCTGTTTCCAGCTGATTCCTTTAAACAAGACTTCTGATCTTACTCTGGTCAAACACACTTCTGCTGGTTTAACAGCTGTAAGCAGACCATAGGTTTCACAGCTAACACTGACTATCATACCATCTAAAGGAAAGAAGTTTCAGTTGATTTTTACTTTTATAGCTAACTGGTTGAAAATTTAAGTTGTTTCAAAATAACATATTCCCTTAGAAGAGGTCCTGTGCATGGGTTAGGGCAATCCCAAGCACAACTACAGGCTGGGAGGAGAATGGATTGAGAGCAGCCCTGAGGAGAAGGGCTTAGGGGTGTTGATGGACAAGAAGCTCAACACAACTCAGCAATGTCCACTTGCAGCCCAGAAAGCCAACCATATCCTGGGTTGCATCAAAAGAAGCATGACCAGCAGGTCGAGGGAGGGGATTCTCCTCCTCTACTCCGCTCTCCTGAGACCCCACCTGCAGTACTGCGTCCAGCTCTGGGGGCCCCAGTACAGGAAGGACCTGGAGCTGTTGGAGCAAGTCCAGAGGAGGCCACGAAGATGACCTGAGGGCTGGAGCACCTCTCCTCTGAGGACAGGCTGAGAGAGTTGGGGTTGTTCAGCCTGGAGAGAAGAGCCTCCGGGGAGACCTTATTGTGGCCTGTCAATAAAGGGGGCTTATAAGAAAGATAGGGGCAAACTTTTTAGTAGGGCCTATTAAGATAGGACAAGGGGTAATGGTTTTAAACTAAAAGAGGATATATTCAGACTGGATATAAGGAAGACATTTTTTACAATTAAGGTGGTGAAACACTGGAACAGGTTGCCCAGAGAGGTGGGTAGAAGCTCCATCCCTGGGAACTTTCAAGGTCAGGCTGGATGAGGCTCTGAGTAACCTGGTCTAGTTGAAGATGTCCCTGCTCGTTGCAGGGGTGTTGGATCTAGATGATCTTTAAGATCCCTTCCAACCCAAACCATTCTCTCCATACCATTTCTAGTATAATGCCTGTACAGTGTAATGCTGCAGAGATATGAAGCTACCTAAACAAAGCAACCCAGTTACCATAACAGAAATCTCTGTCTAAATAAAGTTTACATAAAAATTCCAAAAGTTAAATTAGCTTCTGCAGAACATAACACTACCAAAGACAAGGTGCTGAACAGGTTTGTGCATCTTTATGCTGTACCTTGTAATGTGGTATAAGCACACTCTCAGCTGGACATTTCAGAATTTGCAGCACCAAACTGAGAAGCATTCACTGCTTTTTTGGTAAATATAAACTTCAACAACACATCCCAGTTTCCCTTCCTTCCAAATGATAGCCTAAATTAGTTTGACATGACACAACCATACCACCAGAGACACGTAATGAGAGCAATATATGACTGTTAATAAAAATTATTATGAGTAAAAATTGAGAAGGTTCACAGACTGTTAATAAAAATCCTTCTGGGTAAAAACTGGAAAGTTCACAAGCTGAAGCCACACACTTCATGAGCAAGTGAATCAATTAAGCTACATGCCTCTTAATTTAGCTAAAACAGGGTAGTATTTGCCAACATTGTATGGAAAGTATAAGGAGAAATACTATACATATCAAACAAATATATTACAGAGAAGTAAATGTATTGTGAGAAACACGATTCTTTAAATTAGTTTGACTTTTAATGATGAAGAAACAATTTCTGTTCCTTTAAACTCATGATTTTCAATGTTCTTTTAACCGCTGGAATAACAGCAAAAGATTTCAGCATGACTTATGGTCGTGCTGTTTGGCAGAAATATGCCTGCACTCAGACACAAAAGTAACCACAAGATATTGCAGATGCATTGAGCTACTGTTAAACCAGCTATAGCATGGGTAACGTTATAAATTTAATTACAGCTGTGATAGGAATAAAGAGGGCTTCTCCTCAGTATTTCTGTGCTACGCTAACAGTGTTAATCACTTGGGGCTTCCACGTGACATAGCAGGAATACCTTTCCTTTCCCATGTCTTATCATCGGTGCCAATATGATGCAGATCTAACGGCCTAGCCGTCTCTCCACAGAGCCTCTCCACTCTGTACTTACTAATTAACAGCAAACATTGTCCTTTTGCTGGAGCACAGATAACGAGAAGTCAGTTGAACCCTATCCAGTCTTCTGCTTGAGGATACCTACAATTTCAGAGAGGAAAGGCAAGAATAGGGTTGATACAGGAAATAAGTCGGGAACCACCCAGACCGTATTTCTCCTCGCAGATGTCCAGCCAGACGCCACACAGCAGTCTGACAGCGCCATCTACACACCACATAGCACATGTGCAGCTGCTTTCACACCAAGTATTTACCAGCAATTCAAGTTAGAAGTGATGCTAGGGGGATGTTCAGCACCCCTTTAGCCTCTCGCACTCCAGTCTCTCCAGGCTTTGAGGATGGTTCATTATGAGCTGGGTGGTCAACAGTTTAAACTTCTGAGAGAACGCTGATATAAACAGAGTCCAGATCTCAATTGTATCAGCAAGAGCAAGTTCACTATTGTCCACAACAGCTGTGCACACCCAGCTAAAAAGTCATCTTCTCTATGGAAAAGAGCCAGTATCATTAAAATCCTACATGACTTACCTACAATAAAACACCACACTTGCTAATACACTACAGTCCTCACATCATGCAATGCTTTCAGCCTGAGAAGCTAGCTTAAAAAGTTTGAGGTTAAAGATGTTACAACTTGATTCATCATGATTTTAATCATGAATATTTAAACATGCTTGTCTAGGATGTTCCAGAGATATTTCTGGCAGAATTTACCTGGTTTCAGATGTCACTTATCTTCAATTCTTTCATCAATATATTTGTGCCAAAAACACAGCAGAGAAAAGTTGAAAGAAATCAATTGTTGGGACAGCCAGTGACCCTACACTTAACATCCTTTCTACTGAGAGAAGGCACAGACCTCAGAACTGTCAATACTGTTCTCATCTCCTATAACCATCTAAACTCTGCAAGTATCTGGGGAGAGACTCTGGACGGGGAAAAAGGAAGATGAAGTAGAGCGTGGAGTAAGAATGACAGTTTCTGAACCTTTTACCAACAAAAAAAATACTGTTTATTAGAGTATTAGGCAGTTTTTAGAATTTCTGAAAGCCCTTTGTCCACCTCTAAAGTTATTACAAAAGTCGCCTAGTGAATATAGTTAAATTCAGCTACTCTTTTCCAACACTAAGTGCCAACACTTGTGCCCTAACTGACAAATGTTAGCATTTCCAGGTTGAAAATTGATTTTTAAATAGCAACTAGTATTGAAAACATCCAACACTAGCATCTGTTGTGGCTACACCACAGAGCAGATGTTTCCCACTGATGCAAGCTGAGCATGCATTAGTTACACTGCATTTAGTAGTATGCTCAGAGTAACCTGAAAGCTGGGGGAAGGATTGCATTTTTCTGCAGACCATAGACCCCATCATGCTACTGCTCTCTCAGTTTCTTTGCATTTCTGTGGTATCAGTTATCCTATATACTTACATAAATGTAGGTATAAGGAAAGGTTGTGGAACAATATTTTAAGAAAAAAAGAAGCTAAAGAAGTCTCAAAAAAAAAAAATAGAACTAGACGAGCTATACACCGTTCTTCCCAAAGAATGCTAAGGGTGATGCAATGCCTCACTAAGCCCCACAACAGCATGATCGCATTTCTAGCTGCATGCAGGAAGGGCGATTTTTCAGTGGAATTCAACACACAGGAATGAACAATATAGCAAGGATGCCAGATTATTTCAGCCACATGGTAAGATCCAAAACTACTCCTCTATCATTTCATCTGAGCGCTCACTTTAAATTTCATTCTGCTTTCTGAAGATTTGGGTTTGTTTACCAAAAAAAAAAAAAAAATCCACCTTATTTCTTCAAATTTCAGTGTAAGTCTCCTGGTTCCAAACCCAGCAGCCTATCTATCTTCTTCCATTTTAGCAGAAAGCAGCTCATCCCAAGCAATCCAGAACTCTCAACTCTGTGTTAGACACACAGAGAGACACAGAATAAGAATCTATATCAATTCTTCCAAGCAATCACATTAAGACAGTGTAATCATGGGAATTACAAGAGTGCGTTGCTGGCAACTATTATACAATTGAAAAGGCTTCATCACATGTGAAAGACTGTGCTTGGTACTGAACAGCTACAGGCTATGGGATCTGGCTGAAGAAGTCAGTCTGATGAAGGTCCTGCTGGTCCAAACATCAACACGAGACAAGATAACTGGCCTCATAAGAGAGATGTTGATCAGACTGGGAAACAGGGATACTGGCAATAAAACTAAAAAAGAGAAGTACCACAGGACATCAAAAGATGGGTTGTGAAACAATGTTTCAAAGGCTACATAGCACATATAATCTGCAAGAAGGGTACTTGCAGGTATTGCTGGTATTTTCTGCATGAACACTGAGAAAGAATCCAAATACCTTTGATGGAAACCTAGCTTGAAAGCGCGGGGCCTTGGCTGGCCACCATGCAGCACTGCGGCACCTGAAACTCAAACCACAGAAACTAAGAGAAAGTATGAATGGACTTCTGCACCTACACACTGTTTTAAACAATGAGAACCAAGATGCTCATCCCTCTGCTGTGACCTCGTTTAAGGAAGATAGCAACTATTAGCATTAATAACTACTGACATCTATCATTAAATTCAATAGGTAATTGTGTAACATTGTTTTAATTAAGCAAGTGTAATGAATAACAGAGAATGGAAAAACAAAGTCTCAATCAGCAGCAAGCCAAGGGAAGTTATTTGCCTGATGATTTTAGTGAGGAAAGAGGAACTTAAACTGAATTTTGAAACACCACTTTCTGGAATCAGTACTAATCCCTACCCTACCAAGCAATGAAGCTATTGCTCTATGGCAAATTTGAGCTTTCAGGAAAAAAAGCAGACACCCTAAGCACAACCAGACACTAAGAGTTTCCTAAAACCTTCTGCAACATACCTAGGCTTGAAGCCATTGAAGACATCTACTGCAAAATTCACTCCACATATGAGCTTGTTAAGCAGTTTAACTTCCCATTTTAACCTGCTCCACAGATTTGCTCTGAAGCACTATGTCTCGTTGTAGATTACAGAGTACGTTTATTACACAATTAAAACAGACTGCAAAGTTTTAATAGTTATGAATTACCCTGAGATATGACTTAGTTGGAACTTAACGCTCAGTCTAATAATGAGGAAAACTACTACCTTTAATGAGCAAGCAAACCTCTCCATGCTGTTACTTTACGCTGTTATTTCCAAGAGGGCACTACTGCTACACAAGCAGAAAACAACCTGGAAGCATAGGATGTGCTGCCTATACAGACAGAGCTTGCCATAGGCCAAGCCTCTCAGAACCTTCCTCTTCATTTCTTAAAGAATCAGTAACCGAAAGTACTCTCTGGACTACACCCTTGGCAAGTTTAAGTAGGCCTAATTATTGTCTCCTAAAAGATTTTAAGTCTTCACGTACTTTAATACTGGGTTCAATACCTGGCTAAAACTCCAGAGACTGAAAAAAAAAATGTATTTGAAACCACTGCTTAATAAAGCAGGGGGCAGGGGAGAGTGAGAGGGGTGAGAGCATGACATAACCCTTAAAATGAGCAAAAGACAAAGGCCTTCATGCACAAGAATTCACATTACAAATGTCAGATACAAGTAACATCCCTCTGTCTCAGGTCCTCAGGGATAATACTTACCTATGTTTCAAGCCACTGTTACTTCTTTCAAAAATAAAAAGCAGCAAATATCAAGTACTCTTCATTCAGAAGTGGTATTTTAATTTGAGCTTTACTTCTATTCAAAGTTCACATTTCTAATAGCAGGGGCAGTGGTAGCTACATATATGCTTCATGATGATGATGTTGATATTTAGTCTTCAAATAAATTAAATTAGTCTTACAACAGAAAAACCATACCTTATATAATGGACGCCGGACATCAATGGGACAGTTCTGTATAACTTCATCGACTACATCCGAAATGGATTCCATAAAATCAGGATTAGCAAACTAAAATGAAAGAAAACAGGCATTAGATTTTTCATCCCAGGAAAGAAGAAACAAAAACGTAGAAGTGAGACTTTAGAGAGATTTAGTAACAGCACTTTTAAAGGTGGTGGGTGGGAATCAAAGCCAGTATTACTCCTGCTCACCACTTATTCTACATTATAAACAAACCCACTTCTGTGCAAGGGAAACAAGAATTCCTTTTTCCGCCAAGAAATTCATATTCTCGTTCCTTGGTCATAAATTCACTGTTTACAGTTTATACGCTGTGGACCTATTATTGCATGTGATGTGAGTTTGAGTTCTCCTGTAATATTAAACATACTGTTACTGTGCAATGTGGCCCTGTCTTTCCTTTTAAGTGAAACCAAAAAAAAAAAATCAGTGTGCAAATTGGAATGTTCACCTGTAAAAAATTTTCAACCCTACTGAAATATTTATGTTAAATTACTACCAAAAGTCAGATTTTTTTCCCAAGGACACACAAAATCTCTAATATTCAAAAAGGCATAAATATTCTAAGGTCTTGAGTGTAAGTCCCCATCAATGCAAACATCAACACTGTACATTTCTGCATTTATAAATACTAGAGAGTCAGAACAGGTAATACTAGAGAACATTCTTGGACTAGTAGCAATTTTCCCACTTAAAACTTAACATGAGCTTTAAAAAAAAACACCCAATCAATTCACAGCCTAGAGATCAAACTTTGATAAATTAAATGAATTATGAACAAATAATAATATATTATTATATAACTTTAAAGCTTTCCCAAAGGTGTAGAAACTATTTGGGATTTACAACCTAAACAAGATGAAGCATCTAACTGCATGAATAACAAAAGCCAAAACACAACAAGTGTGCATTGAACTGAAAGGCAAATTAGCAAAGGAAGTTGGCTTGGAGATCTGGAGCCAGAAGAATGATGTGCAAAATCCCCAAGAATTCAAGATAATTTCTATAGTAAGAATTAATCATGCAAGAAGGTAAAACATGAAGCCATACAAATTAAGAGAAGAAAGAAGTGGTGTTTCTTCACATGGAGAGGAGTTCTCATCTGAACAAGCTACAGCCTGAAAACTTATCCTAAGGTCTCCATAAAGATATTGATAAAACAGCAGGGCAAAATGTAGAAGTGACAGTTATGGCATCCAAAGCAGAGTATAACATGCTCCCAGACTGGGGACCACAGAACTAACATGTGAAATTGCAGTCCGCCAGCAAATACCATATGGTTGCAGAATAGCAAGTAAAATACCTAATTTTAAAAATGGAGAGATAATCTGGATAACTACAAAATCCAAAGCCTAACTTCAAGAGTATTAAAGACTTCAGAACAAATTTCATAAACCCAAAATAGGAAAATATTACAAGACAGCTTTACTAAAGGCAGCTTTTACCTAGCTAACTTGATACCCTTTGAAGTGAGGAGTTAATGAAGCCTGGTGAGAAATTCTCTTTGCACGCAGTACATATCACCTAGGGTGTTTTTCTTGTCTAGAAAATCGGCTCAGTTTGTTGTGTTTGGTTTTTTTTTTTCCCCCAATACAGAGTCAAGAAATTATCAAGAAATTAAGAACATGGAAATTAGTCCTTTATCCTGTTCCTAACAGTCTTTGAAGGGACTAAGGAAAGAGGAGCTATTAAAAACGATGTCTGACATGGGATTCAATGCCTCTGTAAGATCACATGGCTAAACAGAAGGGAGGACAAACTATTTAATGTTGGCACAAGATCAGATAGCTACAAACTGACCACAAAGAGATTAAGGCTAGAATTTAGACAAAAAATGAGAGAATGAGGGTTTTTAATATTCTTCCAACAGGAGAAGGGTAGACCAAGGGAAACTTCACCAGTGTTAAGTGACTCCATATCAACGGAGAAAGTACACAAAAGCCAGTATCCGTGATTTAAAATATCACCAATGCAATGCTACTCCCGTTTTTCTGTTCCTATGCTATTTGAGGCTGTACGTGCCTTGCAGTCAGGAGACTGTACTGATATCTTACTTCCACGTGATGGCGCACTGGCTCCAAAAATGACAGTACCTTCCCCCCTCTGCTTCACTCACAACATCAAAGTTTCAGTAACTTCAATATTGCTAGTCACTATTCTTACCTCAGGATGAAAGAAAATTTCAGGTCCAAGGAACCTTTCATAACCAACATCTATAACAAATTTAGTTTTGTTGATTGCATTGATGCCAGTATACTGTTTGATCCATTTTCGAGAATCTCCATCGTACTTGGCAAATTCTTTCACTATGTCAGGGCAAATGTAACAGTATTTCTCCTGTTAAGAAACACCATGCATTAGGAATTACTATTTTGGCAATTTTATCTCTGAATTAAAGTATAGCACAATTAGAAGACAAAAATATGTGAGCATGCTTACAATGGGGCTGTTCAACAGATGTTCTCACCTAAATGACTACCAAAGACTCAACCCTACAAGACAATGCACATGGCCTATCAGATTCAGTAAGATTGCACACCAACTCCTCCAGATTAGTCTCTCTCAAAATGAAAACATCACAACTATTAGGTCTGTGATGTTAAAGAAGTTCAACGGCAAGCTCTCATTGCAAGATCAGACCCACACAATCACCCTACTGACATTACATACATTTATTTTTTTATTAAATTAAAAAGCAAATTTTAAACAGATCTAAAGCTTAAAATGCTGATTTTATCTGCAGAACAAATTCACTCCAAACAGTCTAGCATGGAGATTTTCTTCCTCTTTCTCCTTCCCTGCACTTGATTGGATAAACAACCGGAAGCTTGTGCAATTACAATACACTGTCTACATTTGCATTTTTAAAAGAGCCACTGGCAACTTGTTAAAGCAAAAAAAATTAGCTCAAAGAGATTTATTTCTTAAGAGACAAAGAAGGGTGTACCTTTATGGCTTTTGCTGTCTCCAGAGATTGTTCAGGAGGAATTCCCACCTCCCTTTCCCTTAGGAGTTGTTGAATAAAGTACGTAATGTCTCTACCTGCAATAGGAATATGTTTGATGCAACTTCCAATTACATAGCCTTCTGCCTATGTAGGAGGAGAGGAAAAAAATATTTAGGGAAAAACCTACTGTGTATCAATAATTAACAGCAAAACTAACATTCATTTTTATAACTGTTTTGATTTTTAAAGTAATCGGAATCTGTAAAAGTACTATAAAAATGTGCAACCTGCTGAAAAGTGGATATTATTTTTATTTAGAAGACCTTGATTACCACATATAAAGAGATACAGATTATCTAATAGCTACACAAGTGATAGATGATAAAAATCTTGCACACATTAGAAGACAAAGTCTGGTCAGATGGTTCCTTTTGGGCATGATCTGAAAAGCAAATATAATCTAAATAGACCACTCGTGTCCTGTTTGAGAGTGAAAAATGAATAGGAAAAATTATAAAATTTATTAAAATCCTCACACAAGAAAAATTCCAAAGTAGTATCTAACAATAAGCACAATAAAACCAAGAAATCTATTTGTTGAATTTTTTTCAGGATGCATTTACTGAAAACACTGGTATTGCTGAGCCAACATTATTCCTTCCCTTGCTTTTTTTACACTTTTAAGAGTTTCATATGGTAAATGCTGTTTTTTCCCCATCATTTCCTACACGAAGAAAACACTGAGAAGACCTGGTTAATACCAACATGCAAGATGAAGTTACAGGGAATCAAATTTTCATTTCTAAAATAAGTGATCACTCAAGCATACTGTATGCTTCAGAAATACACAAAATTACATCAGTGGAACAGATGCCACTATGCACAGATAATTCTATATTTTAAACATCCTAACATAATTAAGCCATTTGAGATAGACCATATATATGAACACGCATTTATACCAGCTTGTAGTTGTTTCCACACAAGCAGAGATCACTAACTTCTAAAATACAATAAAATTATAAAAAAGCACATATTTTCAGTTGTATTAATCAAGATGCAGGACATCAAAAAAGTTAGGTCATTTCTTGTCAGACATTGGTGGCATGCAGAAGATCCAAAACTGTGATAAGCATTAAACAGAATTGAGGCATCACAGTAACAAAAGATCAAGTTTTACCTGGAAATAGCCTTTAAAAGATGGCCTGACGATTCCTTACTGTGACCTTCCTTTAGTCTGCAAGCTAAACTAATTTTCTAACTAAGTTCACATAATAAAATACATACTTTCCAAAACAATCATAAGGGAGAAAAAAAATCCCTAACAATCAAGCAACACTAAAAATTTAAAAATAAAGTTTAGTTTGGTATTTCTTACTTAAACCTATAGTAAACCAATCGTGTACTTGTCCAAACCACTGATAATTTCAAATTACATCCTGTTACATACCACAGGAATTACATGGGTCACTCCATCACCACTATCAATGACAATTCCAGTCAAAGTACGTTCTCCAACCTGCCGTGATGTCCAAGAGGCAGCTAAGGCCAACACTGCCTACATGAGAAAGAGTTTATATTTAGAAGCAAGCAGATTGTGCTAATTTACAATCTCAGAAAATACCATTTCAAACATTTTAGATGGACATCTACAGAAGACTACACATACTGCAGCTCTACTATACTTCAGAAGTATATATGCATTTTGTTCACCTGAACAGCAATGTAAAGTCCTGGTATGTTAAATGATTCAAACATGATTTCTGCAAGATACTCTCTGTTTTCTGGTGTGTTCAATGGAGGCTCTGTCTGGAAAAAAAAAAAAAAAAAAGTTGAAAAAGCTTCTCAATAAAGTCCTAATGGTTCATGTATTGACTAGCTCAGTATGGTAATAACCAAACTTTGAAAATTTTCACTGCACTCAAAATAGACAATTTCCAATAGAATTTAGTTTAAACAAAGTGACTAAATCTTTTCAAAACCAAAATCCAATCTGCACTAGCCTGCATTACAAAATTAACAGAATCTGGTTGTAATGTAGCTTTACAGATTACTTTCCTCTTCCCCTACCCCTATCCTTCAGTTCCTGAAGAAATAAGACACATACAGAGAAAACCCCTCCAACAGAGCTACTTGTGCTTGGAATATTATTTAGTTTTCCTCTTACAAAAATATTTTCTCACCCAGTCTCATTAACTCACCATTAAAAAATAGTGATCCTCAGGTTCAGCTCGTAGGTATTTAAAAATGACCTGCTCCATGAATCTCTCCATGAGGTCCCAATCTTCAACAATACCATGTCGTATAGGCCACTGAAGCAAGAAAACTTGTCAACACTCTAGACCATACAAGAATAAACAAACCCCGAAACAGGAACAGCCTAAGTCCCCAAACCCTTACATCTTCTGCAAGAATGAAAACAGCTCATCTCATGGTCACCTTATCAAATCCTCCATTCTAATTTTAATTTAGAGGCAGTTATCTCCTACTCCCAGGTACTTCAAATTGCAATTCTACCTTGCAGGACTAGAAGCCAGAATCCAGACTCTATTTCTAATCCTGCTGTTGCTCTATTGTGGCACTGTGTTTTAATCTCTTTTTTGTATCAATTTTATCATTTGAGAATCACACTTGTCTTCAATATGCCTTCCAATCTATAAAAAGAAATAAAGACCACATAGGCTATATGTTTTGCAACGAAAATTCTGGCAGGGATGATGTTTACATTTTGTTCAATGTTAAGAACACAGCTGACATTTAAGTAATACAGTAGGATGTATAAAATATGATTTTTTCCACATAATTCATAAGCCAGTAACATTTTGTAAGTACAAGAAGTCCTTTACTAGGGTATGGAAAATATGATTCACAGAAAAGCTGCATTGAAGACAGCCCTCCACAAAACAATTGTGACATTCCCTGAAGTAGAAGTATCCAACACATTCCCCAGTTCATATGCCATGTTAAGAGGATATACTTTCAGCAAGAACTTAAATATTCAGTGTTTATGACTATTTTAATAGCTAATAATTTTGAAAACCCAACAGCTGTACTTTATATCAATGGATATTTACAAAAAGGTTCAAGCACCTGTGACACAGGACAACACTAGTACAACAGACATTTTAAAAAAGGTAAAGTCCTGAACAAAACCACTCAGTTTTTAAAAAGCAACAAAACTACTTTACAAAAAGCAAATGTGTTTTTTACATGGCTATCAAAAAGGCTTAGAACATTATATACTAATAAAAATGTGAAAATTTGGAAAGACTTCTTAAAAATATCCAATGCTTACCTTTGTAGCGTAGGTAGGTTTATCTATGGCTTCATCTCCTATGAAAAAGTCCAGATCATCAACTCCTTTCATTACCCTCCTCTGAGCCTGGTCACCTACTTTGGCTGATTCTCGGATTGCAATACCTTAAAATAAAGCCCAAACAAATCAAAACAAAATTAAAACAGTTAAATACCAAGAAATTAGTATTTACTTACAGATTCTTTTCCAGAAATAAAAATTGGGACATAGAAAGTATAGTTTCCAGAAAGCAAAAATTATGACAAGCCAATATAGCAAAGTTCACTCTCACTGCGACACGTAGGATTCTGGTCACCCGTCCCTCATTAATGTAAATAATAACTTAGAGAAAATCTTGAAAATGTATTCTGTTACAAAGTACAGCAGTCACTAAACCTGCACAAGTCCAGCATTCCACCAGAGATATTCTTTAAGCCAATAAGTAACATGATTTTCTGAGTTTCAACTCTGAGAATTAAGAGCACAGGGGGAGAAGAAAATAAACTATTTACTTCAGAAATAAGTATTGGAGTCATTATCGCTGTTGGTGAGAAGAAGGAAGGGGGAAGGGGAGAAATCAATTTGCAGCGCTACAGAGAAATCTTTGGAGGCACTTACGCTTCCCATTAGCAGGCTGCAACTATCACTAAAATTATTATATGATGGCTGCTATAGACAAGAAGATGAGACAGCAAAAAAAACCCAAATCTGGGACAAGCTATAAATAAAAATGGAATAAAGTACTCTTAAAACATAACCTTATTTATATATAGTTTTCTTTTAATAGGTCATAATCAGGATCTAAATAACATACAGTAGAAAATGCAGAGTAGACAGACGTTTCCACAAACGCGCCCAATACTATCAGCACCAAAAATTACCGACAGGCAAACAATTCTTTTGGAAACACACCTAAGCCCCAACAAGTTTATAGTTTTATAAAACAGGATTTATATCAAATTCACAGGAAACTCCTGCTATCCCACTTCTTTAACATAAGACATTTAAATCTTTACCAGTGGTTTAGGTCGGGAATTTTTTTTTGTTTGTTTGTTTTAAACAATGCTTAAAATAGAAAGACTACAACCAGTACTGCAGCTACATCTGTAAAGAGAACATCCCCCTCCCACCTCTTTGGCCCTCAACTACCTTTATTATTTCCTCATCTTTATATCTTCTACTGTGAGTAGCTACAAGGCAGTCTAGATGCATTAATAAGTAGTTAATTGATGAAGTTAACAAAAAGTAAAAGGCAGCATTTAACATAAGTGGAGATAACAGATGCCATTATAGATGTAAATACGTAGTGAGTGTAACTATTTATAAATATATATCCCACTTGAGAGAAACTATTAAGATGACAATTAAAATCAAGAACATCAAAAGGGTATAACATTTTAAGTAAGTTTAACATAAAAAAAAATTAAGAGTAAATCTGCTCAACAAAAGCATGTTAAATGGGCAAAACCATTTTAATTAGTAAACACACAGCCAAAAAGAACATTTTCTAAGAAGAACAACTTTTTTTGAATATTAAACTGTCTACAGTCCCAGACAATGTAAATAAGGCAGACACCACCTGTACTTCAGTACTTAATTTGATGGGAAGCCTTCCCCAGATTATCCGGGCAGTAACCATGGTGTCAGGTAGACAGGAGGTAAATTGCATTCTGTCTACTCAAGAGTCCTGGCAGAAAAATAATGGAGATAAAAAGGAAATTGGACTGGAGTTCTCTTCATCTTTGTCATAGCAACCAAGAGCTGATTTAATGAGCAACAGTCCTAGCTAACTGCAAACAAGGAGTTCTGTTTAGCTACACTCTAGCCAAAGATGCTAACGCAAGGAGTATCACTTCCCAGATGGACAAAAGACTATGAAGGCTGAGTTGGGAGTTGGAAAGCACATCATTTACTCACAAAACTGCTTGGTGATAACGATGTATATTAGAATTTGGAGGGACAAAAAGTTACTCACATGATGGGATAATGAACTGAGGTTCTGTATTTCCTGCATAGCCAAGTTTCGTATACCTAGAAACAGAATGATTGCGAGGTCATTAAATGCACTTAGATGTAAAAAAAAAAAAGAAAAAATACTTTCAATTCACTACTGTTCTTAAAGTGAAGGCCAAACAATCACATACAACATCTACAATTTTCTGGGTTATGCTTTCAAGTGTCATCCTGCTGAGAAGAAAACTCAGAAGTGGTAAATATTTTAGGTGTTATTTATTTTTCAGACACCTTCAGCTCACAAATGTTGGTAGTTGAATGTTGAAATGTTGGTTTCAAACTACGAAGTCTGAAAACTCAGCTCTCACTTTGTCATAATCGGTCAAGAAGATGGAGAAAAGATGGACAAGCCACATTCCACCCTTTGGTATAAAAGGAGCTGTGCAGATCTTACCTTTCAGAAAGCTACTACGACCACAGATGTCATTAGACTTTGCATATTTGTTTAATATTGCCAAATACAGAAGAAAAAAAAAATAGCGTGTCTTAAGTACAAACCACAGTTCAGAACTCTAGTTGCAATCCCGATACAATTCCCGTTCACGCCTTGCACAAACCACTCACTTTGTCACAGGTATAGTATCTGCGTGTGGTAATACACACATACCATGCCCAAGTAAGCATGCACTGATAAAATGCTTTAGAAATGGGCAGCAGATGGTATGAAGCACTGCCCGTCTCTTAATACGCATATAGTATATATTTGAAACAAGTAAAGGATCAAGAGAAAAAAAAAAAAAAGTAATTCGGGGAATAAAAAAAAGAAAAGGAATTTTCAAACAAAACCTTAAGTCTCTGTATGGTGTTACTGTCTGCAGGTTTTTAGCAGCTAGAAATAATTAACATCCCGGACTATGAAAAACAGCTCTA
>VXBL01009105.1:5560-20105 GCA_013400195.1 Aramus guarauna | reverse complement strand
TTTTTTTTTTTTAAAGAAGTCGTTAACTGTTACAGCTGATGAGAATACCTCATCTGGAAGGGAGGTGTTGCCATAGCTCACATGCAGCCTATGTAGACATTCAATTTGCAAACAGCTGCAGAGATTTGAAATATTTGTGCCCAGCCCTTTTCTTCTCAAGCTGTTTATCAGGGTCCCTGGGGCATTGATTACTATCCCCATAGCTCTGCCAGCTGTTTGTGTGAGAGCTCCCTAACCCACTTCAAGAGGAATCAGCTGAGACAGTTCAAACAGTTTAAATAGGACCTATGCACTAACTCAGTTTATTGTACCTAAAGTGGGTTAGGGAGCACTCAAACAAATTGCTTTGTTAGCAGACGTGAGGGGAGGGAGAAAGTGCAGTAACATCTTAAGCTGTTCCAGCTGGATCCAGAAGAGGACATCTGCCCATAGTTTAAGTAACAGAAGACAAGTCCATGGAGAACCTGGAACAAAAATTGTGCCATGAAACTATGATAACATACATCAGCTGATGGTCTTACAGCAATGAGGGATGTGAAAACATTCATTCATTCTGGTGATATATTAGAAATCAAGTATCTAATGATTACCTAAATGACAATAATGATAACTAGTTCCTCAAGTAGAAGAGGAAGGAGGAGACACCTGATCTATACAGCTTAGTGAATGACAGATTCTTCCAATAGCATCATCATGTGGCATCTGGAGGATACCATGGCCTCTCCCTCAAAAGACAGTCATGGTTATTCTTGTTTCATGCTTTAAGCCCACAGGGATCATTATGTCCTTCCACTCTCAGCACCATACAGACCACAACAGTTAGCTCAGTTTAACCTGTGCTGAAAGGGAAATGGATGCCCAAGAAGTGTACGTGATCTCAGTTTGACTATCTGTAGAGCCTGCCATGAGTTACACGACTGAAGCTATGCTGTTTTACATTGGTTTGTCTAAGCCCCATTTCACCACAGCATCCAAATGCCTCCCAGGAATGTGTTAAGTGATGTGGCTAATATCTGCCATTCTTTCATTTCAGTCTCAAAGGGAGAACTGTGTAGGCAGGAGAGGATTGGGGTTTTACTTTTCATTTTAGGGGTTTTATCTTAAAGTGTTGATGCTACCATATGTTTACAATAAAGAAGGTAATCTAAAGAAGTAGAAGGTGTTGAAGTTTTGATAACCCTTTACTCCTGTGAGAATTTATTCAACAGTAACAGAGCAGCCTCCAAGAAACTTTTAGATAACTTTGGAAAAGCAAGCTTGCGCTTAGCTATGAGAAGCCAGTATCTGAAAAGAGGGTGATTTGATGCATTTATGCTAGCTGTGTTATTAAGATGGACTGCATGTTGTGTTCTAGATCATGCATCTTAAAAGCTGATAGTGTCATACCCAGATATATCACATTGCTATTTCAGAGAAGGGGTAATGGAAACCCAGCTTTGGTTACACACGTAATCTGCCAGGAGGAGACAGGGGTTCCTAAACAAAATGCGTGCGCAAGCTTACTGACAGCTCAGAGTCCAGGGACATCACCAAATTAATTAGCAAGTTAACCAATTGTTTGCATACCCTCAAAGAAATGAGACTACAAAAAAGGTTTTCTTTGTTTACATAACCTCTCCCCTGCTTGGGATCAGCTTCAGTCAGCTTTTCTTCGCTGAGCTGATCTGTAAAGGCACTAGGCTATCTTAGTGGAACTGATAAGGCCTAAGATCTCTTGAAGGACTGCATTGCAGGCACTTAGGTTCGCATTGCCTGAACAACTTACCTGCAGGCCACATGTTCATGGTGAATTCTAGCTAAACAGATAGTTGTAAGGGTCTGTTCTTCCATCACTCCTTATTTAGTGGACACCTTCATAGAGGACCTGAGAACATTCTCCTACACCTTTGCCTCCTCGCAGAGAGGTCATCAGCATCTTGAATTGAGTAACATGAGTGTGAAGGAGAACTATCGCACAGCCCTTGAAGTTTCTGTTCTGTCCAGCTATCATCCTCCATCCAAAATAATTTCAGTTATGTATTTTTTAAAAAATTACTTTCAAATCTAAAATTTCAATGTCTAGATAAGTGGCTGGTCAGCACTCATCCTTTGAACTTTGATTTTTGGCAAGTAGTAGAGAACTGCTGTCGTTATATTCAGTGAATTACTTTTGAGTTAGATAAACTACACCATATGATTTTGTTCATCTGACCAGCCAAAAACCGTGCTTACATCACGGTCACAAATACATGATTGCAGTCTCAACTTGTTTTCTGACTAGCAAAACCAATGACAATGTAAAAAAGACCCAATTCAGGAGCTCAAAAAGTAGCAACACAAAAGACAGGTCTTTAATCCCTTGATCGTCTCAAACACGAGGCTAGGTTAAGGGCAGCTGTTACGCAGTTGTCATCATACAATCACTAAGAAAGGTCACCAAGTAATGTTCACACACTAGCAATCACAGAGTATTACTCAATCACTGGAAAGTAAATTGCTGGAGAAGCTAAGCTTTCCCCTTGGCTGCACACAAAACAAAGCAAAAAAAAAAAATGCAGCAACACAGTGCAACCTATTAATACAAAGACATATCTGTAGAACACGCATTAACCTATTGTAAATTCTTTACATAGACCTGTACATGGCTATTTCTAAGACCATTCTTCAGCAGGGTACTTCAATCCACCTGCAATTTAAAGCACGTGAGTAGTCCCACTGAAAAAAAAAACAAAACCAAAAAACCACCAGAATTATCCATGTCCCTAAAGTTGTATGTTCTTTAAATAAGTCTGCAAATTAGGGCCTAAATGAGCTTTAATTCCTACCAGACAGTTGAACTTAATATATTGTGGCAGAAAACTGCAAGCTGCTTATGCAAACAGACTAAAAAGTACTCGTCTTTAAATTATATTGGGGTCTTATGTTACAAGACAACTTAAAGAGACAAGTTAAAGAGGATTTGGTTGAGAGGGGACAGAGATGTACGTCTTTTGCGGAACAGGTGACTTATTTCTGAGTGTCTTTCCTAATTGTGTATCCCACTGTTGTGGGATCCTTTATTTGCTTCATAGATACGCAGGGGAACGTTGCCGTTTCTAGCACCTCTCTGTTCGAAAGAGGTTTTTGTCTCCCAGGTAAAAATCTTTCTGTGCTTCTCAAGTTTCGACATCATCTCCTGTGTCTGCTTTTTCTGTGCTAGAGTTGTACAGAATCAGAATACAATACTCCTGGTGGTGTTGTATTACCAGCCATGATATTACCAACTGCTTCCCACCTTCCTCTTTCTATAAACCACTCTAGATTTACTACTGGTGTGTGTTTTCTTAAATTTTGCACAGTGACTTCCTACCTCTCTTTCCTGAATGGCCACTGTTAATTTAGATCTACTCAGAAACATTTTGGATTCTGTCTAATCCATTTTCTATTTATACCACATTCATCACCATGGTAGCTGAATGCCTTAGAAAGTATCTTTGAGGTAGAGGCTATGCAAATCTTTTTTTAAACCACTCCAATTCTTTGCCTTTAAAATTGAATTCCAACAAGTTCAGCTTACCCCAACTGAGAAATTACCCTTTTGCACTTTGCAAATAACAGTCTGAAATTTGGAGACAGTCCAGCATGACCCAGGGCTCAGTTTTAGCTAAGAATATCAGCTGCAGTAATTCTGACACCTATGTAAATAATTTTTTTTTTTTAATTTAGATAGTTCTTTAAGAGAAATGTTATGATATAGAACATTCATAATTTACAAAGGCAGCAGTTCCTTGAACTCAGGCAAAGCCAGCAGACTTCCAGTAAACTCTTTTGCTCACTTTCACCTCTGTTAACACTCCTGTCTGCCTGGAAATCTAGTTATTAGTAACTATACAGTAAAACTCTACACACACATATGTGGGTATGTATACAACACAACTGCATTATATGGTTTTAAAATGGAACACAAAATTTTGTTCCATATACTCAGTTCTGTGTACTTTGTGATGTTGTGCCATGGAATTTGCTGAACATTACACCTCTGGTTTTAAAAATAATGCAGCAGAAGCTATGCTGTTACATCAGGAGATTTTACCTCTGCACTTCTGAAGAAATCTGGAAAACAACAGAAGGTCTAGCAAGTACCTAAGGATGAACTACTCCGTCTTCCTAAACACTGCCAGTGATACACACTTTTGAATTGTAAATTTAAGAAAAGGAAAAAAGGCGGTCCAAATGGAACATGGCAATAGCATAAAGTCAGCTGTATTTTTCAAGATGTTCTATTAATTGTCATATTCCCTTTCGAATTCCATCTTTGGGTTTTCAGTTTCGTATTCTTAGGAAAAAAGCTTGTATTATCTGACAGTTTCTTCCCTCCCTCCAACTTGAACTCACCGGGCAACTTCAACCAAGCCTGGGTAAAGGGTAGAGGCCTGAAAGATGTAAACATTTCAGTAGTTGCATAAAGAAAATAGCTGAGAAGCTTACAGAGAAAGGCCAGCATTGCCCTCACAGAAAGATTGCAGCATCAGCACAGCTATTATTGTTAGACAACAACAAATGAACATGGCAGAGGCAACTTCCCAGGTGCCACTCTCTGAAGGACTGTTTGCTTAAGTTGTCCGAAATGGCTACAGAAGGTCATCAGAACAGTGCAGAACGCAGCAACGCAGTGATAAATTTGTCCTTGTTGGAGCACATATGGCCATACAAATCTATCTGCTTGGAAACAGATGCATTACAGCCAGTTCCAAACATGGTAATTCAGGCTGCTTAGACACACCAAAAAAAGAGAGAGATTTAAGTTTCTCCAGGGGTACTCCAGGATGCAAACAATAACCCAGTGCCACATATATAAGAACCACCCCCACTATAAGAATTGCATCACTCAAAAGCAACTGTACACATATTTATGTGCAGAACCCCCTATCCAATGGTTTCCATCCTTAAATAAAATTGCCTGCAGATTGAACTACCCCTCTATTACGCTAGCTTGAAAACTGCACATCTTGTCTCCTGTGCACTGAACAGAATATTTTCTCCTATAACTGGCTGAGTCATTAAAATACCGTTCAGATAACTTTTATGCAATGTAGTTTTTATGAATATCAAACATGCTTAAGTTTCATGCTTTGGTACGTTTCCCCATAACATGCTATTCATAAAGCATAGATCTGTTTGTCGCAACGATGCCATATGAAACCTCATCTGAGGCCCAGAAGAGTTGATGGTAATACAGAACTGATTTCTTCATACAGACCATGAAGCAAACAAGAGATCACAGTAATCTGATGAGAGATGATCTTGACATCCTCCAGCCCAGCCTACCTCTGCAGATATGTCAGCTAGACTCGTTTGGACAAGCAAATCAGTTTGTTGTTTGTTTTCTTTTAAAATACATCAAATGAGTCAACACATCAACAAAGCAGCAACATATTTTTCCAGTTACTAAATGCATTTGTTAATCAGCCAAACCAGAGATATCAAGAAGCCTCTTTGTGGAGATGAAGTCTTTGGTTCTCCGAGTCACCACAAGCACTGTCACACACAGCGCAAACATCATTTCAATGTAATCATGCTTTAAGAAAACATTTATTGTAGCTGAATACAGCTGTCCAAAATCACGGAGATCCAAATTGCATGTGACAGGATCAACTCCAGAGGCACAAAAAGGGTTCTGACCAAGCCTTGCTGCAGGAGTAGGGCACTAGCTGGTCTGAAGCACCATTAAAAGCAACATGCCATTCCTCATCTCCTAACCTTGTGCTATTTATACCAAATATCTTTCCAAGTCTGTATTTAACTTTCTCAAGCAAGCAGAACTGTTTTTTTAAAAAGACTTTTGAGGAAAATCTTGTGAATTTTTCAGGTTGCAACAAGTCACACACCAGAAGGGCTCTGAGGCTGGTACTGGCACACAGTACTTTGAGGTGGAAGCCCAGCCTTCCACGGAGGCCAGGGGCTAATTCTCTTCAGTAACACAAAAATCCTGGCATATTCTTTCTGCCAGCAGGGGAATGGGCTGTTTCCTTCTCCAAGGCCTTTACACAAAAAGATTCACAAAAACTAGAGCTGGACCTTACTTCTAACTCAAGCAAATAAACCTTTATAGGGCATTTGCATATCAAAACTGATGAAGAATCCCCAAAATCTCTAGTTGCACTTAACTCACTGCAGGTATTCATCTGTTTAGCTGTAGAAGTGCTGAGTATAGGGTGTTGTTTTGTCTCTGAGTTCACAGGTCCAACATCAGACGGCTGTCAGCTACTGCGGAGTGCTCAGAGCTATGGTAGTTGTCCTGTTGGCAACTCTCTGTTGATTTACACTTTCTTTGCTTCTCTACCTCAAGCACCATAAAGATTTATGCCAGTGTCAGTGTTTCTAAGTTATATAAGCTCAGTCACCATCAAAACTTCACATTTCTGTGCACGAGATATCAAAGGAAACTTTGATATCTTCCCAAACTAGTATTTTCATCTTCTGCTATATTGTAAAAGATAATTTTCTCAAATACTCTTGCTGCTTCTTCCCCCTCGGCTCCTGTGTCTCCACTAATGCCCCCCTGCATCCAGCTCCTCTTGGTTTTCGAGGGCTAAAATATATATCAACTAACAGGCTAACTAGGACTTTTCTGTGAGGTATAGGATGTTGTTAACGAATTACAAAATGTTTTTGATACTACCACTGCATAAAGGCAAACCCCGTGTTCCAACTTTCCTGTATCATAGCATCAGCATTTGCAAAAACAAAGGCTTTCAAGTCTCTGGACACCTGGTTTCACACAATACCTTCATGTACACCACAAAGCAAGAGGTCTGTTCTGCAACTGGAAAACAACAAAAAACAAAAAAACCCCAACAATTGCAGGACCTGTAAACATATGCCAATTGTTCCTAATCTGTATATCTCAGCTACAGGTAGCAGTTACGATGCAGCAGCATGGAGTGGGTTGTGGGTGATTAACCAAGTGGGTGGCTCTTCCATTGATCTCTGCACACTGCTTGTTGCCCGAGCAAAGTAGATCAAAGCTAAATCGAATGTATTTACCCACACTACAAGCAGATCCTCAACTGAGGCAGACATGCACGGCCACTCCACTATTCTGTGAGTCCTCGCATACCAAATTTCCTCTTGCCTGTAATTCCACTCTGAGAAATACAAGGTTTGTAGCAACTCTTTAGAGTAGCTAAGAAAGAAGTACTTCTGTGGTACTTGTGTGGGAGCCGTGCCTTTCCTCAGATGGTTTGGTTTTGTTGCTTGTGGGGTGGTTTTTTTGCATAAAGTCAGCTATCATTAAAGTAGCTGAGACTATCACATCATGAGGTTGAAAGTAAGAAACACTATCAGTAGATGCAAGCAATGAGGTGAAGATTCAGTACTAATCATCTCAAAGCCTGACAACAAGAAAGAGGATATCACGCACTGACAAAATAAGCAGATGCAATCAAGCAGCTGCATCCTTTACAATAAAGCAAGTTTTTCATCTTATCTATTGCAGACCCACTGTTACTTTTCCGCTTAGCCAGGCGCTCTAGCTCCCTCAGGAAAGGTATGGAATTGGCATGGAAAAATTAGGAAAGAAAGATGTTTCTTACTGTTTGAAAAATGCATTTGCTTCCCAGCTTTATGGATGAAAGATGAGATTCTAATACAATTCAGGAGCTCAGAGTTACATAGAGTGAGGCAATAGTTTAAAGATCATCCAGCAGTCACAAGCTGCCTGGAACACTGCAGGAACACAGCCACCGCATCATCACTTTGTAAACTCTTACTTACTTTCTAATGACAAAGTCACAGCTCATCTCTGTGTGCCACAGGCCTGGCCCCAGCCATTCCTGCTGGAATGAGAAAAAAACGAAGCACAAGGGGATTGTTCTATGTTGTACTTCTCTAACACACAAACACAAAAGCCTGCTTGATGTAATAGACAGAAGGTCAGATCCTGCCCACCTACATCACCAGCAAATCAGCCAGTTTGGGGGAACTCACTCTCGGATAGTGACTCTGACCACTTACTGCAGCAGTACCAAAGAGCTGCCACAGGAATCTATACATACATCTAATCATACATACATCTATACATACACACATATAGACACACGCACATACCTGTATATATATATATATGCGTGTGTGTATCTCAACTGTTGTCACCACTTTGGCATACAAACTTACCTGAGATCTGCAAAAGAAGAAACATGCTGATTCCCTAAAGGCTGCCTCAAAATTGCCATGAAGCTTTTGTGCTTCCTGCAAAACTCCCCCCAAAAAAAGAAAAAATTTTCTCTTAGTACATGCAACTGCGTCTTACACAGGAGTTCGCTGCAGATCACAAGTGAAGAAGATGGTGGTAGTCTTTTGCATCAAAAATCAACATCTGCAGCACACTGCAAAGTTGTTTAAGACCCGGACTCCTCTTTCCCACAGCTCCCACTTCTATAGCAAGAATGTAAAGTGCTCAGTCCCGCTCCCCTCAATCTCCTCCTGCAGCTGGCACACTGAGCTGCAAAGATGACAACTTTCAATGGGCCAGTGAAAAAGTAAGCGTGAATCTGACTCCTTACTGATGAACATCTCCAGAAGGCAGGAATCTGGTTCTCACTCAGACACTGCTTGTATTTTTCCCTTTAAGAGTCCACCTATTATTACCTACCTTCCTAGAGCTCAGTATTCTTGATCGGTAAGGGACAGAGACACCCCCTAGGCAGTCCCCAGTCGGGCACCTGGTCTCAGACGCATCTTCATCCATCACTTCTCATCGGCTAGCCCAAGAGCTTCCTCAGCCCACAGGCTTTATCATCCCACAGATTTATTACAACACAGAAGCAGAGGTACTGCCTGAGGCATGCTGACATGCCCTCTGAGCTATCTGTCTTCACATACTACATGGAGACCAGCAGGACTTGGGTTGGTTGCTTGAGATCACTGCCTGATGGCCAGGACTTAGTTTTGAAGTATTATTTCACTTTAGCCAAGTGCCTGAAGCTAATGGGTATATTTGAGTCCTCAGTCATGTTTTCTAAAGCACTTGTGCAACCTCAGATCCCCAGAGTAACTTTCAAGCTGACTCATTGAAAATGTTCTCTATAGCCACCAGTTATATCTTCAGGCCAAGAGGTAAGTAAGGTTGAAAAACAGAAGTGGGGAAGGTATATATATGCATGCACATAAAGTAATGATAATATTGAATACCACAATAAAAAAAGCATACGTAATTTTACAAATTACATAAACCATTAAGTTTCTGAGTACAAATGAGGTAGTCCTTGATATAAATGAAGGAGACATTTCCCTTTTGATACATGATTCTCTAGTGGTCCACTGGTTTCTTTTACCAGTGCTTTGAACTAAGCGGCAGTTCCTCTGTTTGGAGGTAGTGAGGTTCAAACCACACAGAGCTTCATTAGTTAAAAACTGTTCTTTTGAACTGAACTATATGCTAAACAAGAATATAAAAGATCTTGACTATCACTTGACCATTTCTTCTAAATTCCCCTTCAATGCCCAGTTTGGAGTCCAGCACTTGTGAGCTGGTCTTTTCCTCCCCATCCTCACCAAGCAAACTCTGACAGAGCTGTCTTGTCTCCTTGCAGGTGGCAGGAAGAAGTCATCACAAAAAGGAAATCCTATCATAGCCTGATGAGCATTATTTTCTCTGTCTACTTAAGGAGTCCCTGCTCCTGTACCATTCCTCTGTGTACCTCCTAGGTTGCTGCAAATATATCGGAGCAGGGAGCTGAGCTCGCTAACCCCCACCCCCCAACCCTTCTTTCTCAACCAGGATTTTTTCAGCCAGATTAGTTCTCCCTTTGCACTTCACCACATGCCCAAATGCTTGTGCCAGCATAGCAGAAGGAGGAGTAAGGGAGTGGGAAGGAGTGGCTGGAAGTAGGAGGAGGTGAGGGACCAGAAGGGACTGCTTCAGCAGGTCTGAGGCCTGCAGCCTAAAAAAATCTCTGCCTTGCTGCGATCAAGTACTCCTGGGGTGCCCCTGTGAGGATGGATGTGCTTTCTCCCCAAAATGCTTCACTCGATGAATCTTTGTGTGCTGGTGGGCGTCTAAGTCACTGTAACGGAGATCTGCCACTGAATGCACTCGTTATTTTCCAGCGGGGACATTACCTGCTAACAGACAGAGGGTTTCAGGCAAACGCTGCCAACATCTCCTTCAGTGTGTTAGCCTTTGGGCCTTCGTATGTCTCTAACTTTCTCTTAGGGCACTAAACAGATTCTCACCTAAAGCAACACTACAAGCAGGCGTACTGTTGCCTGCAGATTTCACACAGCCTACAGCACAATCACAGAACCTGCAAGCAGCTCGGATATATTTAGAATCCCACATTGTCATTACTTTCATCATGCAAAAGGGAGGGGGAGGGAAATAAAGAATAGAAGCAGATGATAAATGCACAGCTGGAGAACGTCAGCAGACATCTCAGCACTGGCTGGGCCTGGTTCACCTCTTGTTGAACTGAAAGGGAGTGGATGACCCTGAGAAAAAGGAAAGCAACATTTATTTCTCTTGCCATGGTCAACACCTGGCTGCCCCTGTGAAGACAGTGTTACAATAATTTGCCAACCATCCTTTTCTGCGCCAAGTCACTGCTGCCTCTGAGGACCGAGCATGCTGGTGGGAAAGGACACAAATCAATGAACTGCCTATGAGAAAGGGAGCACACGGCCGCTACCTGGCTTGAAATATCCCACAGGCAAAGCACAGCAAGACAACACACTGTAAGGATGAAAGAGACTGATCATGGAAGGTGATAAAATGATACAAGAAAGCCATGGTACAGGAGTTCATCTAGCCATACAAAGGTCAATGCATCATCATATGTAAGCAGAAATGCTTGTAATTAATGATTTAAATCACAGTTGTTGGATAATTACCTTGGATTGTGAAATGTGATATTTTATCCAAGACAAGATCCCAAGAGAAAAAGGAAATTCAGATAAAGTTTGAATTCCACCTCCAAAAGATACTTCCACAATCACTCCAACTTATCAGGACTGTTTCCCTTTCCTTCTCCAAGCCCCTAATTTTCTGTCTGCTTAAAACATTAGCAGAGCTGCTGCGAGCAAGCTGACATTGGTGTTCCCTTTCACTGCTCCTCAGACTCCTCATCTATCTAGCTTTGTTTAATTCCTCAGAGGCAGCTCATTTCTTGAGAAGGTGGAGAATACTTGCTCATACAGCCTTCAGGCTATAATAATGGGTAAAATCACACAGATTATACCATTTTTTCTACCTCCATGCTACCTTTTAAGTTAATTTGGGGGGTCGGGGATTACCCTAGTGAAGGCTTTTGTCTGTCGGGGCTTTGTTTGCCAATGACAAGAGGGAAAGGGGAGTGGAGAGAAAGAATCTGGTTATTTTATTTAGAGCTATTTTTGAAGGAACTATAGAAGGGCAGGCAAACATGACAGTCAGCTGTTTAGTGGCTGTTGTGTTCAATTAGAAGATATGGTGCTAATATCAGACTCCTAACCATACCAGCCCCAATTTCCCCTCTTTTCTTGCAAACGAGTCGTGTTCTTTCCTAGTGCTCTGTTCTCAGCACCCTTAATACCACTCAAACCAGTGCTCATGGGCTGTGAGGCTCCTACGAGTCTGCTACCACTTCCCACCTCACCATGTTGTCTTAGATTGTTTTCTTTGGTATTGACCATCCACTTAATAAATCCAAGCTGGCGCTTGCGTGCAGGTCTCTGGGAAGCATTGTAACACGTTTCTTGCTGCAGTTGCTACCTTGGGTGAAATCACTCTTATTGAAACTCTGCTGCTGACAGAGGATTTATACAGAAATTCTTTCAGCCTACAGATCTATCGCAATTCCCTCACAAATAAAAGGGTAGAAACTGCCCTGTGTTGAGCCACGCACAAAAACCATTTTGGATCATCTCCACATGGCTTAGCAACAGAGTGTTTTCTCCTGGATGCTTCATTTTGTGCTTCAGAATTTCAGGCTTTGTTTTTGACCATAAATTTCACGGAAGAGAAGATAACCTTTGAGAGTAACCAGTGCTTTGAGGTCTCCCTACAACTGGTTCTATAGTCACTTTTGGCCAACCTAAACACAGGCTGCCAGCATGAGACAGTCCTGCCCTCTCCCACCTCTGGCTTCATGTTGTCATCTCCACATCAGGGAACTGAGCACCAGAACCATAGGCAGATTCCTTCTTCTCACCTCCATCAGCTCCCAGCTGGGTCGCAGGGCTGGTTCTGTACACAACCACCAGCACAGGCAAGAACGTGCAGCCCAGAGAGGGATCACGTCTTGCAGGAGCAGCTTGATTTTGTTATTTTAAAGCAATTGGGCAATTGCAGCCTCAGCCTGCACGTTGAAAATCTCAAATTACTCAGATTTGTTTTAGTGAAGTGATTATTTTTCACAGTTAATGTTTCAATACAATGCTATTCATTGCTGCACTGCTTATCAAAGATTATGGCAGTAAAAGAGGTGACCATGTTTTCATGATCCACATAATCTGAGAAAGTATTTCAGAAAAACCTATTTGCAGAGAAGGGATATTATCATATACTTTTTTTCTCCAGAGACTACCATTACCAATCTCAGTTCTAACCCTTTTTTCAAACTTTTCTGTAAGAAGTCTCTTTTTGTAACCTGTGCCTCAGCAAGTTTGTTATAAACATACATCATCAGAAAATTCAGGCCATCACTGGTTATGTGATGCAGAGATAATACAGTTGATGAAAAAACTTGTGTTTTTTTAATACATATTTAGAATTCATTTTCTGCAGATACACTTGAATGTTCACTTATGAATTTGCTGCTTCAATGAACATTCCCATCAGCAGCTTATTGTCAGAACATTTGCAGAAAATCAAGCATCGAAATAGGTATGAGCACAAGCAAAGTGAATACATTTAAAAACTAGAGAAATGCTACTTATCCAAAGTGACTTTTTGCACTAGTGTCAGGGTGCACCAAATACAGGAAATCAAAATACAGGATGATGGTCCCAAGCCACAGCAAGGCTATTTTGTGCCACCCTGACCTAATATAAAGTTAGATGGCTATTTTCTTTAACAAACAGTAGGAAGCAGTTTCCCATCCTCGGGGAGTTTCAAGATTTCAAAACCAAAAGAGCAAAGTCTTGTACTCTAATCCACCAGTCAGCCAACATGAACATTTTTTTAAATGTTTCATTTCAACTATGGCCCTTTTTCATTCAACTACCTTAGTATAATTAACTTTAAGATCTATCAGAAAATTCATTTTGCAAGACAGTTTTCACACTGAAATTGCTAACTAATGATGTCTCAACAACTGCCAAAAAACCTCCCCCTGAAGTTTTGAAGATGAGAAATCCATCTAACCCATTTTCATTCAATCAAAAGAGAGTTCACGACAACTTTTTGTTTTCCAACAGGCTGTATTTTATGATAGGAAAACTACTGATCAGGAAACTCTTGACTGACTCTATTCTATGTCACTACCATCACCATCTTCTGTCGTCGTGACAGAAGAACCATGAGTATGCCAAATGAACATGGGTGGAGCATGCTCTCTTTGCAACAGTCCACATGTGGAACTTTGTAAGAGTTAATGCAAGTTGCCTCACACAAGAGAGTCTCTGAGGCTGATGTAACGTACATCATGGGTGATAAGTTTTCCATAGTACCCAAAGACAGAACGCCTCCTGACAAAGCCGGTGCTAAGCCATCTTTGATCTATGCCTGTGGTCATAGATGTCCATATCTGACCAGTTTGCACAGATGCAAGAAAACACAGATGCAAGGCCAACATCATAGAACATCTAAATTTATTCACAGATACCCAGATATTGGTGTATGACTCTGTTGCAAGTGCAGCAGTGTAGGTGTACTCAGGTTAGCTCAGACCCTACAAACAGTCCAGCCGCAACAGCACAGACTATAGCTTTACTGACCAACTTATGTTGGGGCTTGTAGCCACGGTGAAACAAGACTGCTGTAGTAAATCTGTCATCAGTACCAAAGATGGCCAGTCACTGCAGTAAATATACCCCAGTTCTTTCTAACAGGTTTGTTTCACAGGCCATTCAGACTAAGTTGTAGATATCTCCTGGTGAGTGCACTGTCAAGCCCTGGGTTCAAGACAACAGTCAAAGCTGAGGCATTCCCTGAACAGGGTCTGGAGTGTCATTACTGAGGTGGAAGCGTGGTCTAGCTAGAACAAAAGTTTATAGGCTTCTATAAAAACATGCTTTTTTCTATTACTACCGGTAGCGGATCTGACAGCTGTTATCTCTCTACTTATATTTTATGCTTCCTAATTTTAACATATGATGGCACTTCACTTCCCAATATCCAATTGACATTCTTTTGATGTATCTTTTGGGCTAGTGCCTAAGCACATTTACAAATAGTTTAGTGCTCAATTTAAGGCTGAATATATTCCCAGAATTCCTTTGGCAATCAATTATTTATTACTTACAAGTGTTAAGATCAAAAAGAAAAGAAATAGATGTATATTTCATGCTGACAGGAGGTCCTTGGGGATTACAGAAAACAGAAACTTTAATGCTAAATTTGTGTAAAAAGGGTAAAATGGAGATTCCCTAGTCAGTTTAAAAAAAAAAA
>VXBL01009103.1:31204-46232 GCA_013400195.1 Aramus guarauna | reverse complement strand
CTTATTTACATTAAACAACTGATTTCCCTGAACATACATAAAGATGATAGGCTGACTGGTCCTTTGCTGAGACATCCCATGTGTTCCAGCAGTAAGGTATATCACCATTAACTGTTTCTCCTTCACTGCTAGCTTGTGTATTGGTAAGTAAAGATGATCTGGACTTCATTGTCTTCACTGTTTCACTGATGAGCTTCAGCATCTTCTTGTCAGTGGCAAAGCAGGTCCCTTGTGTGAGAAGAAGGTGACAATTTCAAAGTGAAGCTGAGTCTTTCTGCCAGCTGCAAGGAGAAGGGCAACCACTGAACAGGAAAGAATTACAAGCGATGTTGTAATAGAGATTGAGTGAAAAGTTGTTCTTAGGCCTGAGACTATCTGGCCTTATAACTGAGTGCTCATGGAGAATTATACCTCAATACTAATTCACTTCTTTCTCAAAATTATGTTCTGTCCAACTGTTTTAAGAGGTCTTAGGCTTTTGTCTCAGCTTCACTCTTTTCGGCAAAGCTACCCATAGCTTTGCAGGGAAAAAGACCTGGGCTTTGATATGAAACTAACACACTGAAGAATGTTATATTTTTCTACCCCAGGACACAATGCTCTCTAAGGTGAACAAACAGAATGAGATCCTGACAATAACTGAGGAAATGCTGGCTGTTATTTATTGTAAAAAAGTAAAGCGTTCTCCTTTTTTACCAGAAGATGGCATTATCATTAACAGTTTAGGATTCTTGAAAACCTACCAATACTCCTCTTATTTCTTTACAAAGCCAATCTATTTTGAGAATTATGTATCTATTTTAGAAACAGTGTCTTCAGACACAAAGAACCCTACAGTGCTGGACAAAGGCATTCTTTTAATGAGAAGAAAGGTGCTCCTTTCTTTTAGAGCATTGCTGATTATAAGGCCAGAAGGGTTTCACTGACAACCGCATTTTCTCCTGAATTCTCTTGTGCATGAACCAGACCACATCTTTTAGAAAATTGTCTACTCTTGAATTTTAAAGTAATCAGAAGTGCTGGAACCCATCACCATGACGATTGCTTAAATTTTTTTTCATAGTTTATTAATTTGTTACTCCTTTATTAGTCAATACTTGGTTTTCCTAGGTTGTAAAATCACTGTACTATGGATGGAGAGACACTGGAGTTATCTCCTGAAACCACCTAGATCCAGTAAGATCTATTATATCTGGGGAAGCAGATGCAGTTGTATTACTTCCTGGGCCAGCTCTCAAGAAGCCATTTAGTTGCTTTCACATGGCACAGAGCCTTAGCCAGTAAGCTGTGCAGAGCTGCTTACATGTCTTGTATGTTCAGCAGTACCTATGTTACTTGGATTTTCTTTATTTTGAGAATCCTCATCCCTTGTTACCCCAGGTAATGGGAATCTGTCTGGACATTGCAGAGTCATGCTAAGCTTCAGGTCCCGAAGTCCTTTTCCTCAGGACTGTTCTCAATCCATTCTCTGCCTAGTCTGTCACTGTGCTTGGGATTGTGCCGACCCATGTGCAGGACCCTGCACTTGGCTTTGTTGAACCGCACATGGTTCGCATGGGGTCCACCTCTCAAGCCTGCCAAGGTTGCTCTGGATGGCATCCCTTCCCTCCAGCATTTTAACCAAACTGCACTGCTTGGTGTCGTCAGCAAACTTGCTGAAGGTGCACTCGATCCCACTGTCCATGTCCCTGACAAAGATGTTAAATAGTGCCGGTCCCAGTACCAACCCCTGAGGAACACCACTCATCACTGGTCTCCGTTTGGACACTGATCTCCTTTTTTTCATCTCTTCTCTCTCCTGTGCTCATTATCGTTCAAACAGGGGTTATCACTGAATTAGTTCTTGCACTAGTCTTTGGCCACTCTGTATTTAACTTAAGCATATATAAAGATGTAAGTGTAATCTAGGATACAGAATGAGAATAGAAAGAAATCTGCTGGATTGTTTTCATCTTTAACAGATTTTCAGTACTGTGAGACTGGTGTTTCAGCTTTGTGTTCTAGCTGCTACTTTCATCAAACAAAAGAAGTTTCCCATGCTGGTGCATATAGAGAGTTACATGGGACCTGTACTGGTTTTATATTTTAAACTATCTTATGTAAGTTAGGCATTTTTTTTCAAAAACATAACCCTTCTTTAAATGGTTTGAAGCTCCTGTGGAATTCTGTCTATTAGAGAAGTTGGCAATTGTGAATGCTTGTAAAAACCCTTGCACATGTGTCATAGTTAGCCTCTCTGATCTTTGGGTTTGCTATCCTCACTGTCAATTTTGATTTCTCTTTCTCAGGATCTAATAATCTCCTTACAGGCTCTGACTTTACCTCAAGATTCAGAATGGTGTTAGATACACAATAAATAAGTCGACCTACGTACCAATGTTTTTGTCTCGAAGTTTGTTACTGCTGAATCTCATAATTTTATTATGGCTCACTACTATCTACAGCTTAGACTCTAGCTTCTGTGACATTTTAGATGTCCTCTATTGTACCTTTTGGCCTCGGTAATATCTTATATAATCAGCACTTTAATAGAATTGTTATTGTTTTGTTGTTATTATTATTCCAATATAATGTGTTAATTAATTTTAATAGAATCAGATTTGGAGGTGATACTTGGTGACCTTATTTTCTTATCTAATGTTATTATAGAGATGCTTGAAAATCCTGCCAAAGAACTTGCCTACAGGGGGCGGAACTTAGTCTCAAATAACTTGGTTTTGTTGAATGTTATTGTAACCTCCAAACATGAGTACAAACTGTATTTGGTAAGGTTCTAGACTGGACAAAGATATAAGAAGGCAGTGTGCAACAGATACTTGAAGTGCTATCATTTTTCCATTTTATGGAACAAGTAAAAATATCTGCAGATATTAATCCATGTGGATATAGACAGCTGCACAATCCATTGCTAGGGGTACATGAGTGAAGGAGTTGATTTTTTTTTTTTTGGCATACCTTTCAGTGATGCATGTTGCTTTTTTTGGGTTTCCCAAGAATGCAAGTATGGCGTTCCAGTTGCATATATAGATTTAGAGAAATTCTGTGTTTCAGATTTCACAGAATGTTTTGGTTATTCTGTCAAGAACTCTTAGAAACGCTCACAAGATTCATGATGTACATGAGACAGTTACACAACAAAACTACAACTTTGCTGTAGTTTGTCTATAAGATGAATGGTCTTAATTATTCAGCTTGAGGTGAGGACAAATGCAATTTCTTCTCCTTTGGTTAGTTAACCAGGGATAGCTGAACCACAGTAGACGACATGCCCTGACATTAAATTGAGTGTCTAAAATTAGGCATTTTACATTCTGTAGCTTGAGGACAGGGTTTCAGTAGCTGTGGCATTCATCAAGTAGACATCAGGCATGTAGGAACTCTGCGGCAGTAAGTAATGCTGCATTGTGCATTTCTTACACATTATTTTGTGTAGTCTGTAATTTTATAACATAGTTTGATAGATAAAATATTTGTTTCATATTTAGTTTTCTGTTATTATTACTACATTCTGTAGTGTTTGGCAGTCTAGTGTATTGTAAACTTGGAGTTAAACAAGCTTCTAGCCTAACTGCAGGTAATGGCATCAGGAAATGTGTAGTTTCTTCATTAGTAACTTTGTTAGATGTAATGCTTCATATGATTCTAATTTTTATTTGTTTTGATTTCTTGTAGACTTTAGCTTGAAGATGGCATCATGCCTTTATGAATGCCTTTGCGAGGCAGAACTTGAAAAATACTATCCCCATTTTGCTGCCTGTGGTCTTCAGAAGATTGATGAGCTTGCCAGAGTTTCCATGAAAGATTATACCAAACTGGGGGTCCATGACATGAATGACCGCAAAAGACTCTTTCAGCTCATTAGAATAATCAAAATTATGCAAGAAGAAGATGATGCAGACTTAAGCAAGCAAGATTTTCAATCAAGTGGCCTTTTCATTAAGCCTCGGGTAACCAGATCAGGTCCCTGTAGACAGCTGCGTTTTGAGTCCTTCTTTGAAGAAAATGATGGAACAGTTAAAGACTCTGAATCTGAATCATATGTTTCATCTGATTTCAGCGCCAATGAAGAGAAGAACAGTGTAGGGGAAATGTTGGGACACATTCAACCTCATGATTCAGAGCTGAGCAGGTTAACTAGAAGAGACCTAAGTACTCCTGGAATATGCACAAAAAAGGACCTGAGCTGTCCAACAGTTTCTGATGAAATTGCTCCTCTCCTGGGGGATTCTGAAGCTCCTATCATACACAGAATAACTCATATTTCAGGGTATAATTACGGACTACCTCATTCCTGTATCAGGTAATAATCAGTTGCCTTTATTTTGCTATATCTCAAGTTAGTCATATTTAACTATTTCTTCATTGTGGAGGAGAATGTGTCTTTATCACCTCCAAATAAGCAATTCTACCTCTACAGACCAATGCAAAATTTAATAGAGAAGAGAGATATTAATAAACATTCGTGGCTCTCTAAGTCTGGTAGAAGGAATCAGCTGAATTTCACCAGCTGCTTCTCGTCCGGGTTGTCTAAGAATAGTCTTTATTGTCTTTCAGGATGTAAGGCTTTGTTTTCTTGGTGTTTTGGTCAATCTTTCTTTCTTTTTTTCTTTCCATGAGATTACCTCCCAAAACATTATTTTTTCAAAATATGGCATTGTCAGTTGATACGTTTGTCATTTTTTTCCCAGTAAAAAGATTACATGCTGCGATGGCTATATTTGATTATAAACCAGAGCTTTAAAAAGAAAGAGAATGAATATAACTGTGATGGGATATAGATGTGGTGGTGAGGAGGATGCCTTGCAGCTGCTCCCCAAGCATGTTATCTGTAACTTTTATATTTTACCCAGTTTTTGGTAGCAGAGGGGCCATGGTTATCTTGAATCACTAGTAAATCTACCCTGGCAACATTTTTAAAGCACAAATAATTTTTTTCCTGATTCAGTAGCAGAGCATGTACCCCTTGCAAACATACTTCAGCATCTAGCTCATTGCAACACAGTTGTGGCAATTGTGTTTTAAAATGCGGTGAAGAGAGGTAGCTGTATGAGATTGGTGCTTGGTCTGGGAAGGCTGTAGGGAAAGATTTGGTGTGTGGGAGGATCCATGGAGTTGGGGTGTCAGTTACAACTCCCATCTGTAGCCTGGAGGGATAGATGCTGTTGCACAGGGGAAAAGCACTAAGGTGACATAGTACTTAGAGCACTTAAACTACGAAATGCAAGACAGAGGTTTATAACTCCCCTTTGATGGAAAAAAGTAATTCCCACCTTCCAGAGAACTGCATTAACCTCCTACATACATTGGCACCTTGGTACATTCTCTGTCTCCTCTAGAAGTTGAGCCAAGGTGCCACTAAAAGGGCAGGATCCATAGTGTGGCAAGTTAAAAATGATAACATACCACCTAATGGCTCAGCTAGAGGAGTTCAAGATTTTTAATCCTGTGATAGAGCCACATTCTCTATTGTTCTCACTTTCTTTCCTCGTTCTTTTTTTTTTCCAAGAACATTCTTCTATGTCTAGCATTATGGTTCATCATGTGGGCTTTCTGCATCTTCTACCTGACATGCTTGAGTTTCTCTTTTTCCTGTTTTGACTGCAGAGTATGTGTTGTGCATTCCAGGCTTGGGCCAGTCTGCTGACACTTAGGTTTGTGGTTCCTGTTTTGCAAGTGCCTAACTTCTTCCCTGAATCNACTATGTTTGAATATATTTTGCACTTGCCCATAACAAATGGCTTTATTTTGACAATAGTAGACAGTGTGTAGTGATTCTTCTGACCTATTGTCTAATCAGGTTTCTAATGATCTGTGTCAAGATTTTTGTTTTTCTAGTAATAAAAGAAAATATATTATAAATATATAATATATAATACATAAATAAATTACAAATAACAGTTTCTGTTTAAGAAAGATTAATAGGAAATCTGAGCTTCAGGTTCAGCATATAGAATTAAAATGGATTCTGTTCCCCTACAAAATATATTTAACGCAGTGTGCCTCTGGACTAGAAAGAATTTATGCCTTTTCTCTCATAAACAGAGTCTCCAAGTCTTCAGTTTTTCCTTTCTCCAAATCTTGCAATCAGTCCTTCCTCCTTCAAGTTCTTAGAGCACAACAGGCTCTTTCTGTAGGTCTGCCTCTGGTGACATGAGAATTAAACTTCAGAGCCTCTGATCATTTGTTGGACAACATATGGTGCCTAGTGATACGCATATGCTCACACTAGCTTATGAAGCATCTTATTTCAAGTATCATTGCCTTTCTTTTCAGGGGAAAGAATTTTCCATCTAAATGCAGGGCCTGATCCTGGTCTACATGGGAAAGCTGTACTAACATTAAAGGGACTCCTGTCACAAGTAAAGATTACTCGTGTAGTCTTTGAAGACCATATCTTGAGATTTGTATCTGCATGTCATATGCTTCTGGGGAAAAATGCAGCACAACAGCAATGATGCTACAAGCTTGTAGTTGTAAAGAGATAATAAGTGACTTGTGGGTTTTGTTCTAATTTATTAGACAGCTAGTATATGTTAGTTTTCAGTTGCTACATTAGGAAGGGCATCTGTACAGCATGGCAGAAACACTACTTTTGGGCAAGCTGGAGATTAATTAAAATTATTATTTTATTTTAAAATTGACATTCAAATCCAGGCCGGAAATCATTACTCATTTAGCTGAAGACAGCTTGGAAAAGGGAAAGACAGAATGAATACATTTTGGTTTAATTCAAGCATATTCTGTATGCTGCATCACAAAATGCTTTACACAGCAGGTTAATCAATGAAACATGAAAAGTCCTCATGGTTTTGAGGTATCTAGAAGGGAACTAAAGTAGACTTACCAAAATACAAGAACACAACTTTGCCTGTGGTCTGAAACCACATAATTTTTTATGAAAAAAGACCACAGGGGAGACAATGATGAGATCAGTATTTCAAATTTTCTTTGAGCTGAATAGGAACATGGTGATACTCTCTTGTTTCCCAGTTTGAATCATTTACTTGTAACCTGTTGGACAGCCTATAAGAGGAAGAATGAAAATAAGTATAAGAGGAAAAGCAACTAAATATTATACCCTCCCCTTTTCATGATCTGTACTGTTATCCATACATTATTAAGTCACTAATCATGACTGCAAATAATTTCAGCAAGATTAAATTTCATTGTTAATGTTCATATTATGCCAGCTTCAATCAATAGTTTGTGGACAACTGAAAATATAACAGTTCAACAAAAAGTTCAGGCATGTAGCTGCTTAAACACAACTATTCTTTTAACATATGTGCACAAAAGTCATCAGTCCGTTTCAGAAAAACCGGCAGAAACTTCACTGTAACAGTGAGATGTGTTTTGGGTTGGCGTTTTTTTTTTATAAGCCATTAGAGACAGAAACATTTATCTGGTAAAGCTAACAAATCTATGCATATTCTAGATTCTGTAGTAACCTGATTTTAAAATGTAAACCTATACTATTATTGTAGAACCAATACTTCTGAGAAAGAGACGCCGTGGACAGAGAGTGAAAAAATCAGAGTGTGTGTCCGAAAACGTCCTCTGGGCCTGAGAGAGGAGCGACGTGGGGAGGTTAATATCATCACAGTGAAAGATAAAGAAACCCTACTTCTTCATGAGAAAAAGGAGGCAGTTGATCTCACCCAGTATATTTTACAGGTAACATGCTCCACTTGAATGTTGTGCTTATGGGCCAGTCACTTCCATGGATGGGATAAAGCAAATTGTGTTCGGAATTTCCATGAGGGGAAACAGAAAAGGGCTATCTGCATTTCTTGCACTGAAATAGGTTGTGGGCTCTTCTACAACCTCAACATTACTATATTTGAATTGCTTCTGACTTATGCCAGCCTGTGGCAGAAAACCCAAGCCCAGAATTTGAAGCCTCAAAAGCATGTCTCTTGCAGCTTTCTTTGCATGTGGCAAAATAAAACTGTGTGCTACATGCCATTGCTGCAGGACAATTGCCTGCTGCAGAGTGTCCTGATAGCTTTCCAGGGCACTTCAGTGTGGAGTTTCCTTTTCACTATTTCAGCACTGTAGGTCTGTTTCAATGAATCACATAGACCCTCATCCCCTCCCTTCTTTTGTTCTCAAATGCTTTTGAAAATTAAGTTCCCTGTTGGTCTTTGTTTCTTAATCCCAAATACCTTGTGCTGTCATACTTCAAATTCTCACTTTTGACTGACAGCACCAGAAACAGAGCTGATTTCTAGAGAGCAACAAGCCATTCTCACTCTACTGGGTGTTATTTTTACAGTCTGGATCCTAGGAACAACTGTTCAGAGTATCCAGTAAAGATTCAGTTTGCAGCTTTCTCAGGCTTGGTTCATGTACCACCCTTTACGGTGTGACATATGCAGCAACTGCACCCCACTCCCTCCATCTGACTCCTTATATTTGGCATTTATATGATGCTTATCACTTTAGTAACTCAGTGCTGAAATAATTGCTAATTAATTTTGCGATGCCAGTACAGACAAATAAATCTTCCTATCAATCAATATAGTCCAAACAAAAGTGGCAAAGGCAGTGTCTATTCTATATGACCCTTGAAAATTTCTCTGCTTCCTGGTCTGGCTACTCACCCTGCCTCCATCTCTGGTTCCTATAGAAAGGACAGCAAGGGATATAGAGCAAATGGGAGGTGATGGGACATACTCCAGCTCCGTGGCTGGGGGACCCAAACCGCAGGCTCAATACAGAGCACATCTGCCCTCTGAGCTGAGTGTAGCAGCTGAGACTCCCTGGTTTAATCTGCCTGTGCACTAGTGTGGTTTGTGTGTTGTTGAAATGATACTCAGTCCTAGAGATATACCACCTTAATTTACATTGCAGTGAATTTATTAGAGTGCAATGTTAGACACCAATCCACGGAGGCTTTTTTTGAAAATTTGATGTTTGTAACTGTCCCTACAAACACTATTCTTAACCTAAAAGGAGCCCATAATGAACTCTGTTGCAGTGTTTCCAGAGACCCTGCTGCTTTGGGTCAGATCTGGAGTGTGGGAAGTTTGGGATTTTCTTGCCCCCCTTTGAGATAATACAATCCATCATTGCTTAGGAATAGCTTCTGTTTCCTCTGGCACTAAAAGTTTTTAAGTCTGCAGAACAGAGACAATTAATCACAACTGAGGACTAATTTTGAGAGAGTCAAGAGTTGACTCTTATTACTGTTAGAGACTTACTGTAATCTGTAGGCTGATTCATTTCAAGAATAGTTTTTCTTTAATTAGTGTTGGGTTATTTTTTTCTTGTCAGAAGGCTGTGGTATGTTCTGCTTCAGAATGATGGGAAATTAAGGCATCTTTGCTTCCTTTTTTTTTTTTTCCCCCTACCCTCAGTCTCTTGATTAGTTGTAATAATATGTTCTTGCATATGTCATGCTGCATGGTAAATGTGCCAGATCACTTTGTACCTGATCCAAAGCCATATGAAGTCACTGGAAAGACTTCTGTTATTTAACTTTAACTTTGAATGGGGGTGAAGGGGAAGTGAAACATATTCATTTTCATGTAAAGATCATATTTATTTTTCAGCATGTTTTTTATTTTGATGAAGTCTTTGGGGAGTCATGTACCAATCAGGATGTGTATATGAAGACAGCTCATCCTCTCATTCAGCATATTTTTAACGGGTAGGGCATCAATGCTTACATTTGTTATTTTTTTCTTGTTTTATCATTTCATATACTGCTTTAATTTTTCCTTTACACTCTTCATCTTTTGAAAAATACATTCATTTCACCTTTGCCACACACCTTCCCCCTTTTAGAATATCTTTGATTGCAGTTTTGACAAAATAAATCAGGGAAAGCTTTCTTCACACTTGGTGAGAAATCACAGAGACAGTAAAAATTGGAGCTTGGGTGCAACAAAGAGACACTAACGCCAGACTAGAAAGAAAAAATGTGTGCGAGGATTTCTGAAGTCTAATCTTCACTCTACCAAAGGCTTTTGTGTTGTATAGCACACTCATCTGTAGAGGAATAATATTACTTCTTTCATGAGACTGCTGTGAGATATTTTTGCATGTATTTGTACAGTTCATAGGGCAATAGAAATTATTAATAACCCTTTGATTTATTTTTATGTTATTTATTTTTATTTGCTTAGAGGTTTAATCATAATTACATGCTTCCTGATTAATGCAAAATTGATGGTGGCTTTACATGAGTGATCTTATTTTCATGAAAAGTAACAAGCTTGAATATTATTACATTTTTGAGACTTTGAAGGAAAGGATTACATATCCATACTGAAAAATAACAAAATGCAGCATTCTGTTACTGAAGGATTATATATCCATGCTGAAAAATAACAAAATGAAGGACTCTGTTGCTGAAAATCTTCAGGTATTATCAGCAGAGACAGAGTATCATGCTCTTGAGATGAGGAAAGTGAATAAGGAGAATAAGGCTCGTAGCTTGTGTGTAATAATCACTAAAGGCACAATTCACATTACAGCTAATCCAGTAATGCCACCAGAAGAGATGCCACTGTTTTTTCTCCACTTTCCCTAACTTTTCTATCCCTCCTGCTGCATCCCCTTCACTGACACTGGTCTAATCTGACACCATGGTGAGCTAATTCTGCAATCTAAGCTGGCAAGAAATTGTTCGCTGTGCTTACTGTAGCCCTACATTTTTATCCATTTCTCTGCCAGGGTACTGAGCCAGCTAAAAAGTTGAGGTTTTTTTAAGGTAGGGGAGGGAATAAGTAATTTGTTCTGTAGCATTTCTTTTTTGGCTGATTCAGTTCCCTGAATCACATACTTTGGCTGATTCACATACTTGTGGGTTCAGTGCTTGTATAAGAGCAAAGATGGGGAAGGAGAAGTAGGCATGCAGTAACCCTGATTTAGATAGGCTTGAAGGGCAGTGGAGCCATATCCTGAGACCTCCTTGGCATTTTATGTGCGTTGCCATTATAATCTTAAGGTGATATGACAACAAAGCTGGAGCAATCTGGAATAAACCAAGACTGTGGTTTCACTATCTGGAGAGAGTGAACCAAACAGTTCTCTGCTGCTGAAATGATGCTCTGTCCTACTCTGCACCAGACACATTACCATAGATTAAGTGAAGCCAGTTTGGACATATTTTGTGATCCTCTGTGAAGTACTTTCAGTTTCTCACTGAAACTTCAGAAAATTAGCTTGCAAAAAAAGCGGAAAGATTTCTGTTGTTTCAGTGCAGTGAAGTTAAACATCCGAGCCAGCACAGGCAGAGGTGGTTCAGTGGCGTAGGTCACACAGTTGGGAGCAGAGGAGAAGAAGAGCAAGACCTTCCCCTAGGCAACAACAACTCTTTAGACTGACTTAAGTGTGTGTGGGACTGCAGCCTGAGACAAAGTAGCCTCGCTCAGTATAGTGCTGGGGTGGTAATTTTCATCAAGTACAACGTGTTAATACAAAACCTGACTTGTGGCTGTTTTGCATTTCATGACAGTCATTTTTCTCTGTGTTTTATAATTAGTAGGACTGCCATTCATAATCCTGCAATACTTCTGCAGCATCTAAACTGCCGGAAGAACAATAATGAATTCCTAGTTTCCTTAAATGCATTTTTGGCATCTGGAAGAAAGGAAGAGGGCCAGCACTCTTTGATGTGCCAGATCTCCATAGGACATACTTGGGAATCACTGTTATGTGTTTTGCAGTTTCCCAAATAGGATAGTAAACTAAACCTCATTCCTAAGAGGCCACTATAGATAGATATTGGTGTTGCAGAATCTTTTTTAATAGATATGAATAAATGAGATGTGACACTAAAAATGTAAGTTATCTTCACAGAGGTAATGCAACCTGCTTTGCATATGGGCAGACTGGTGCTGGCAAGACTTACACTATGATAGGTACTCATCGGAACCCAGGACTCTACGCCTTGGCTGCCAAGGACATCTTTAGACACCTGGAAGCATCACAGTCAAGAAAAGATCTCCTTGTTTTGATCAGTTTTTATGAGATCTACTGTGGACAGCTTTATGACCTGCTGAATGGAAGGAAGAGGTATTTAATTAAAAATACATTTCTCTATAAACTTATGGTTATGAATCAGTTGGTTACTGTTTCTAAATCTATTACTGTTACACGCAATTACATTTAACATATTACCATTTACAGTAAATGTTATGTATTTAATTAGGGTTGTTCCTAGGAGCTACTTAGAGAGGAAGGCAGAATCTGACACTAAAATACTGTGGCATTGATAGGGTCTCCTGTTTTTTTACTATTTTGGAGAGGGAAATAAGTAAGAATAAGGACCTATGGTTGAGATATGAGCTCATGCTGTTTTGCTTACTGTGTAATAATACAATAGTTTAACATCCATAGGTAGAGAAAGAATCTTCTTGTGGCCAGAAGCTCTTATGCCAACCATTGTGGAGTCCCTGTATTTCCCTGCTTAAACATAAGCTCTGGCTGTCCCTTCTGCTGTGCCAGTGGGTCTTTGGCTCTTGCTACTTTAGTCTTTGAAGATCCCCTTGACCTCCCACTTGTTGTTGCTTGACACTGCAGAGTCTGCTCACCTTCTTCAACCTGAGCGCCTTTACCTGCAGCCCTGTGACTCAACCGGAGCGAGCCTCTGCAGGTGATGCTGCCATCACCTCAGCAGTAGCACCTCAGCCCCAGACTTATTTGGATGGATGTGTACTCCTATAGGAGCTCCATCCCGAATGGAAATTGAGACATCTTAATACATATTTGGTATAAAATAATCCCTGTAGTCTGAAATCTCTAAATAAAATTACAGTCAGTTAAGATCTCAGCAGTGAAATCTTTTCAGTGATCTTGAAGAAACATTACCTGTCAGCTGCAGGCCTTTAGCAGCCTTGAGAGCACTGTCCTGAGAGCACACTAGAGGGCTCAAGAGGGAGACTTTCTGCCTGAGGAAGTGAGCATCTGTTCACAAAGGAAGCACCTATATCTGTGCATGTGTGTTCCCTTTCTCCAGAACAGTCTTTGAGGAGCAGGTAGTGCAGTTTGCTATGTAAGGAGGCGATTTACTATGCATGGTTATTAGCTATCTTGCATGTCATTGAAGGAAAAGACTAAACTTCCTCCTGTGTGCATCATGTCTATATTCTTCCTGTATACTGTAATGCTGCTGTGTGATTCACAGCAGAAGTGCTCTGAAATCTGACTCTATGGCTGTAGGACCTGCTATAAATCCTGTGCAAAAATCTTGGGAACTTGAATACAGCATAACTTAGTCTGAATTTCCTAGAGAAGCCTGAGATGCATTTTAAAGAGAGACAGGAACTCTAAGATGTAAACATGATCATTTACTTCCCTGCTTTAATGTATTCCTGAACTAGCAGAAATGCATTGCTAATGTCTCTTTAGCAGTGAAATGTCAGTGGCACATGTTATAAATGAAATACCACTTCAGCTCTGAAAATAAATGAATGACAGTAGTGCCTCTCCCCAGTCAGTAGCCTTGATTGCTTTTTCACAGTGTCATAGCACTGACATGTGTTTTCATTGCTGCTTTTTGTGATGTCAGAAATCTCCATTGTGTACTGTTTCATTTTCAGACTCTTTGCAAGAGAAGATAGCAAGCATGTCGTTCAAATAGTTGGACTGCGGGAGGTTCAGGTGGACTCTGTAGATCTACTGTTGGAGGTAACCTCTATGTTTGCAATTGGAATAGGCCAGCCTGCAGAGGAGAAAGCTCTGGGGAGACCTAATTGCAGTACTTGAAGGAGGCCTACAGGAAAGCTGGAGAGTGTAGTGATAGGACAAAGGGTAATGGGTTTAAGCTAAAAGAGGGTAGATTTAGATTAGATGTTAGAAAGAAATTCTTCACTCTGAGGGTGGTGAGGCACTGGAACAGGTTGCCCAGAGAAGCTGTGGATGCCCCATCCCTGGAAGTGTTCAAGGCCAGGTTGGATGGGGCTTTGGGCAGCCTGGTCTGGTGGAGGGTGTCCCTGCCCATGGCAGGGGGGTTGGAACTAGATGATCTTTGAGGTCCCTTCCCAACCCAAACCATTCTATGTTTCTATGATTACTTTTTGTCTTCTACAGCCTGCTTTTCTCATTTGTACGTCATTTACAGAGATTGTTGTTTGTTGTTTAGGACATGTGTATGTTCCTGTTTAAGGTTCTGAAATTGGCAAGCCCAGCAGAGCACTGAGGAGCACTATTAAAAGTGCCTTTATTCAGTAAGCTTCGTGGGTCACTGTGACTTATGCTAGCAACATGCAAGCTGTTGATTTACAGCTGTCACTTTGGCTACCACTCCTTGTGGAAAGATCTTTGCGAAGAAATAGACTGCTCTCACTATTCCAGAAATTAAATAGTATTCCAGCAGGGGCCCTGAAACCTGGATAAGTATTTTCTCTCAGCGTGGTTTCTTTGGCTTCTATGAACTTAGATTTTCTATATTCAAGGTATGTGGATGTGGACAAAAGATATAAATTTGAAAATTAATAGAATTGGAAATTAGAAAATACTTATGATTGAGATATTGATCTGAATTAGGATTAAGACACTGCTTAGATAATGATGGGTGATAACAGCCATGTGAAATTAGGATGTTTAAATGGTAGCTGACATTCAGCACAAACAAGGCTTCAGTTTTCCTTCCCTGCCTGGCTGAGACCTCAAAGGGCACTAGCAAACCTTCTGCATTGTCCTGCAGCAAGCAAGCCAGTTAAATCTGCTTTCTATTTAGCCTGAGTTTGCACAGTTTAATTTCTTTCTCAGTAAGGAAGTGTAAATTACAAGTGCCTGATAGTGTAATTGAGTAATTAAAATTGGCATGGTGTTGCCCTCTTACATTCCATTGAATTTTGTTCTTCATCTTCCCGTTAACTCCAAGCTTCAGGACATGCTGGTGATGCTTCTGCAAATCGGAGTGTAAATTTGCTATACAGTTGATTAACACATTGCTCTGTGTAATCACATTCCACACACAGAAGAGCTACTAAGTGACTTTATTCTTACAGGTATCTGGGCAAAAAATAATTTTATATTGTCCACAGGCCCTTCTGAAAGTAGACCTGTCACTGGC
>VXBL01009103.1:795-31128 GCA_013400195.1 Aramus guarauna | reverse complement strand
TTGACTCAGAGCTTCTGAATAGTCTGCAACAGATATATGGGAACAGTCTTGAACGTATCTGTAGTTATTCACTATTCATTGATGTTGGCATTTATCTGGATTATCTGCATTTAGCACTAATATAATGCTCAGGAGCTGCAGCAGTTGGTTAGGTTGCTGGTTGAGGACTGGCCACTGAAGGACATGAATAATGCACAACTGTCAACTGAGAATGTACTGATTTTGCTAGATAATATTTTAATTTGTTCTTACAACCAGAAACAAAATTAATCACTGTTTTATGAATGCTGCTAGACTTTCTGCAGTCCTTAAAAGTTTGCAAAAGAGAATTATCCAGATTTGTGTCTTGAAAGAGCCTTTGTCCTTCTGCCTTGCCTCTCTTCCTTGTTTTCTTATTTTATTGTTGTATTGAGTATAATTGATGTTTTAACTTTGATCCTCTGGCATAATTTCTTTTAGTTATGGAAATGGAGAAAGGTTTTGGCACTTTGTATTTTTTGTGTAACTTTCTAGATAACAGTATTCATCTATTACAACAACTTCTTACCTGCAGTATGCTCTCTAAGCTCTGTAGTGCCACTGCAAGCAAGTCCATATACAAACATCTGGAAGAAACATTGGAAGGGATCCAGTCTAACTTAACACCTGCCTTGCACCAAATTTTTAGGCTGTAATGAACCATTCCTCCTAATGTTTCCTCATCTTAGGAGGACAAGATCTAAGAAATTGTGTTTTTATTTACAGTCTGCTTGGATTTTGTCCCCCTTATTTTGCAGGTGATTTTGAAGGGGGGTAAAGAACGTAGCACAGGAGCTACTGGAGTCAACTCAGATTCCTCTCGATCTCATGCTATCATCCAAATCCAAATTAAAGACACAGCCAACAGGACATTTGGAAGGTAAGACCAGAAGTGTGAGCGTTCAGGGATGATGAGGAAGTTAAGTCCAGGGACACCCAGGAGGCAAAGAAAGAGATGTTGAGTTAGTGGGGAGCTGTGAGTTAAATCAGAAGATAGGGTTCAAAGGGACTTTCAGAAGTTTCACAGTCCTTTCTCTTTTCCTAGGGAGAGTCCTAGGGAGAGAGCCACACGTACGACAGCTTTGTCAAACTTGTTTGTAAAAATTTCCAGTGAAGGAGTTTGGCAATCAAATACATCACTTCACTGATAGAAAGCTTTTCCTGTCTGGTCTTAGTCTGGCTAAAGGCTTGTCACCTTTCAAGTCAGGAGAAAGAAATAGTCATTTCTGGGATCCAATTCATTTCATTCTGCACAGTGACCTAAAGTAGGTCAGATGGATTTGCCCCTCAAAGCACCTCTGTCCTGTAATTGACTACAAAGGGAGCCTGGGATGACTAGCTCAGGTGGAGATGATGCCATTAGAGATGTTTGTCTTTGGTCAGAGGAATCATAGTACCTCACCTAAACCTCTCTGATAATTTGAGAGTGTGACTGATGCTATCTGTAGCAGACAAAAATAGCAGTTTACTTCCTCTTGTAGCAGCCATTTTAAGTATTTGAAGACTGTAATATGCCTCCTCTCAGTCATCTTTTCTTCAGACTAAACAACTCAAAGAAATTGACTTGAGGAAAGAGGTCTAGGTATCTATATTACTACTGAGTGTCAAGAACCCATGCTGACACACCCTTCCAGTAACTACCATGCAGTCTTGCTTCCCAGGATCTTATTTAACATACAAGGCAAAATGGAAGAGCCACAAATAGTGGAGAGGGGAAAAGACAGAACAGGCAGGCTTAGAAATAGAAGTGTATGTAGTCATGTTGTTGTGCTTTTTCTTTTTTTTTTTTTTTTTTTACTGAAAGCGAAGTGGAGCTTGAGTGGGGAAAGGATCCCAAAATATGCCTATAAGAGAAGTCAGGACTGTCCCAGAAAATGAAGAAGGGCAAAGAGAAAGATGCAACAGTCAGTAAAGCAGCTGATACCCAGAGCTAGGGAATATGAGAGAGAGTAATGGAGTTTTGTGGAAGGAAGGGACAAGAAACACTGAAAACTCAATGTACTACTTACTAAACTAGAAATTTCTGTTCATGTTGCCCTGCGTTCCCATTTGGCCAGGCAATTGCCTGTTTTACCTGGAAGGAGAATCAAGAAATGTACAATTTCTTTAACTGTGTTCTTGGGAAGGTACAAACACAGTATTATCTGGAATGATTGTGTTGTACTTTAAAAAGCTTATCCATTAAACTGAGGAGCACTCTCATCACATGCAATTACACTTTCTATTATGATTGTGGTAGTGCCAGGATGCTATGACACTGTTCCTGCTGCTATGCTTGCTTTGGTGCCTCAGATATTTCCTATGGGTATTTCTCTTTGTTCAGAAGTAATTTTTTCTAATAATTCTTCTGATGTCATGCGTTGTAGCCCTCTGGTTTAAAAAGAAAAAAGTAAAAAAAAAAAAAGTTTAAAAAAAAAAAGTAAAAAAAAGTAAAAAAAAAAAAAAAAAAATAAAAAAAAAAAAAAAAAAAAAAAAAGTAAAAAAAAAAAAAAGCCCCTAAGATAAATGTAACTTTTTTTTCCTTAGGATATCATTCATTGACTTGGCTGGCAGCGAAAGGGCAGCCGACGCCAGAGACTCAGATCGGCAAACAAAAATGGAAGGAGCAGAAATAAACCAAAGTCTTTTAGCAGTAAGCTACTAGCATGTCCGGGGAAGGTTTAGTATTTAATTATAAGCATGTGTTGTAGGATAAAAATGAACCACAGAATAACATATGTATGTGTTCTGTGGAGGGGAAAAAAATAACCAAAGTATGAAGCGTGTCCAATTTAATTTGTCTCATGCATGAAAGACAATTTAAGAGGGAAAAGATTTTGTGATGAAAATATAGACTTTTTAATCCATTCTTACAGCCAGCCACACAAACACAGCATGGAGAATGCTAGGTGTAGTATAATAAATGTCCTATATTTTATATAGAAAGTTTTGTCCCTTTTCATTCAAGAGAATATTGGCTTGGGATTGCCATATTTGTTTTATAAAAGCACATCTGTTCCTGCTGGTTATTTTCACCACTTGAACTCAGACTTCTCCTTCAAATCAGGAGTAAAGGACTTAAATACTCAAGAACATAGAAACTAGCAATTCATGTGTGGGGAGGAAGGAACAGGACGAAATGCACTCTTAATGCAAACTGTCTTTTATAACTGTACACAGTTACGTAAAGAGGGATAAGGTGCAGAGAAATGCCATCTAAGATAAAGCAGAAGTGCTTCTAAGTATAAATTGTGCAGAAGGCTTTGCACCTCCTTTAATTCAAATGAACAAAGCTCACTGATGACTGAGGGCTTCTCTAAGCGAGACTGAAGGTGATATGCAATCAGTGAGTATGAGTCAACAGTAATGAAGTCAGTGCACACAACTGTACCTCTTAGTGTGCTGCGCTTGCTCTGGTTTGCGAATGTAGAATATTCTTTTGCATAGAGACTTTCCTGCTGCAGAGTATTAGCATTCATACTGGGAGACAGCCTGTATAGTGAATGTGTTTCCATACTTCACGCTTTTTTTCTGTAACTGCTGTTGAATAACTGAGTGGCATGGGGATTCAGGACCTGAATAGAAAGGATTCCTGGGAAATGAGACTTAATGTAAGCTCATGAAACTCTTCTAAAAGGCACTTTTTAAAATCAGAGAGTATATATTTTTGATATTGTGTGAAGCTGAGTAAATACCTAGGCAGTCTACAAGTAGTGACTGAATGAAATATAAAAAGCATCTTTGGGTAATTGTACATGACCTGCAGCCTGGAAAACCTAGCTCTGCCCTCAATGATCATAATGTTCTCTGCAGGCCTTAAAACACATGAAGTTTGAAGTTTGCTACTGGTTGGAATATACATGTTGATTTCAAGTAGAAGATATTCAGATACTGAATTATAAGAAGCAGAATAAAAATTAGGATAGCTTGATGTCTTACTTATTAGACGTATGATTTTTAATAAAATGCAGTAAAAGTGAGAAAAGTGTCATTTTAAGTGGGTGTATGTAGAATGTAGTAAGGCTTCAAGTGTAGAAAAGCTGCTTCATGCTAGTATCACCTTGACAATACAGTTATCTGCTTATTTTTCCTTCAATATTTGCTCTAAATTACTTGTGTCATGGCTATACAGTCCATTTCTGCCAATTTTAGAGAGCATTCAGGCTTGATATGGAGTGTAGTGCTATCGCGCTTATTCCAGTGGAAACATGGCAAAAAAGCGCACATCTTTGAGTTTGAACATGACATCTTTTTCCAAGGCTGGTAATAAATCAAGGGATATTTCTTCAAGACTACAGGCTACTTCTGCTGATGGCTATTAACAATAAGAAGTTCTAATGTGTTCTGTGAAAGGCGTGGGTGTAGCTAGCTGTTCATGTTCTGTTAGTTTCAATGGGAGTTCTGTAACTGTATCTCTGCTCCCTGTGTAGTCTGTCCTTTTCATTCTCAGTGGTTTGTATATCGTTCTTATTAGCCTGTCAAAGGTCACAGTGACATGTTCATTTAGACGGAGAGGCTGTATCTATATTTCCTTCTGCACGTGGGCTTGAACCTGGGCTTAAACCCAGCTCCTCTCAGTTAATTGTTTGGTGCTGGTCCATGTTCTTCTCTCTGGTTGGGTTTGGAGTGTTGCCGTGACATGAAGAGGAAATGGCTTGAGATCAGAAGCCTTCTAGAACAGCCCAGTGTACCCATGCATAGACAGAACATCTAGAGTGCAGAGTATAGTTGGTATGGGGAGGAATATGCACTTATTAGCTTGTGCTGTCTCTGACTAAGGTATGAAAATATTGCCAGAGTGGCAGAAGAAATTTGCACTACTCTTGTCCAAAGTGTTATGATATTTTTGAAGGGAAAGAACTTCTAAAAGAGGAAATTAATTTGTAAGACATGGGGCTCAAAAAGCTCTATTCTTAGGGTACACTTGCCCTGCAAGCTGCAGCACAGTCTAGGGTACACGCAATCTGGCTTCAAACTAGTTAGCTATGGTGCAGGCAGCAGCAGGTCCACAGTGGTGTGGAGCTCTGTGTGTGCTAAATGTGTGTACTAACCCAGCTTCCTGGGTTTTGTATAGCCCACAGAGCCATCAGGCAGGGCTAGCTGTGTGCTGTGCTGCAGCTTTGCTCTCTTTTAGCGCAGCTAAACTGCTGTTGCTAACTGAACTAGCTGAAGCCGGCTGTTGGTGGCTGTGGCAGCAGCAAACTCCCGTTGCAAAGGACATCATATACTAGGAGACAAAGGTGCATGAGGGAAATAGAACATTCTAAGATTAGGTTTGGTGCAATTCAGTTCCTTGCCAGTGTGTGACTGATATGTTTTCCTCCCTCTGTTTTGTGGTTTTGTTTTTTCTTTTTTTCTTTTGGTAGCTAAAGGAATGCATTCGGGCATTGGATCAGGAACAAGCGCATACTCCCTTTCGGCAAAGCAAATTAACTCAGGTAATATGAGCAGAGAGGTTTCCCTGATCAGGAAAAAATAAATTAAAAAAAAAAATTACAAAAGGGCATAATTCAATGACTGCTTTTAAACTCTTGAAGAAAAGGCAAATGCATAACTTTTGCAAACATTAATTTTTAAGGTAATTACAGAATTAAGGCCAACTGCCAGTTCCCCACATCAATCCTGGAGACTAGCATGGTAGAAACCAAATAAACCAAAAACTAAAAACAAACAAAAACCCCAAACACTATCTTCCAGACTCATTCAGAATTACCATCCATCTCTACCCAGTCTGCAACCAGTTTTGCATCTTCTGTGCAGTAACAGTCATGGGAGCTTTCATCAACATTTCTTCACTCCAGTTGTAAATATGCTTTATTCCTCAAAACATATAGGTACCCTTGTGGCACCTGGTAAAAGGACTTGTTCAGAGCCCTGATTAACACTTGTACTCATTTTAAATTGTAAACAAAGAGTTGCAAGACAAATTGAGACATGAGGACTACCTTCAAAGAAAAAAAAGATACAGTAACTGTGCATCACCTGACTCATGTTAAACTGCCTCTGAACACATTGCTAATTTACAGGAAATGCAACATACATGAATTGCTAAGAATCTTCTGGTTTTTTTCCTTCCAACCCTAGGTGCTAAAGGATTCTTTCATCGGCAATTCCAAGACATGTATGATAGCCAATGTGTCACCTAGCCATGTAGCTACAGAGCATACCCTGAACACTTTACGATATGCTGACAGGTAGGTGATGAACTTCAATCTTGTCAAGGTGAAAAACACAAAGAAAAAGGTAATGTATGATGTTTGTGATTACATTTTGTTTTGGTTGCATTAGAAATGTTGATTTAGGCAAGAAATGCAATTTTCACAATGCAAATAAAATCCTTACCTGTTCCAACTCTTACATTTGGTCTTAAAATTCTCTGGATCTTGTAAATCCTTTCTGAAGTTTTCACAGTGTTTAGTGATGAAAGTATCACTGTGCTCCCTTTAACTACAGGATTACTAATCTCAGCAATCAAAAGTTTTGTTTTAGTTCTATATTCTAGTTCTGCCTACCGTATGTGCAAGTCCTTCACCCTCCTGCACAGGAGGTGGTGAATTCCAGGCTGTGCAATGCTGGGGTTAGGGGGACAAGAGATGCTTAAGGGGAAGAGGAGTCAAAAAAAACCCAGTTTGAGGGGATAGTGTGATAACAGTTAAGTAGTTCTTCACAGTTGCTCTGATGAGTCTGATTCAGGAACACTGTAGCCCTGTACACATATCATCTGAGCTAATTAGCCCCACTGCAACTACTCAAAAGCCCTAGTTCATGTCTTGTGGGACTCTGTGATGTGCTGTGGAGAGCACTAGCTTGTCTGGAGCTGGCACTGTGCCATGCTGCATTGTAAAGTGTGAAAATGAAACCCCCTTACACTGAAACGGAGCCCATCTTCACTCATTTGACCTGTTATGCACTGTCCAAGGAAGCACTTCAAAATACTGCTATAGACATCTCCAGAAGTTCAGGCATTTTGGCAGAGAGTTTTCGATGCCCATGTGAATCACTGACAATTAAAATGGGAAATCATGACATTGAATTCAGTGTTGAGCCTTAATATGCGAAAGCATTAGTTTGTTCTGAAGACACTGTTGTTTATCTGAAAACATGATATCTTCTAAAGCCATCCTCATTTACAGGGTCAAAGAGCTGAAGAAAGGAATTAAATGTTCTACCCCCGTCACAAACAGGCGTTGGACAGCTGGAAATGTATCTCCAAAACGTGTCCAAAACTCTTCCTCTTTGCCACCTGGGGAAAAGAGCTCTCCAAAGAAAGTGAAGCTGGGCCTCCAGCATCCCTCAAATGCTACAAAAACAAAGGCATGTCCTGCGGCATCCCAGCCACCTAGCATCCCTTTTACCTCTACCCCCAGGGGAATCAACAAAGGACATGCCTACAAAGGAAATCTCAGCTCACCGTGGTTCCACCACGCTAGTCCAGTTAAGGGAGTCCTACGGCTGGCACATCCCCTGAAGAAGAAAACTGATGATCTGTCCCCCCAGTCTGAGAAGAACCCCACTGCAAAGGATTTCATCATCAAAAATGCTGCCATGGCAGAAACAAAAGAGAGTGGCCAGAGAGATAAGTATATACAAGACAGACCACCCGTCCAGTGCCTGAAAGTCCAAACAGTGCAACCTGTTCAGAAACAGCTTGTTTCTAGAGATGATTTTTCCTTTGGAGATGGAAATCTGCCTTCTGATGGCAGACAGGAATGGGGAAATGCCTTTGCAAAACCATGTGTTGAAACCTGGACAAATCTTCCTCCATTTCAGAAGGAAAGGGAAGAGCATTTACGTCTTTATCACCAGCAGTTTCAGCAGCCACCTATTCTACAGCAAAAACTGAACTATCAACCTCTTGAGAGGTTTTTAACGCAATACAAGGCCCAGGAGATTCAAGTGAAGCAGGAGCCGAGCCTTACTCCCACAGAAATGCAGAGCAAAGAGGGAATGCAGCTGGAAGATCTGGATGACAGTGATTTCAGTGAAGATTCTTTCTCACCTGTCTGTAGTCAAAAGAGCATGAAAAGAAGAAACACCAACAAATGCAGTCAACATTCATTTTTCCTTCATCAAAGAGAAGAAGGAACTGAGGAAGACCAAAAAGGCCCAAAGCGACAGGATTTATTTTTTAAATATGCAATACCCATGCAAGAACATGAACTAGATGACAGCTGGGATTGTAGTGAGGGCAGCCCAAAGGCAGAGGAATGCATTAAAAATGCAGGTTACAGCAAAACTCCATCAGACTGGAGCTATGACTTAGGTGACNCTAGCATCCCTTTTACCTCTACCCCCAGGGGAATCAACAAAGGACATGCCTACAAAGGAAATCTCAGCTCACCGTGGTTCCACCACGCTAGTCCAGTTAAGGGAGTCCTACGGCTGGCACATCCCCTGAAGAAGAAAACTGATGATCTGTCCCCCCAGTCTGAGAAGAACCCCACTGCAAAGGATTTCATCATCAAAAATGCTGCCATGGCAGAAACAAAAGAGAGTGGCCAGAGAGATAAGTATATACAAGACAGACCACCCGTCCAGTGCCTGAAAGTCCAAACAGTGCAACCTGTTCAGAAACAGCTTGTTTCTAGAGATGATTTTTCCTTTGGAGATGGAAATCTGCCTTCTGATGGCAGACAGGAATGGGGAAATGCCTTTGCAAAACCATGTGTTGAAACCTGGACAAATCTTCCTCCATTTCAGAAGGAAAGGGAAGAGCATTTACGTCTTTATCACCAGCAGTTTCAGCAGCCACCTATTCTACAGCAAAAACTGAACTATCAACCTCTTGAGAGGTTTTTAACGCAATACAAGGCCCAGGAGATTCAAGTGAAGCAGGAGCCGAGCCTTACTCCCACAGAAATGCAGAGCAAAGAGGGAATGCAGCTGGAAGATCTGGATGACAGTGATTTCAGTGAAGATTCTTTCTCACCTGTCTGTAGTCAAAAGAGCATGAAAAGAAGAAACACCAACAAATGCAGTCAACATTCATTTTTCCTTCATCAAAGAGAAGAAGGAACTGAGGAAGACCAAAAAGGCCCAAAGCGACAGGATTTATTTTTTAAATATGCAATACCCATGCAAGAACATGAACTAGATGACAGCTGGGATTGTAGTGAGGGCAGCCCAAAGGCAGAGGAATGCATTAAAAATGCAGGTTACAGCAAAACTCCATCAGACTGGAGCTATGACTTAGGTGACTCCTCTCCAAGCAATACTGCAGAAAAACCTTACTGCCTGCAGGAAGATCCTGCTTCTAACTGGAAAAATGGCAAAGATTTCCTAGCTGATCACAAACAGTACAAATCCAAACACAGACATCTCATCTGCTCCAGTGGAGCCACCTTAACTCCAGAAAAGGATGCTTCAAACTCGTATGTTTCTCCTATGTTGAAATCAGGAAGTCCAGAGTGCAAAGAAATTGATATGCAGCATGAAGAGAAGGAAGAATCGACTTTGGATAGACAGGCTGCTCTTGCAGGAGATATAAAATGGAAAGCTCGAAAAAATGGAGTTAACCATTGTGGATCTTCCGGTTGTTCCTCAGAATTCACTTCTGAGCTTATGGCCCCTCTCACAGTATCCCTTCTTGACTACAAGGAAGCAAATGATACAGAGAAAGTGTCTTCTAACCAAGAGAAGTCCCCCTGTGTGAAGCAGATGTCCGACAGGAACATACGTGGCTTCCAGAAAATGTTTGAGGAAGAGGGCTGGCAGTGTACNCTGCAGGAAGATCCTGCTTCTAACTGGAAAAATGGCAAAGATTTCCTAGCTGATCACAAACAGTACAAATCCAAACACAGACATCTCATCTGCTCCAGTGGAGCCACCTTAACTCCAGAAAAGGATGCTTCAAACTCGTATGTTTCTCCTATGTTGAAATCAGGAAGTCCAGAGTGCAAAGAAATTGATATGCAGCATGAAGAGAAGGAAGAATCGACTTTGGATAGACAGGCTGCTCTTGCAGGAGATATAAAATGGAAAGCTCGAAAAAATGGAGTTAACCATTGTGGATCTTCCGGTTGTTCCTCAGAATTCACTTCTGAGCTTATGGCCCCTCTCACAGTATCCCTTCTTGACTACAAGGAAGCAAATGATACAGAGAAAGTGTCTTCTAACCAAGAGAAGTCCCCCTGTGTGAAGCAGATGTCCGACAGGAACATACGTGGCTTCCAGAAAATGTTTGAGGAAGAGGGCTGGCAGTGTACAAGAAGCAGAGCTCTGACAGACAGCATGCTGGAACTGGGGGAGCAAATGCGTTGTGGTGGAAGACACTGCTCCCGGCTGCGTTCCCCACAAACAGGGAACAAGTGGCGTTCACACACCTGCTGTGATGTGAAGCCCTGCTGCTGCCTTCTGGGCTCAGGTTCATCAAAGCAAGGTGTCATTCACAGTTTATTTGTTGGACATGACCTGACAGAAACACCCGCAGTTGAATCCACAGACTCCAGGGGAGAGAGAGAGGGTGGTTTGTTTCTCAGTACCTCAACGTGCAAAGAATATTCAAGTGGCAGACAATGTGATGCTGATGTTAAAGATAGTACTGGTAATTCAGGAAAATCTAACTCAAATCAAGGACCCAGTGCTGAGCCCATGGCTCAGGAAAAAAATGCTGATAAACCTGAAAAGAGCTATTTTTCAAGTGCACCATGCTTTCTCAGTATGGGAAATACGGATTACACAGTCCAGTCTCCCTCTCAGGAAAGCACCCTGCTGTTGCAGCCCAAGTCAGGACTGAGGAATGAGAATTTCAGTCATTCTGAAGATCCAGCTAAGTCATCATTCAGCAATGAGGAAATAGTGTTGCTAAAAAACAAGTTCATGCAGAGTATTTTTACACAAGAGACTTTTGCTGCAGATTCAGGATCTGCAACCAAAGATAATAAGCCGTTAGCAAATGCAAAGAGCCCATCAGGCGTGTCCCACAGCAGTTCTTCAAGTGCTACATCAGAGGTGGGAAAATGGCAGAAGGAAACCCTAGAAAAGGCACAGTAAGTCTTGCTCATTCATTACTGAAGTTTGTCATGAAGCTTAGAAATTCTAGACACATGATACATTTGGCTTTATTTGTGTATCATACTTATATGTACTTTAAAAACTGATGGGAAATCAATCTATGAAATAATTATTTAATAAGATTAATGGTAATTTAAGTAATTATCTTGTAAATATATGATTGCCTGTTATTTAGTGATATTTTGAAATCTCACAGGAAGCCAATTATTCTGTTACAGCTTCCTAGGATAATGCTAGAGGAATGAACAGCATAATACAAACTGCAGTTCTCAGTAACTAATTGGCTTCCTGTAAGTTGTGAAGTACCTAACATATATTAAAACCTCCCATCAAGAAGCAAGGTGATAGCTGTTCCATCCCTATAGAAAGAAAAACAGCGAGAGCAGCTGGGCAGTCACTGAAGATGCAGATGTGGAGCTCCAAAGTACTATGGGCTGCCACTGTCAGCTCCTAAGGACTGAACTGCATTCACGTGTGTGAAAACATGTTGTTGGTCTGAGAAACTTGCTCAAAGGAATAAGCAGCAGCACTGCCTGTTTTTCACCAAATTAACTTACAACCTCATGGTTGTAAGCCATTTCACCAATTAATTAGACAATTTTTTGGTCCTAGATTTCCCTGTGGTAAAAAGCAGTATGTGGCCCTATGCCACCTCTGCTAATGAGAGACTGTGGTCACTCATCTCTGAGCAACCCTCAGTCATCAAGGTTGTCTTTAACCCCAAACTACCGCACTTCAAGAAGCACTGGTGTGCACTTTCTGAACGCCAGGGACCGCAGGACAGCAAGGCTTCCTCCTTCTTCAAGGTTTATTGAGGGCAACAGTAATTATAGGTAGTGCAGCAGGCTGTGTAACCATTGGTATATTTTATGTTAATCAGACAGGCTGTAATTCGGGCCCATCAGCAGCAGCTGGATGAAATGGCATCCTTATGCTTCAAGGAGGAGTGCTTGATAAATAGGATGTCAGCAACAGTAAGTGTTTCAGATTATGATTTTGGTGTCCATTGAACTTGCATAAATTAATCTTAGAGATTATTAACTTGAATTAGTGATGCGACATTCCTTGTCAGTTCTTCCTCTCATTCTCTGATGCCTCCCCAAGTCCTAGGACAGGCTGGTTATTTTCAGTACCTGTTGTGTCTTTGCCATTCTCCACAATCCCAGGTCCTTGGGGGAGAAGGATACTGATGGGCCAAGTCTGAACATCTTGTCTCTGATAAAACAGCTTTCTCTTATCTTGCATCGTGGGTACCAGACTGTACCAAACAGGGCATCTTTCCATGTGGCATTTTTCTCCTTACAGGCTGGAACAAGTAAGTCAATACCACAGCAAACAGCACATCCCTAAAAGCATGACACTGGGATGTTGCAGTTGGTGTTGTGCCACATTGCCTCTTCCTTCTGGGAGTCCCTCGTCTGTCATGCTGCAGATGTGCCAACACCTGGCCCCACTCACTCCAGTGCTCTAACCACTGTGACTTTCGCCCTCACAGGCTCTTGACTTTTGTCACTCAAGTGTTTCTTGACTTATCCTTGTCTCAGATAACAGTAGCGTAGGCTGGACCTAAAGACTGGCACCTGCATGGCCCCGCTGCTAGCCAGGCAATCCCAGTTCTCTATTTCTCCTGCATCCAGATAGATGCATGTCGCAGCTGTGTGGGGTGAGATGTGACATCTCACCCAAGTTAATAATATTTCCCAGGGAGAACTTCCTGTCTTCCTAGTTCCCTCATCAATAAAGCCAAGCTCCATTACTGCATTACATTATCAAATCATTTCATTTCCTATCACAGTTCAGATCTGAAGTACAGCTACAGGGAAACTTGTCTCAGGGATTTCAGAATGGAGCTGCATATGGCTTATTTGCTGTGATTTCCAGCTGCATGTGATGTGTTACCAGATAACATACAGAAGTTCACAAAGCAGCACAGGAGCCATACACTGTATTCATTATGTGGCACAGAATGCAGTGATACAAAGCAATCTTTTTAAATTTTTTTAAATCTTCTGAGATTGTTCTTCCTAAGTCCATTGGTGAATGGGCACCAGCCACTCCCCTCTGCCCTTGCATTTCTTTGTCCCCTGCAGCAAAGAACCATTTTCTGGCTAGCAGAATTGCGACAAGCTTGCCAGGCCTCGCAGCAGTGTGTGAATAACATATATCCTGTAGTGTTATTTCACAGCATGACCTTTCTTGGGGCAATGAACTTGGATTGGAATTCCTGTATCAGTTTCTCTCCTTCCACTTTCAGATGGTTGCAACTTCTCCAACCATGAAACTTTGGCTGCAGGACAGACTCCTGCCAAGAGTTGCCACATACTGAACCAAGCACTACTTGAAGTGCTTAAGAAGAATGTGCCACAGCAGCTGGGCTGGTCTTTGTTACAGTCCTGATGTCCCTGCAAAACAACGATACAGTGCACGAGATAGCTAGAGTCCTGCCAAATAAGCTTTTGAATGATTGATTCTCATGCGGTAGCAGTTGAAGTCCCTTGCCCTGAGGATGCTGACACCTCCCAGCTTCTTAGATACTGACCTGTGAACAGAGGCACCAAACTCTGCTCTCAGCTGGACAGCAGAGTGAGTCTGAGTGCTCCTTTATTAATACAAGCCCTACTTAAAAATAACTGCCTCCATTTCAGTTTTAATCACAGTTTCGTATCATTTTTTTTTATCCATGTGGCAGGTTGCCATGGGAGGTAGAGTTCCCCTCGGCCGAAGCTATATACACTGCTGATATTTCCCATGTTGGATCTAGCAGACCTGTAGCCAAGCAGGAGTTAGACTGGCCCTGTGACCTGAAGTGAAATAATCCCGCTGTCTCCCAAGAATGGGCTATTATGTCTGATCAATGGGTGGTCCAACTCACTCACCATTTATTGCCATGATTGCTCAATCCAATAGGAGAGGTGTCAGGAACTAAGTTCAGTACATTGTAAAACTGCACGTTAGATGACCAGTCCCTATACCAAACCTTTGAAAAGCTAACTGGTGTAGGAGGGTGACACCAGGTGCTTTATACATTTTTATTTTCAAACCATTGTACTAGCTGTAATTTCACCAACAGATAAAACTACCAGAGTAAGTTATCCTCAGGATTTAGAGGCAGTGACCTTTGTGAAGGAAACACTGATTTAATCTACTACACTGCAGAATGGAAACCATGCTTTTATGTACTACTGCAGTGCATAAAATATGCTGATTTTTCTCCAACCTGCTGCTACTGTTGCTCCCTAAACTTTCCTTTTGCTTTCCTCACCAGGATTTTCAGAATTTTGTGACCAAGCTGGATGAAGTCTTGGTACTGAAATCGAAGTGTATCCAAACAATGCGAGCCCAGCTTCAGCTCTATTTAGCCTCCTCTGGCACTGACCTGTCCCTGCAAACACCTCCACCAGTTTAGACCTTCTTTGCTCGCACATGTACAAGAACAGCTACAGAAACAGCCAGTGGTTTGCCACACCTGGTGCTGCAGAGTGTGGGTGGGTAGGGGATAGTTTTTGGTTTGACATTTGTGATTAGTGTGTGTTTTAGATAATGAGAGAATTCAGAGTAAATGAGCTGACTAATTGGCACCACAAGCTTTTGTATTGTCCTTAATACCAGTAAGCCACATTCTTAGGAATAACAATTCAGCAGCCTTTAAATATTGCAGCAGCCAATTCTGTTCGCAGTATTCATAGCAGCTTCTCACATGTTAAAGGCACTTCTGTGTTGCCAAGAAAATGATGGGGGAAGAAGAAAAAAAAAAGACTTTGAAGTCAGACACAGGAATGAACAGAAAAATCTCAAAAGCTATCCAGAAAAGTGTTTGTAAACAGAAGCGAGGAAAGAGAGAGGGGCACACTAAGGGCAAGCACACTAACATAACTAGACCATAAGTAAACGGAAGTCAAGGCAGGGCAAGAAGCGCTGTGGGTTTCAGAAGAAGGAAGGCTATTGTCGTATTTGTTCTTTGCTTGCGCCTAACACTCCAGAGGTCCTGAAAGAGGTGGCTTAAGAAATGGGCAATGAGTGGTTTAGCTGGGACTTTGTACCAATGGTTTATCTAGTGTGTTACTAAGCATGTGGGTTTCGTACTGCTGCCAAAAGTGAGAGGCCAACAGCTTACCCACTACAAACAATGTCTGATCTCTGCACTGTGGCACGGCTGTGGAGTTGTCATTGTCGACAGAATTGATTTTTCACATCAAAAGAGGGGCTGGTTAGACGCAGTGGGACTTCAGAAGCTGCTAACGGTGCTGTTATGTGAAGCTGGTATTTGAATCAAGAACTACAGATGTATCAGCTGGAGCCCTGCAAAAGCTGTGCTGCTGCATGTACACATCTGAACCACAAAACATGTCTGCTTGGTGAAGCTGTAAGTGACTTTGAAACAGGCTCAGCTAACATGCTGTGCGAGCGCTCCCACTCCAAAATTAGGGCTGTTGCAGCACATTCAGCCATCTCAGTGTCTCCTCAGTAATGCCTGTAGTAGCTCCATCAAAGCCTGCTCAGTAGCCTGAAATGCCAAGGGTAAGGGAACACTGCTGTCTGACCACCTGTGAATTTTGCTACCTGCTTCTACAGCTACCCCCTGGAGCCCAGGTTTGGTCAATACAATAATCACAGTGACACTCAGTTATCTGGGTTGCACAGTCAGTGCAAACACTCCCAGGAATGTCACACAGCATAGTCCTGAGGAACAGAGGTGCAAGGGGTGGACTCATGACAGAAGGAAGTCCTACATCAGTCCCCTGACTTGGGTTTTTTTAAGCACTGGTTCGTCTCCATCTTGCAATTGAGACTGATTACTCCATGGAGCAGAGTCTCTCCAGGGACAGAGTTTATGGCTCTCAAGATGGTTCCTGTGTCCCGGTTACAGGCCAGCAGCAAGTCACACCTGAACCCAGATGTCCCAGTCCCCTTTTCAGAAGCCTTCCTTGCCTAGAGAAATGAGGCTTCCAGGAGCAAGGCTCTTAGTGTCAGCAGTATTTTGGTATTCGTGCACAGCACAGAACAGTGGTGCTTGACAGCCACCAAACAACTATAAAGCGGTGGGACACCCAGTGTCTTGTTAAAACCATGGAGGGAAGAGCAGGCATTAAACCAAGCTCCCCTCTAAGACAAGCAACTCTTAGCAAGCCTCCCTCCACTTCCTGGGGCCAGGGAGGGCTTTCCTGCGTGTAAGGGAAGGAGAACACAAGGCAGTTGGGTGGTCCTTGTACCTTCTGAAAGCATAAATAGATGTAAGCACTTACAGTAGTTTCCCCAGCACCTTCTCATTGAGCATCCAGAAAACAGGGGAGTTGCTCAGGAGTTTTGCAACGTTGTTTGGAGCCAAGGAAAATGAGATCCCTAGCCAGTAATGCAGTACTATGGAGGAAAACTTTCCCTTTACATACTTGTGGCATTTGGGAGATGAGTATGGTGATTGTACTTTCAGGGGTTTTTAAGAGCAGCTCAGCAACGTATGTTCACAGGCATTTTCGGTCTCTCATTCCAGCTGGCCATTTCTAAAGCAACACACTAGGAAGAACCACTCGCACAACCAATAGTGTAATGTCCTAACCTTGGTATTTTCAGAGGTGGTTGTAACAAGACAGTTAAATTTCCATGACAGACAAAAATTTCCATGAGCAGAGGAGATGGGAGTTAAGTCTGCTATCACATTTCAGCCACCTGTGATTCCTGTCCAGCCTACTGTGAGAAAGGCAAGCCCATCTGGTAGATCTGAGCCCCAGTGCAAGTTCCCAGAGCAGGAACTATGTGGTTCCTGGAGGAATGGCCAGGAACACTGGGAAACAATAAATAAAACAACAAGGTCTGATAAGGGTTTCCAATGTCTGATAATATTTTTTTAAACTGGAGCCATCCAGCCAATCTGCAAGACTATACCTTGTTAAATGCAAGATTTTATTACCGGTCTGTTCTCAGAATTTTGTTTTCCCTACTGAATGCGAGACTTTGCTAAAATAAAATAAAATAAACCAAAACAAAATAAAACAAAATAAAATAAAGCAAAGCTAAGCAAAGCAGCCCTAGCTATGAAAATCCACCCATCCTTGACAATAACAAGACTACAGACTTGCTTGAAGTGCTGCATGCCAAGGAGATACCAAACCTGGGCTCCTAGCATGCAATGGAAACTACCAAAGCTGTTGTCAAAAATAGTAACATTTTTCTCTCCACTTTTAAGGTTATTACCTAGATGCTGCTTTAATTCTTGTGTGAAAGTGTGCTAAATGAGCATTTTAGAAGTGTCATCCTCTTCCTGCTGTTTGATATTGCACTGACACCAAATATGAATGGTTTTCATTTCATCTTGAGGAATGTATGCAAAATTGTCATTACAGCAGCCTAAGCAATCAAGAGAGCCATGTACAATCAAATAAATACAGAACTAAAATGGGTTCACTTTTGTATTCAGGTGCAAGAAAGACTATTAATGCTTACGGTAGATGCTTGATATTTTATTTGAATAATTGACATTATTTAAAATAAATTTACTACAGAACTCTGGTAAAATTTGTTTTAAAGTAAATGCGATCAAAACACCCGTTTGATTGCAAAAGATTATCCGGGACTAGCAGTCAGCACAAGATCCCCTTCGCACCCAGCCTGTTGACATAGCTGGTGTTTCAGAAGCTGGCCTCCAGCCACGGGCGGCTGACCCGAACAGCCCACGGTGGCGGCAGACTGACCCTTGCACCAGGTTTTGCTGCACCGCTGCAGAAGCCAGCGGTCTCCCCAGCGTGGAGAGCTGCCCAGCCACACACCATGCAGAAAAGCTGCTGACACAGGCTCTGGGCTCGGTGACCTGCACTGCTCAAGGGCACTCTGGCAGAGCCAAGCTGCTGCAAGAGCCAGGAGGCCAGCCAAAGGGAGCGTCGGGCACGCTGCAGCCCTAGGGCAGGGGGTGGCTGCAGCTCCTGCTGCCTGACAGACCCTCAAAACAAGGCAGTGACCGCAGCGGCACCTCTCACTCCACCACATCTCCAGCCATCCGCAGGCAGAGTAGGTGGCCTCGGCTGTTCCTATGTGGGTGACTGATGGCCTGTCAGCATCCTTACCCAGCTGCTGCTGCCCAGGAACCCTCAGGAGGCAGCTCAGGGGGTCTCTGGCTCAAAGCACAACTACTGATTTTGGATCTGCCTCTTCACCAAAGGCACCCAGACCTTGGTACCTGGCAGCAGCTAGCACAAGAAGGCAGAACAACCTCTGACAAAGTTAAAGCAGTGACAAGTGCCAGGTACATAAATCAATCTGACCTGAGAACCTACAGCAAAGCCCTAAGGTCACAGGTGTGACCAGGGGGACCATCGTCATCTCATCAGCTAGCAGCAGGGCAGAGCCCAGCCTCGCACCAGCCATCAGCAGGACCTCCCCACACGCAGGTTAAGCTTTGTTCAAAACTTGACCACAGTACCAGAGTCACTAGTGACACATGGCACCCAAAACAACTTTCAAGTCTCATCACCTCATGTCACTTGTTATATGTGTCTTCAGAAGTGCCTCTCCCCTCACTCCACGGTCTTTCCTTCTGTGAGCAGCCACTACAGAAACCCACTTCCAGCCTTCATCCACCCAGTGATCTAAGTCCAGAGACCTCACTGCCGAAGCAAGAGTAACATCACCAGGGAAGTCAGAGATGGGTATGTCTCTTTGGAAGGAGACCAGCTTCACAGGTATGACTTCCCATCTCCACTTGTCTGCTCTCACCTCTACAACAGCCTCCATAAGCAGAGCCGTTGTCAAGAGCCAGCCCTGTGCGGGGACTGTGAAAAAACAACACACATTAAAACAACAAAAGAGATTATTTTATTCAGAGGTTTGGTCTAAATAGTTGTTTCTTCACTGGCAAGACTTCTTGCCCCTTCAGGACTGCCTAGTACCAGACAGGGATTTGCTTGGATATTGATTCTGCGAAAACCAGAACAAGCAACACAACCAAACACTCTCAGCACGGACTGTAAAGCAGTCTGAGTTTTGTTTCCCAGCTTTTCTGACTAATTGGGAACCCCATTTCCTAGTTTCAAACTGTCACATTTCTCACCTGGGAAGCAAAGCTGGGCAACTGCTTTACCTGCACCCACAGAGACCCACCAGCTGCTGAATGTCCATCTTGGGCGGGTTTTAACTTCAGCTCCACGACTAGAAGCTGGTGAAGCTCAATGCTACGGGATACGATGCAAGGCAATCTGTCCTAGTCCTACTCATCATCCATCCCCACATCTCCTAAATGTTTGCCAGCTACTTCTCTCCCCAGCATCATTTTGTTTCAACTAAAGGTATGTAATTAACATTGTTGAGCACCTCACAGAGAATTCCAAGAGTTAAAACTGGACCCAAATTAGATGTTTTAGTCATACAAAGTTAGCAACATAATAGAAAGAAATGCCATATCCTTCTGGTCCTGATGAGCTAAAACCTCCTGCTGAAAAACCTAAACTGAAACAACGAGCTGAGCCTTTTCCCAGTCCTGAAATCCAATGCTCCCAGCTCCACGCTCTAACGTGAGTTTGGATCCCTAGGCTTGTTTGTTTGCAACAAACCCGAAATAAGCCACAGAAAAAAGCAGCAAGTTCCACCACTGCAGCCGCCTGCTTGGAGACCTCTGGCTGTTCTGCCCAAGACAGTGTTCATGCGTGCCTACAGCAGCAGGCAGCACCTTGACAGGCAGGATCCAGCACGTTCTTCATCTGCTGAAGCCAAAGAGCATGAGAGATCAGAACCATGACACTGGGAGTTATATATATGAGGGTTTTATTAGTTGTTCTTCTGCAGAATCAAAATATTTAGCAAATTAAAGATTCCCCAAGACTGCTGATATTTTATGCATTTAGAACTTGAACAATGTACATAATACTTTGAACTACCAAAAACAACCCAAATCCTGATTTCTAGTACTAGATGTTATTATGTAATTCTATAGCAGTGTGAGAAATGGAACTAATGCAGTGAGTATATTTGTTTTAAAGAAAGTGCTTGAAAGAAACCTCCTGCATCACACTGAGTATTATTTAAAAGAAAAAGATAATTGATTTCCTAGCAGGGCATTGTCTTAAATATCCTACAAGCCTGAGGGATTAAGAATACCGAGCCCCAGCTCTCTGCCTTCAGGTTCAAGAACCAACACAAGCTGCAGGTCCAGGCAGAGTTCACAGCATACCTGCTTCAAGAGAACTCACACACCACTCAGCTTTGGACACTCATGTCTGGCAGAAGTGTTGGATGCATGGGTAAAAAAATCAAAACACCAAAAACCAGAAGAGGAACAGCTTCTCTTTATGCATAGCGACAGTTTCTGAACCAGTGTTTTACTAAGTTACAGACTAACTTTCAACCAAAAAATAAAAACTCCATTGCACTAAAGGTCAAATTTAACCAGTTAATCTGGACTGTGACACAGTCAAGTAGTTCAGTACAAGCAGACACCATGAAAGCAGCTTCAAAGAACCAAAGCATCCTAGTTTCAGAACCAACTTAATATTCTTCTGTCCAACTCCAGTGCAACAGTGAAGGGGTAAACCACTCCCATCTCTACCTATGTACAATTCCAGTAGAGGCTGGGCAGTCTAAGCTCTCCGTGGCCAAGCTGGAAAAAGGAAACTTAGGAAAGGACACTTTAAAAATTTAATTTAAGAAAGAAAGTTGGCTCTCAGTTGAAAAAGAAATGCTGGAGTGATGCATGTGGGCAGGTTTTCTCAGTCACCCTCCCATGTATGCAAAAAGCCGGACTCCTTCCTGCCGAGAGCAAGTCACACTGGATGTGAAGGTGGCAGGGCTGGTCCTGCTCCATTGCACACCGAGAATCCAGGAATGTGTTTTCAGCTGGCTCCTGCGCGGGCCATTAGATCTTCCAAAGCATTGTGTTGGTCGTTGTTATGTAATAATAAGACCTCCTTAATGTCTTTTAGTTCAAAGCCCATTTCTTTAAATTGACTCATTAGTTGGAGAAGTTCTGTGATCTGAAAAACACAGAAAGTCCATTATTTGCAAGAGAAAAGAGGATCAGTGCTTGGTGGAGCCAGTCTTCAGCGACTGAACACCCCATGGGGTGGATTCTTCCTCCCCAAGTACAGCCCATTCCAGCTCCCTTTGGAGAATGTCCACTCACACCAGAGCCAGCAAAGCTCTGGGTGCATGAGCCCATGGAGCCTCACCTTCAGTCCCCTGTGTCTGCAGCCTGCATTTCCAAAATCCTCCTCAGCAAGGACACTAAAGCCCAGCCTGTGAGGCTGTGTGTCTCCCAGTAAGAAATTTATCGGCCTGGCCCTAGTAGCTTGGGCTACTAAAAATGTTGATTAACGTCACCCTACTCCTCCACCCAGCAGCTGCTCCTGCATCTGAATTGTTTTAAAGTTGCTTCGACTTTGGGAACAGTATAGTAATTAGCTCTTCAGATCTAGGGAGATTAGGACAAACCCTATTGGACATACTGTGTACGATACTACCAACAACCACCACAAATCCTCCCTTAGCTTTGAAAAAACCAAAGTGACAAGTAGTAAATCAGCTGATCAGACTTTTATGAACCCTCTACCATTTACATGGCCTCCACTCTACTCCATAGGAAAGAAAAAAAAAAACAAACCACCAAAACAACCAAAACCCTGCAAAACAAGCAAGCAGGTTTAAATCAGCACTCAAGAGCTTAGCTGTTTTTCAATTTTGAGGTTATGCTAGTAGCAAACCCATTTCCTGAACTCAGACACTTCTCCCATCTTCACACTGCTGTTCCTCTATTTGCAAGCTCATCATTAAGTCCAAGAAAGGCAGGAAGCCATATGTATGTCTGAGGGGGTTGCATTGCACCTCTAAAAATTTCATATAATATCTTGGGACACAACAGGCTGACAGACTATAAAAGATCCTGCTGCCCTCTACCCTGGCTACCTGCTTCTGCCTCTGCAGCCAGACAGTGATCCAGACCCCAAACTCCCTATTTTCCAGCCGCTTCCAGAGCAGGCCATAACCCAATTTGCTGAGCAGCCAGGCAGATGTGTTTGTACAAGGGAGAAAATTCATGGCCAGTGTGGGCTGGCAGGGTTTGAAAGCTGCTTCTGAAATTAACTGTCTCTATACCAAGCACTTCACCCGCAAGCGAACTCTGGGTTCAAAACTTTTCAACCACAATAAACAGGGCCTTTAAAAATCCTCTCCCCATAAAAATGCAAGTTACACTAATAAATCAATGCAGAAGAATTCTAATGATTGAACACATATTTGCTTAATCACCACAAGGACATCCTTTGGCAGTCAGTTTTTGGAAACAAGGCAGCATTACCATGAAAGCCAGAATTACATCAGCCAGAGGAACTGCTGCTGGAATTCCCCATCACAGCACATTCTCTCTATTCCTTAGCACGTTGCACCCTCACCTTCTCCTCTGAACACTGGTGCATTTCCAAAGCTGCTTCAACAAGAAGCGGATCAAAGCCCTTCTCACAAAGCTGTCCATGTGCAAACAGGTAATCCAGAACCTGTGGGGAATGAAGAAAAGAAACTACGTTTGCAGAATGGCATTGGCAGCACATGACTGAATACCATTTCTGTACTTGCAGAGGGGCTGAGCACGACTAACCCAGGCTTCACAAGGCACTGGGATACAGCCCGTCCTAGTACAGTTGAGATGGTCTTTATGCACAAGCTTGTTCAGAGAACAAACAAGCCCTCCTGTGCTCTCCCACCAGCTCTATACGGCATCTTCCACTCTAGTCAAAACAGTCTCAGAAGCCTATGTTTAGCCTTCTGTGCCTGATGACTGAGCAGAATGCGGAAGTTTAACTGTGCTTTTTATATTACAAGTTTTTAGAATGAAACTGTAGGTCCAGCAGTCAAGATGTGTCAGCTTTTAGCTTCCTCTCAAGACAGCTGCAAGAGCTGATGCAATCTGAAAGCAGTCAGCCTTTTAAGATCAACTCAGCATACTGGTTAGGGAGCTGCAAATCCTGGGTCAGACACCCAGAAACTGCTGCCAAATTTCTTATCTGTCCTCAGCCTTGAGAAGGATGGGGAAAGGTCAGATTGGTAATGCTAGGGAGGTGAAAGAACGCAGCCTGCAAATACAGCAGGATTTAAAACTACCTTCCTAAGGGACATTTTTTCTGTTTGATACTACAGTTGAGTCCAGTGCACAGCTTAAACTGCTCTCGATGCGTAAGTAGTGGGCAAGCAGATCAGCTCCAGAAGCAGAAGTCACTGGGACACTGCTCCTCCCCAGGCGACAGGAGCAATCCCACCAGGCGATGCTCTGCACAGCACACAGCCTGCCTGGGGTCAGCATGGAAACTTTGGCCATACTCTCCCCACTTTAAAGTGTTTGTTTGAAGTGGCTCCAAGACCCAGAGCCACACTTCACCCTGCAGTGCTTCATGCTATGTGGCCTGGTTTTAGCAAGTGTTTGAGGTGACACGAGGCATGAAGCACCACAACCACAGCACACAAAAGTCAGTCAGTGGTCCTCGCAAGAGCCTTTCAGGGTTGTCATAAGCCTGCAGGGGCTGATCTCTCTACAAGGAGGTATCAGTGTTGTGACCCCTTGTGCTCACAAGGGAAGTTGCCTGTTTTTTTGTCACACAGCACTAAGCAAGGCATAGAGCCACGCTAAGCTTCCTTTGGATGGTTTTGTGGCTCCTGAGAAGGCCCAGTACCTCTCCCAGCTTCACATGGAGCTAANCAAGCTTGTTCAGAGAACAAACAAGCCCTCCTGTGCTCTCCCACCAGCTCTATACGGCATCTTCCACTCTAGTCAAAACAGTCTCAGAAGCCTATGTTTAGCCTTCTGTGCCTGATGACTGAGCAGAATGCGGAAGTTTAACTGTGCTTTTTATATTACAAGTTTTTAGAATGAAACTGTAGGTCCAGCAGTCAAGATGTGTCAGCTTTTAGCTTCCTCTCAGACAGCCGCAAGAGCTGATGCAATCTGAAAGGAGTCAGCCTTTTAAGATCAACTCAGCATACTGGTTAGGGAGCTGCAAATCCTGGGTCAGACACCCAGAAACTGCTGCCAAATTTCTTATCTGTCCTCAGCCTTGAGAAGGATGGGGAAAGGTCAGATTGGTAATGCTAGGGAGGTGAAAGAACGCAGCCTGCAAATACAGCAGGATTTAAAACTACCTTCCTAAGGGACATTTTTTCTGTTTGATACTACAGTTGAGTCCAGTGCACAGCTTAAACTGCTCTCGATGCGTAAGTAGTGGGCAAGCAGATCAGCTCCAGAAGCAGAAGTCACTGGGACACTGCTCCTCCCCAGGCGACAGGAGCAATCCCACCAGGCGATGCTCTGCACAGCACACAGCCTGCCTGGGGTCAGCATGGAAACTTTGGCCATACTCTCCCCACTTTAAAGTGTTTGTTTGAAGTGGCTCCAAGACCCAGAGCCACACTTCACCCTGCAGTGCTTCATGCTATGTGGCCTGGTTTTAGCAAGTGTTTGAGGTGACACGAGGCATGAAGCACCACAACCACAGCACACAAAAGTCAGTCAGTGGTCCTCGCAAGAGCCTTTCAGGGTTGTCATAAGCCTGCAGGGGCTGATCTCTCTACAAGGAGGTATCAGTGTTGTGACCCCTTGTGCTCACAAGGGAAGTTGCCTGTTTTTTTGTCACACAGCACTAAGCAAGGCATAGAGCCACGCTAAGCTTCCTTTGGATGGTTTTGTGGCTCCTGAGAAGGCCCAGTACCTCTCCCAGCTTCACATGGAGCTAAGAGCCCATCCCAAGCACAGTACAGCTCTGATGCAGCACGCACAGGTGTGGCTGACTCAAGCAGTCTCTCATCAGAAACAGGTACAGACAGTTTTCTTCAGTTTTGGGAGCCCTTACTGCCAGGTGACAACTTTTCTAACAGTTAATATCACAGCAGCTACAGGTTGCAACCCCCAATAGAATAAAAGTATTCCTCCCTATCCATTTTGCACACCCAAGGTTGTTTCTCAGCAGAATCAGCATCCAAACAAGGGTTTATTTGCTGTTGCACAAGCTTGTACCTGGTCTATGTTCTGTCCCTTCTTTTTCATGGCTTTCAGGACGTTCTCAGGCGAGTACCCCATGTTGACAACCGTCTCTATGCACTGCCTCTCACTAGCGGAGAGGGCCTGCTGTAGCTCAGGAACGGGGCCACCCAACCACTTTGTGCAGCTGGTGTTATTGGGCACTTTAGACACTGGGAAATTTTGGTGTGTTACCTAAGGGGGAAAAAAAACAGCAGCTGAGGTGATGGTCATCATCTGCATCCCCACATCCTGTTTCTGGCTAGCGCAGAACCACGATACCCCATGTAATTAATCCAAGAGGTTTTCTAGAGAGCCCTTGGGAAGTTACTCACTGTTAGGATGAAAGCAAGCAGTGCTTGCTGCTTACTTAGTCTGACTCCCACCATACTCTTTTTACCCACAAAAACAATAATCAACCCAGATTCTTTGCAATATACTTTTTCCTACCAGTAGGACCAAAACCTTTCAATACCCAGCCTTTGCAACTGTGAAGGTCCTAATGATACAGCCAAAACCTGTACCTCAGGGGAAGCATGGAGATTGCTCCCTTCATCCCAAGTTTACTTGTGATATTCTGTACTCAAAGGAATACTACTTCTAGAGATTTTCAGAAACACAGTCCAGTATAAGCATATAGGTATTTAGGAACTTACCACAGGGATTTCTGTTTCCTTGTAGTCTGGGTGTACCTGTTGGACAACAGAAATAAGTTGACTATGAATATTATGCACCAGTGAGCATAATTTGCTACAGCTGGGGGAGATGGGTTTTATAGGAGAGATCTGGGAAGAAGTTTGTCATACTAAGGAGATCTGTAGTCTGATCAGGCTTCCACATGTGAGATGCAGACATTACACCGTTCTGTGTAGTTACAGCATAGCCATCACAAAGATTGTTTCTTCTCTCAGCACTCTACAAACAGATTGTACTCCAAGAAGGATGTATCATAATTGTAAGCTTGTTTATTCTGTCACTGTAACAGCTGCATGGTCATACAGCTCAGTGTAACACACTTGCTCCTGTTCAGCTCTTGACCCAGTGCTATGCAGCCTGAATATGATATTTTGAAGTCATTGCCTAGAGACCTCTCTTGACTTTTTGACCATGAGAACCCCTTTGCTGCTCCCAAAGCACTGTGCTTCATATACAATATATGAGCAATGTGGCACACTGGCTAAAAAGAGCATGTGATTTTCCTACCAAAGCCCACCACTCAGTCCCATTCCCAGTACATCAGCAAGGCTGGGTAACATTCCCTGCTGTACACCTGCTCCATTTCTGCAGAACCAGGCTGCCAGAGGGCAGAAACAACCCACTGCTTTAAACTACTTCACCTAAGATAACAGCATTGTAAAGGCAGAACTTTGCCCCCAAAAATCTGCACATTTCAATTCATCCATTTAAAAGTCTTCCTGCATTTTAAATAGAAAAGACTGCAAGAAATTACTGTGGACTAAGAGCTTCAGATTTTTTTGGGTTTTAATACTTAGGCCAACACAGGTTGCTTGAAAGCTTGCCCACTTCTTTTGGAAAGGTGATCTTTCTGAGAAAATCTATTAGGATTTTGACAAATTCCATTTACTTAGAGAAAGAAAGAAAGGAAAAAAAAAAAAGAGAAAAAGAAAAAAGCCCAAACCACCACCAAGGAGGTTTTGTTCTGCATTTCAGACTATTTTCTTCTCCAGGGTAAGAATTTCTCTTCTAGGAGACAAAGCCTGAGAAATCATATTCAGTCTGATGGACTGTTTTCCCAAGAACTTCTCCTCATGGTGGCAGAAGGGTTCAAAGCTCTTCACACACACGCTCTCCGGGCACTTTTGCTAGAGCAAAAAGCACTGGAATACGGGAAACACTGAAATGGGGGTCTGGAGTAGCCCTGAAATCAGCTAGTTATCGAATTGAAGGATGATGCTTTGTTATTGGTGCTGCAGTCAGGAAAACTAAAACTGCTTCTGACACCAGATATTCAGCAGTCTGGGAAAACCAACTCCTCCTCAACCTACTTGAGCTTGACAACCTGTGCTTAGGGTCAGTGACTTCCAGTGGAAGAGGGAAACACCTAAAGGAATTGCAGGGGACAAAGCCAGGACTGGTCACTCAGAAGCTACCCTCCCTTACATCTCAAACTTGCATTTCAATGCCCTTCAGGAAGCAGCGAGCAGCGCTTTCAGTACATGCTTGCACACTGTGCCTACTTTTAGGGACTTCATACAGAGGCCAGGAGCCCTGCCTGCAGCTGTGCCCGCACATATCACGCTACTGCAGCAGTATATTCTGAATGATCCACCACGAGTGCCCCATCCTCTGGTAACCAGAGATTTCTGTCAATAAAATGCATTATAGTAATCAAGTATCTGACCAGCTTTGTTTAATTCCAACCTGTTGTCTTCGCAAGTCATTTCCCCCTCTGCCAATGCTGCATAAAGCAAACCAATGAGCTTAAAAAAAAAAAAAAAAATCAGAGGAGAGGGGACCACTGTGGACAGAAACAGTGCAGCCTCAGAGAAATCACAAGTTTATTTCTATCCAAAAACCCTAGATCCAAATCACTGGTAAAGCATAAACTCCAGTGGTAGCTCCAAATCCAAAGTTACAATTTTCAGTCTTGTGAGGAAAAAAAAAAAATTATCTGTGAACATCTCTATGGAATGCACTGGGACATACAATTGTCCTGAGGTTTTCTAAAAAAGACAGGCTTATTCTTGTATAACCTTCCAGAAAAGGGATGCATGACCCTTCTGCTCCCAGCCACAGGGATGACTGACTTCCTTCTATCATTTTCATACTCTGAGGGCTTTTGTTACATTTACTTCAATACTTTTGTTGCATTTATTTCAATTTGTTGCAGCTCAGCTGTCATTTTCCAGCCACTGGGACCATATTGTGGAAACATGAAACAAGTATAATCTGAACTCTTAGAATTTAAACAGAAAGAACTAGTTCTCTTGGCATACCCATTTCTTGGTTGCTACTTCCAAAGCAGAAATAGTTTCAAATGAAGATCTTTATTCCTTCTCCTAGTAAGTCTATTTTTTTTTTTTTTTGTTTATCAGTTGGTATCTTCCCTTACAGCACGCTCAAGAATACATCTTCCCTCTTGGTCTTTAATAATCCAGCACAGAGCCAAATTTTCACTCTAACTATCAAATCTATCTGAATGCCATCTATCTAGTTGTAAAACATCTTTCCCACTAATCCCTAGAGATGTATCATATGTCATACTTAGAGGTTTCACCTCTGAGCTACACATGATCACACAATCGCCTCTCAAACGTGTGATCTGTAGCAGTGAGCAGTGGTCCAGCGCATTGCAGCTTCTGCCAAAGTTTACTGTATTAAATGTGTTCTAGTGATCAATAAACAGCTGTTTTGCTGTGCTCTGACAAACACATCAGTTGCCATAATACTGCATTTCACAATTAATAGTGCCTTTACCTAAGGTGAAAAGAGGTGAAAGAACAGGAGAGAAGCATTGTCACTTGTTCCAGAGTGCATAGTGTCACACAAAAACTTACAGTATGCCATTAAGGCCACAGAATTGCTGAAGCACTGCTTATATGGGACAGAAAAAACCACATTATTTTAGAGCCCACTAAAGGATTTGACTATACAGCTTGCACTAGGTTTCATCAGTATTAGTGTCCAGAACTTAGGTTCTTTAGGAAAAAAAAGCCCACAAGCTTACTCAAATCTCTGCTCTTACTCACAAAGAGATAAAGACAACAGATGGCGTGAAGTTAAGTGTCCCCAAAGTAATTTTAGAACTTGATACATGTTTGAGGAAGCAAAGTGTCAAACTCCTGTCTCAGAGCTGTACAGCAACCAACTGTAATGTTAGTGAACTGAGACAATCTTCAGGACTGCTTTTGGTATCCGCAAAGCAATCCTTCCACTCTCCTTCACAAAGGAGGTAAATACCAGATGGCCGACAATCATCATTTTCAACCTTTTAAAGGTTAGATTTTAAGAGGGTCTCAGGAAGAAAATAAAATTAAAAAAGACATTTCTTTCACTGCAGGTCAGTTGCAACCACTTTTTCTTTCCTGAATGACACATTTGTGTTTTTTAATCTATTATTGCTTCTATTCCTTGAAAAGCCTGCATTACCCATTATTTCCACCAAATAAGCAAGCTGAGGAACAAATCTAGAAGAGATTTGACTCAAAAACTAAAAGCACTTCAGAATCTCTCTCAGTTGGATAAGACAGAATGCAGGACCGTGTGAAGAAGACATTTTATACACTTAGTTCAAAGGGGTGCAACTATGAACACCAAGAGATGAAAAACTGAAAGAAAAATCACCAGAATTGGTCATAAAATACCAGATTTTGGGGAAACCTGCAGAGTAATAATCTGAGGTTCAGAACTGCCAGCATGACGACCTGTTGGATTGACCAGTTTGCCACCTAAATGAAGAGCATCTACACATCACTCCCATTAAATGAATCTAAATCCAAAGCCACAAGACACTTCAGAAGCAACATTTGCCTCTGCACTTGCACATCTCCCCAGCAACCCCGATTCTAATCCACTGCATGGTTACCGTAGTTGCTGTGCTTTGAGATGATTCTTCTTCTGTCGACACAGCCAGGGAAGGCAGCCTGGATGAAGAGGATAATGTTGATGTCTCCATGCCACTGTCCTCATTTACAGCGGCAAGACCAACCATATGGTGTCCATTCAGTTCACTAGCTTTACTCTGAGCACAGGTCTGCAAAGAGCTGAGCAAAGTGCCGTTGCGGAGACAGGTAGTGCTGTGGAAAGTGCTCGTGAGCTTTGATGATTTTTGATCGCTCTCATCAGAGTCAAGTTTAGGAAAGGACAGGGATTAGATATTGCTCACTGAAGTGATAGGGGACAGGGACACTTTGGAAGACAACGACATCTTTTCACAGTTTCCCAACTGTGGTAAAGTGATAAAGCCATTGGGTTTGTGAAGGGGCTTGAAGTCCAACGCGGCCCTTCCTATGGATGCCAGAACTTCATCGTCTTGCAACATGGACTCAGACCCTCCTTTAGGCAAAGTATTGTCTAACAGCTGGGCAACAATTGGCCCAGTAGTACCAACATGAATTTCAAGAATATTTTTTAATTCCTCCTTATCATCAATAGTTTTTAATTCCAGTTTGTCAAATGGGTCTTCTTCACATTCAAAATCAGCTGGGTTGAAATCTGCTTTTGGACGAGGTGGACTGAGAGCCTTTTGCTTCACAGCACTGCTGTTGGCTGGCGTGGGAGTAAGAATATTATTGTGCTGCAGGCTAGCGAGGATGGGGTTAATAGGAGGCGGCATGGCCTCAGGACAAGGTCCCTCCGAGAACCCCATTTTGTTGCTGTCTTCT